>JAXQQM020091300.1:0-399604 GCA_034641835.2 Pinus albicaulis | reverse complement strand
TTGCCCTGCATTAACTAAAGAAGTATCTAGTTTCTTGCGATGAGCTCTCACAATATACTCCTTGCCATATTTGAATAAATGGTATTTTTTTCTCATGGCGATGGAAGATCGCTTTCCTGTCATAAAAGTAAGGAATTCCAAACATAATACTTGTTATATCAAGTGAAACCACATCTAATTCAACCGTGTCAACAAAATGTGCGGTTATTGCAAACCAGAATATACACTTCTTTGAAACCTGTAAATTTGCATCCTTACAAATCCAACCAAGTGGATATGGTTTTGGATGTGGAATGGCCTCAAGATGAAGTTTCTTGACCAAGTCTTCAAATATTAATTTTTCTTGTCCTATAAAATACGTTGCTATATATTAAAAAGGTTGTCCTATTTAATACGTTTTCATACATTAGTATCTCCCCTTACTCCCTCTCCTCTGCAAAGTTGCGGTGTTACAACACATAACACTGTTGGAAATACAACACAATGTTGCCTCCTCCCTCTACACGATACTCCCACCTTGATTGGATACGTTGTAACTCCCTCTGCATGACCCACATCGCACCAATACCAATACGTTTTAACTCTCTCTATGTGTGCTTCTCCCATAACGACATCTATGCCCTCCCAATCCTATAGCCACCTCCCCTATATATAAAATACATTGTTATATATTAAAAAGGTTGTCCTATTTAATATGTTTTCATACATTAGTATCTCCCCTTACTCCCTCTCCTCTGCAAAGACTCACTCCCATATACACTCCCTCCATGGCTTGACATCTACCCTCTCTCCGTGGCTTGGCATCTACACCCCCTTCATTTCCCTTACCACCTTCGCTCGAATGTTATCCATATCTTCATTGCCATATTTGTTAGATGATCCAAAATAAATTTTATCATAGGTTATAATGTTTGAATAAAATAATTATTAATTTAAGATATTAAATTAATAATTATTATTCTAGAATATTTAATAAATATTTGAGATATTTAGAAATAGAAATTTGTTATTAAAAAATAGGACTCTAGAAAAGAGTCATTTCCTAGGATCTAAGTTAGGAGTAAAGTTAGTAGAATAGTTAGAAGCTCATTTAATGTAATTGGATACTTGTTATTTAATAAGTGATCCAAAATTAGTGGAAGTTAGGACATTGAGCTTATAAATAGCTCATTGCATGAGTGATTGTGTTTTTTGGGTGTAAACTGTTGCATAATTCCAATGTAATTGTTTTTTTGTGATTAATAAAATTACGTGTCTGAGGACACTTTGGCCATTAATATTACTCCTATGCTATCCCAATCCATATAATATCTACCATATTGTACAGCATCTGGAGAAATTCCTACTATCCCCTCACAGCAATCATGATGATGTTCATAAGGTGTTCTTGATGTTTGGGAACGAGGTTGTGGAAAGTTGGTGGTAAATTCAGTGTATACAGACTTGTTTTTTTTTAGTATTTGTCTTTTTGTGTTGCCTTATATTTAAAGACAGTGAAGTTTCTTATATGCTGGAAAGTTGTTTCATTGAATTGGTTTATGTGTAATTTCTTTTTGAGTTGATTTGTGTATTCTTTGAAGGAGGTGCTATATTTTAGTATGTGCATTGGTGGAATGAAGAACATGAAGTTTATTTGTGACATGTTTGTATGTGTGTGGTGCACTCCATAAGGAATATTGTTGAATTTGTATATGTATTTGGTTGGTTTGAACATGCCTCTGCAAATACCCAAGGAATCTTGGAAATTCTTTCAAGTCTTGTCAAAAAATTTTTTGTGGTCCAGAAGAATGTCAATGTGGTGTTAATTATGGAGGGCTATATGTGGTGATATTGAATGGATATATAATTAGTGTTTTGGGATTTGGGTACAGACTGTAAGGGTTCTCTGTTGAAGCTAGTGGAATAAGGCGATTGTTTGAGACAATGGAGAAATGAACATCATGAGAAACCTATATTGAAATCATAGTAGATTGCGAGCTTTTTGCATTTGGGTCCTTTTTACCTTGAGTATTTTTTCTCCAAGTGGATACCTTAATGAACTTGTTGCTTGTTGACATAGAGTAGAGGAATTTATTTGATAGCCATACACAAGGAGAATCATTTTTTCAAGGACAATATTTATTGCTTGCAAAGGATTATTGATTGAGTAGATATCTCTCTTATCATTGGGCACATTTAATTTCGAAGAATACTACAAGTACATTTGTGATCTTTTGTTGACTAGAGTTGTTTGAAAAATGAAAAAAAATTGTGGATTATTAGATTTATTGAGAGATATAATCATGTACATTGTTAACAACATAATCCAAATTAGTAAGGACAATTTCTCTGATATTCTAGTCTGTTTAAAAAATGTACAAGACAAGATTGATTTTTTGCAGCTTTAATCTCAGCTTCATCAAGAAGAATTATAGCAGTGGAGTCATCATTCTCAACTTTTTTTTGTTCATAACATTGAGACAAGCTCCCATCAACAACAAGAAACTGTTCAGATCACTGATCCCTATACAAGAGCATATTTGAGTGCAAAAGAAGAAATTCAACATACACTTCCGAAGACAATCATTAAACCTTGGGAAGAGCTTTTCCATAACAAGCACAAAACTAGTCTTGGATGTGACAAGGATGCAACCTTTCATATTCTAGATTACTCAAAGCCCATTCAATTTCAAAGTTTTGGGTTTATTCATGATGTTTTAGCTTCATATCTTGTAGATCCTGCTCCTCTTACACAACAACCACAACAGAATGTCATATGCCAACACTGTGATCGATTTGGCCATATGAAAGATCACTATTTTGATCTTCATACATGCGAGTACTGTCATAAAACCACTTATTATTCACACATATGCTTCAAAACAAGCCTCCTACAAGAAATGGGCTTCAACAACCAAGAATATATTTCAGTCATATGTCATAAGTTGTTATAGACTAATATTGAACAGTATTGCAATTGATTTTACTCCATCTTATCACCTTGTATCTGAAAATGGGGGAAGTGATGGTCATATACAAGCTTCAAAGCCACATCAAGTGAGCCTGAGCCACAACCTACCATACCAGATTCAAAGTTGTAGCCAGAGAATTTCAAGTGAGCCTAAGCCACAACCTTCCATACCAGATTCAGAGTTGTAGCCAGAGAATTTCAAGTGAGCCTCAGCCACAACCTGTCATACTAGATTCAGAGTTTTAGCCTGAGAATTCCTTTTGTTGGTGGTCAACCTTAAACCATATATGCAAGGTTGAGACCTCTTCAAATAATTGGGGACAATTCCTCTAAAAAAAGGCTTCAACTTCTTTCCAGTTTTGGAAGGGTTTTGGGGATTGCATTAAGCATTTTAGAATTGGTGGTCACCCATAAACCACCACAGGTTGAGACCTCCCTTTTCATGTTGCGGTTATCCCTTTTTATGTAGGTTAAAAACCTCCCTTTTCTAGGTTGAAGGTCTCCCTCTTTAAAGCATTAGGAAAAATTCCTCTAGCAGAAGACCTCAGCTTCTTGCCAAATTTGGAAGAGTTTCAGGAACTGCACTAATAATTCCAGTGTTGTTGGTCATCCTTAAACCACCCCCTTATGCAAAAATTTCATAGAGCACATTCAACCTAGTGTTTCCATATATATTGTTCATGTTTTGTATTAGAAATCTCTTCTTCGACTCATACATACCCCTTCTGATTAAAGGGGGGAATGTTGGACACCTAATCCTCTAAGGGTTGGTGTGGAAGTTTAATGGTCAAAGAGAGTCCAAGAGACCACTTGGAATATGAAACCAAGGGTCACCAAACTTGTATAAATATGTATATCGAGTGAATAGTAAAGGTATCTAGTGCTTATATTTTATATCTTCTTGTCTCTGCCATGTGCACCTAACAATTTGGTATAGGAACCCCATTTGAAAATGTGGCTCATCTGCCATATACTTAAAGATTTTCCTTGGTTGAAGTCGTTACCATGAGAGAGAAAAACACCTGTACTTTCAAATGAGTAAGTAAGTATACCTTGTGAAATGTTCAACTATAATATGTATCCTGGTTATTTCACCATAAGGGAAGAGAAAATGAACCTTTATAAGAAAAGTGTTATTATTATTCCAATAAAGACACATGAACATACATATGACATAATTGTTAATTTTCTACAGAAATAGTTCACATGGACATAACGATCATTAAAACAATTACAACACACATTCAATAGGACAAACACCAAATCCAATGAAATAGTTCAATTTCCTAAGTACATATGAACAACACGCATACCACAAACATATAAAGAATAGTCTTATTACATTCATTATACATGCATGAAAGTTTGTTGGCTCGATGAGCTTTGAATATTAAGTGAAATCTCCAAGATAAATGCATACAATGAGACACCACTAGCTCCAATAGTGGAGCATTAAGCCACTACTTTCTCTCCACAAGAACAATCTTTCTCTCTAATGCCTAGGGGGAGAAGCCAAGGTTGAAATTATTTTCTTTGAGTAATGAGGCTTCTTTTATAGCAAGAGGAATAACCTTTCATCTTCCTCATGACCCTTGGACTACCCTCATGACTTTTAAACTTCTAATGTGACATTTTGACTTCCATGAGACTTTTGGAATTTTCCTAATAAGTATTTTTTCCATATATGACTCCTGGAATTCCACATATTTACATTTACAATATTTCTGAAAATTACAACATCATGTGACGACAACATTAGAAGTCATAGACATTGATGAATTTAACTCATAGTGACTTGTAACATGGATTTATTTGAGAGGTGATGACACTGCCATTATGTATTCAATACTTGTAAAAAACTTTGAATTTTTGTTTCCTTCTACCCTCCAAAGGGTCTTGAGAAATCATGGAGTCTTTATGAGTCACTTTGATCATATGGATCCATCATTCCTTCAACTTTTGCAACAAGGTACCTTTGTTCCCTTTATCTTCAAGAAGATTCCTTGGTCAAATTTTCATGAAAAATATCTTCACAGATCTTTGCTATGCTTTACTAAACACCTGCAAGTATATATCACTCATGACAAGCAAAAATTAGCTCAAAAATCTCCTACTCCATCACATTTCATGCAAATTTCTGGCTGTGGCTCAAAAATACGTAAAGGAGAGAGGGAGAGGCCTTCTTGGCACAAAGAAAATTTGCAAGAGATATAGGAGGGCTTCACTACACAAAAACACTGTGCCATGTGCAACTCTGGAGGAGGAGGATGCAAGGTGGGCACAAGTCATAGTTGCAAGAGGCAAGGGAGTAGGAATGTCCACTAAAAATGTGCCATGCACTAGGGAGGAAGGACAAGGCCATAAGGAAGACGCGGGTCACAATAACACGACATAAGGGGAGGCACCATTGTCCACTTGAAGTGCATAGTGTGCCACATTGGTAGACAGAGCCTTGATTGACACAAGACGAAGAGACAAGGAGGGTCTGCTGACTAGAAATGTGTTGTGCGCTAGAGAGAGAGGAAAGGGCTACGCTGGCATAAGGTGTAGTTCTAGCTAACAAGGAAGGCATCCACTAGGCCTCAGAAGTGCATAGTTCACTTGTCCTAGCTTAGAGGGCAGACTTGCAAATTCAGAAAAATGTGTAAGTTTAGAAGGGTGAAACATGGAAAAACACAATGATTTAGAGGTATAATCAAGCACGACACATCCCAACTCATCAATAAAACTTAAAAAACACCCAATAATGAGAAATATACATCAAAATATAGTTCACAGACATTCTCCAAGTGTAACAGCCAAAGTATGTGTAGTTGTGACGAAAAAGTGTCATTTTGTGACTAGAAATTGTAGTACTTCAAAATGTATTATTGCCTCTCTTAGTGATCCTATGACACTTAAGAAGGAACACACACCCTTGAAACATGTGTAAAAACATAAAATGTCACTTGATGACCAAAAGCAACATTTCACATGACATAAGGTAGGCTCCAAAATTCAAATATAGAAAAATTTTGGAGGGTGTTGTAGCAATGACAACATGAGGAAAGCATATCTATGTGTGGATACAATGACTTTAAATTACAAATCCATATAAAAGAATAACATTTTTAAGGAAACTTTTAATGTATTTTGAATGAATGGTTTAATTAATTTTGAGAAGTCAAAATCTATTTTCAATGGTTTTTTAGAAAAAATTCTACAAAATTGTAAATGTTAGTGTTAACTTTAAATAATATTAATCTAAATTATAACAAAATAAATCAGTTAACAAAGACAATATTGATATAGTGTACAACTTATATTTTTTAAGACATAGATAATGTAAATGGAAGGAATTTGACTAAGCCAAAAGTACTTTTATTTTGAAAATTGATAATTTAAAATTTATAGAACCTAAATCGACGATTTATTAATTTATATGAATATAATTTGAATTCCTTAAAATTTTTGCTTAGCTAGAAAATATAAACTTTAAATTTCAGATTTCATATATATATATATATATATATATATATATATAATTGTTTTATGTATCTATTATTTAGATATTACAAATATACAATTTTTTTAAAAACATTATGAACATAATTGCTAATCGAAATTTTTTATCTTAGAAAATGGCTCTCTTTGTTAGAGGGTTTAAACATTTAAGACTTTATTCAAGTATCTAATTGTTCCAATAAATCCAAATTATTAATATTTTTAGGGATTTCACATTCAACCTTATTCCAATCAAACTATAAGCTAACTAAATCCAAAAGCCAATTGAAACTCCTGAAATTACTAGGCTAGGGTCTTATTAGATTATTCTTACACACATCTGAATGGTAAAGCTTGACCAAATTCCTAAAAAATATATAAATCCTCCCTTATAAATTACATGTAATTAGCCATGGATGTTTCAGCTTAGTTGATTTCTAATTTTCATAGGAATTAGGACCATTGCCAAATAGAAAAATGGTTGGATTTAGTTCCACCCAAGTTTGCTAAATTATATAAAAATCTAGTAATAATCACACACAACAAATTATCATAAAGATTAAATGTTACTAAATTTTTTAATTAGTTGACGGTGAGGGGAATGGGTATACTAAAAATATTACTAACACAATACAAGTGTTCTAGACTAAGTATATTTAATACAAAGCTAGAAAGACGACTTTTGGATAATTTTGTGTCAAATCCAAATTATTTAGATTAGGGCATTTGGTGAGATCATTTTAGTACATTTCCTATTAAGATTTGAGAGATTCCCTTTTGGGGTTCATTATATGAATCAAGTTTGGGGAGGGAATAACTTTAACAATAGTTATAATAGAATAGTTATGAAGAGGGGGACAACAAAGTGATATTAATCCAAAGGAAGTTATGAAATAATTTTTTTATGGGATGTATTATGTGTGGAGCTATATGTAAAAACAACGATTACATATATTTATCTTGTGGTAGTTTGACATTGTTTTTATTATCTTTTAAAATTTCTTATTTTTTTTGTCTTCAAATTCTCAATAAACCATTAAAATTATTCTAAATACTTAATGATTTAAACTTAAAATAATCCAAATGTGATTTAAAAAACAAGAGAAAAAGCAGATAAACATATTTACAACATAGATAGAAATGTCTTTCGAATTAATCACATCATTAGGATTAGGTCAATAACGATGTGATTAATCCGAAAGACATTTCTATCTATGCTATGGATCACAAAAGTCTTAGATCTAACATATTTACAGCAATAAAATAGCTAAAACACAACATTTACAACAATAAAATAGCTAAACACTATTTCTAACTTGTTCAACTGAAATCCATTTATCTTTATTTAATTTTTCCAATGACAAAAATCATAATGTGTCTTGTTTGAATTTTCTTATAACAAAAGTCAAATATACCACTATACTAGTTGACATTTTTTTTTTTGATAATTTATATGATTAATTTTGATTAAAAATATGGCATGAATTTCTTGAAATTTAAAATTTTATTGTAATATGTAAATATCTAATACCTCAAGTGATTTTCAAAGCATTGAATCCATTTATACATTTAATCATACATTTTAAACAATTTAAATTCATGATTTAATATATATATATATATAACTAATCATAATAATTAAACCACTCACCATTTAACAAAGCTTTTAGTTTAGTATAAATCAAATGTTCCGTGTAAAGTTTTTTTTTTTTTTGTTACGAGGATATTCATAAATGTGTGGAAAATGAGTTTTATTTTAAAGTATTTATTATTTAAATATATAACGTAGACCCTCACCATTACGGAATGTAATGATTGTACTTCCATAATTATTAATTATTTAATTTTTTATAATATAATTTATTTTTATATGACTACTTCCGTGCATTCAATTTTCCATGGTTTGAAGTCTCTAAAACGTTTCTAAATTTAACTTTAAGGGACATTGCTTTAACTTTTGACCATTTTGAATTATTTCTAAAATAATTCAAAAGGTTGAAGCGTACCAAAAGGGCCATTGCTTTTAACTTTGGACCCTATGAGACACACCATTAATGATTTCCATTTTACGCGTAGAAAACTTACGTTTTTTTTGGGTTGACCATTTTAGATATGTTTGCTTGATTTATTGAATGATTTACTTTATGAAGTTTTTGTTGAGATTTTTTGCATATCAATTTTGTTAAAAATCTCATGAATATGTTAATAATAGGATTTGTTCCTAAACTGATTGTATCAAATTTTGATGAGGAGATATTCTATCCTATTTTGTTTTGATAAAATTAATTATTCAGTTTCTTCTCTCATCTATAAATTGTAAGTCTGTAAAAGCAAAACATATGAGATGTGAGGTGTGTGGAAGAGGAAGTGCAGATGTACAAATTTGTTGTTGTAATCCCTGTTGATGTATAAGATTGCCGATACCTCTGTTTGATGGATATAGCTCAAATTAATTGAGTGAACCACGTTAAATTCGCTGTCTTCATTATTATGCTATATATGTTATTATTTATTTAAGTTTCCGCTGTGTATATTCATACAGTATACCCATGTAATTTTTATTTTTAAAAGATGTTTTGATTTTTTTTTGTTATTTTTTATTTATTGATTTTATTTAAATTTTAGTAAGGATGGGTTGAAATTAAGTTTATGTGGTGTAATTTATATAATTTAAATGTGTTGGGAAATTTTTAAGGCATTAAATTTAATTATACATTTGAAAGTGTGTTTTAGATAATTAAAAATCATAATTTCCATAAAATTTTAGAAAAAAATATTCAAAACATTAAATAATTAAATTATACTTTTAAAGGCAACTTTTTAAATGATCAAGTTTGACTAAATAACAAGGCACTTTTTTAAGTGATTGAGTTTGACTAAGTTATCTTTTTTTTTTTTAAATTTATATTTGGTGAAAGATAAATGGAAGAGTCTATATTGATGTAACACTTATTTTTTCACTACTACATTTTTTTCATTATATCATCATGAAATTTATGTTGGTCAATTACAACCAACTTATTTCTACGTCGGTTTGTTATGATTGTATTATAAATGAATTGTTTTTTCATTGTTAGCTAAGTGTTGTTGGGTATATGTTATATTCTTTCCACAACTAGCTCCACACGTTGTACCTTGAGTGGGGTGTAGCCAAGGGTCGCAGAGGTTTATGGGGATGGTAACCCCCCTACACGGGGTTCAAGACAACGCTTCAGTAATATTTTTATTTTATTCGAACCCAATAATAGTTGGGCAGACCCATGGATCAGGGACGGAGCCAAAGATGGTGGGCTGACCTACCCATGGTTTTGTGCATCAATTTTACACATGGTTTTGGGCATGATGGTTTTCTGTCCATGGTATTTTGTAGATCTGGTCAAGCAAACTACGGTTATGTTCTAATCCAGGATTATGGATTAGGGTTTCTGAATGTTTCAACATGTATATATATGTATTGTAACATTGAAAAGAAAATAATGAAAATTCAATCTGATAGTCCCGTTTTTAGATCCAACGGAAATTATTTGTGTATATTTGTTTTATGCTCTCACTATTGTTTATTTTTCTATTTTTTATTTTTTTTTGCAGGTAATTTTTGTACGTGATTAAATCTACAAGTATTTTTTTATCATGAAATTTGTTTTTGTATCCTACAAAATTTAGGTCTCTAAGATTTAAGTATGTGAGTTCTTTAACCAATTTACTTTGTCAAATTTAACCAATCAATGTTATAATTTTTTTTTCACATTTATTTTGAATGCTATAAGAAATATATTAGAATTAGTAATCATCATGATTTATGTTCTTATCATGAAATTTTAGTGAATATAATTATAGATTATAAACTATGGTTAAAAATTTTGATAACTGCATGTCACCATCATGATGGGACAAATGGTGTAAACAACCACCTAGCCCATCACTTTCTCAATTGCGCCTTGGCGCACCTTGTTAACTTCTCACGCATTGGAAGCATTAACGTGCTCATGGTTATCATATGCACTCGCTCACTCGGCTTGTTGGGTTATGATTTATTTTAATTATTATCTAGAGCGACTTACCTCGGTCATGGAAAGGGTGGCATTAGGGCTCGGTGGCATCCTTCTTTAGGCGCATCCCTGATCCTAGTGAACAATTCTGCAATTATTTCATCACTGTCAGCAATGCCTGCGCTTGGCCGCCATACCCACATTTCTTATGGTTGTTGTGCATTCTTTGGTTGGCTTGTCTCTGTCTTTACTGGTTTTCTCAGAGTTGGCTTATTTGTTGTTGTACCATGCTTGGAACCTCCAGGCTCTAAGCAATGGTCATTGACTCAAGCACTCCAGTTGGAAAGAGTTTTCAGTTCGAGGTTTTTGGAACAACGTTTCTTATGGTCCATTGACAAATCCGCTTTGCATGGTTAATTGTATGATGCACTGCGCGTGGAAACTCAGGTTATTTCACAGTGATTCCTTAAGCTCGTGCTGATTATGGGTGGTTTATTTTGTATGCGAAATATGAGGGGCCTCCTTTTTAGATTAAATAACTCTGTTGTATAGAGCCTTTATGTTTACCATCCCGTGAAACTCCTAGTGGATTTTGACAATTCTTTATTTTTGTCTATTGAACTTATTATGCGAGCATATCCAATCTTAAGCTTCTCAATCTAAGTTATTAGGATGGTTTCCCAATAAGCAGGGTAGTGACACATAGTCAATCTATGTTATTGGGATGGTTTCCCAATAAGCAGGGTAGTAACACATATTAATATCTCTTGTAATTTTCTTTTTTTTTATAATAAAATGACAAAACTTACAAAAAAAAATGATAATGAAAATAAACTCAAAGATATGAAAATTTTGGATTGAAAATTTCTTTAAATTTACAAATGTTTCCTTTTCCATCTATTTATAGTCAATTGCAACATTCTTGTTGGTGTGCTAAGAGGTGTATTCTACAACCTAAAATGAGGAATATGTGTAACTATTTTTATTAATGTTGAGTTGACACATAAAATTAAATGATAATAACAACAAATAGATGTTTGAAATTTGGATTTAAAGTCTTTTTGTAAAGGAGAGAAGTGGTACATAAAGCTTATATTTCGTAATTAACTAAAAGACAATTTTTTTAGGCAACTGAGCGGTATTTGAACATGAGCAAGCATGCATCAATGTAGTTAGTTAATGTGTGCTATTCATTATATAATTTTACAACTTGCACATGCATAGAAACAACTACCCAACAAGTACAAAGTTGGGGGGTATTGTCTACTCCTAGCTTTATGTATTGAAAAAAATAAGAATCCATGTTATGAAACCAGCTCCAAGAATAGAAGAAAAGAGAGATCAACGTCTTATAAATCAGCCACTTTGAGGGGGCAACCTCCTTTATATTACATAAATGAACAATTATTGGATGATACAAATGACAAAACCTCCTTTCTATATATAGGAGTCCATGGGGTCACAATATAATCCTAACTGACCTAACAATAATAATGTAAGGGCACAATAATAAAAATATGGGGGTTACAGGGGTACAATATAACAATAAGGGAGCTAAGCTAACAACAATAAGGGACTAAAATAGTAATCTAGGGACCTAACATGACCCTCCCCTTAAAAAAGGTGTTGTCCTCAATGCTTGAGTAGCTCTGGATGCTTATGTATAAAATTTTCATCCTCCCATGATGAATCTTCAGTGGGTAAGTTCTTCCACTTGATGAGATACTCTGAAATTGATAAATTTCATAGTTTTTGAGTTCTTGTTTTGTGACTGCTTCAGGCTCCAATATGATTTTTCCTTCCTCATCAAGTTCTGGCAATATTGTTTGAAATGGAAGTTTGTCACCTATAACCTTCTTTAAGCATGAAACATGGAAAATTGGATGCACTTGAGAAGAAGCAAGAAGCTCCAATTTTGATGCCATGGTACCAATATTTTGCAACACCTTGTAAGGAACATAGTACTTTGGCGATAATTTATTATCCTTCTTAGTTTTCTTAAGGGACATTTTTTTGTATGGCTATAACTGTAAAAATACCCAGTCTCCTACATCAAAACTTCTCTCGCTGTGATGTTGATCTACCTGTTGCTTCATTCGATTTTGTGCCAAATTTAGGTTATCCTTTAAGATTTGGAGAACTTGTTGTTGATGCTCGATGTGATATTCACTGCTTGAACCTTAGAATTTTCTCTTAAATATGATGTGATGGGCGGTCATTGATATCCATAAAGTGCCATAAATGGGGTCAGTTTTGCTGCAGTATGGAAGGAAGTTTTATACCACCATTCAACCAGAGGTAACCACTTGAGCCATTGTGTTTGTTTATCAGATACAAAACAACGAAGATATCCTTCCAAATATTTGTTCACTATCTTAGTTTTCCCATCGGATTGAGGATGATAAGGTGATCTATGAGCTAGTTGAGTACCCGAACAAGAAAATAATTTCGTCTAGAAATTTCCAGTAAAAATGGAATCTCTGTCACTTACAATAATATTTGGGTTTCCATGTAGCTTTTGAATTGTTTCCATAAATGCGGTAGCAACTGTACTTGCTTTAAATGGATGAGATAATGCACAAAAGTGTGCATACTTGGTAATTCTATCAACTACCACCATGATGACACTCTTTACTTCAGACTTAGGTAAAACTATGATAAAATCCATTGAAATCTCCTCCTAACGTTGACTTGGAATGGATAAAGGTTGTAGAAGACTCGAGGTCTTAATTTTCTCAACTTTATTTTTCTTGAAAACCAAACATTCCGCCATAAACTTTTGAATATCATATTTAAGGCCATCCCAAAAAAATAAATTCTTCACCCTGTGGTAAGTTTTTAAAAATCCTGAGTGTCCTCCTAAGGGAAATGTGTGCAATTCCAAAATAATATTTTGTTTTAGTTGGGAATTCTTACAAAGATATAAGAAATATTTGTACTATAAGGAATCATTTTTCTAAGTAAATGTGTCAGATGTACTAGGATCTTATTGTAACTTTTAAATGAGTGTCCACACTTCTTCGTCCTTATTCCATTCATCCCTTGCTTTGGTTATCCAATCTGGTTGGATAATAGAATTGGCACAAAGAAATGTTTCCACCTCTTCATCCTTTCTTGAGAGTGCATTTGCAACAACATTTAGCTTCCATTTTTTGTAGATGATTTCAAGGTCATAACCCAACATTTTTGTGACCCATTTTTGTTGCTCTTCTAAAGAGAGTCTTTGTTAAAAAAATTATTTAAGACTATCATGATAAGTTTTTACCTTGAAGTGTCTTCCCATTAGGTAAGGTCACCATTTATTTAGTGCATGTAGTATTGCCAACATTTCCTTCTCATAAATAGCTTTCTGTAAATAATTTCCTTTGATTGGACAACTTTCAAAAGAAATGGGTCTTACTTCTTGCATTAAAACCGAACCAATTCCATTTCGGGATGCATCACATTCCACAATAAATGTTTTTGTGAAGTTTGGTGTAGCTAAGACTGATGCTAGGAACATTGCCTCTTTAAGATTCTAAAAGGCCTTAGTTTATTCAGGAGTCCACGAAAATGCATCTTTCTGCAATAATGTTGTTAGAGGTACTGTTATTCTCCCATAATTCTTAACAAACTTGCAATAATACCATGTTAACCCGAGAAATCCTCGCAACTGCTTTATGGTTGTGGGGAATTTCCATTCCTTAATGGATTTAATTTTGTTAGGGTCTACCTTAACACCCTCCTGAGATATAATATGACCCAAATATTCCACCTCTTGTACTCCAAAGAAACACTTGGAGGTTTTTTCATATAGTTGTTTCTCTTCCAATAGTTTGAGCACCCTGTCAACATGTTGAACATGATCCTTCCAAGACCTACTATAGATTAGTATATCATCAAAAAAAACCAACACAAATTTTCTAAGGAAGGGTTTGAAAAAGGAATTCATCAAACCTTGAAATGTAGAAGGTGCGTTGGTATGGCCAAAAGGCATGACCAAAAAAGTCATAATTACCCTCATGAGTTCGAAATGTTTTTTTCAGAATATCTTCAGTCTTCATTCTAATTTGAGGATATCCTGAACGAAGATCCAACTCGGTAAAATAAATTGATCCATGTAATTCATCCAATAATTAATCCATCGCAGGAATGGGAAATTTATCTTTAATAGTGAGCTTATTGAGCTCCCTATAATCCAGACACATGTGCCATGATCCATCCTTCTTGTCATTGAAAATTTTAAGAAACCCCCCAAATTTATATGTATAATAAATGGGCGAATCCCCAATGTATATAGAAAAATGTATGGGCTATTTTTTCATTAATATAATATCCATATAGAAGTTTTTGGTGAATCTTTCACTAAATTATAAAATTTTCTTAAATATTGGCAAATTTTTCACTAAGTAATAAAGTATTGAAAATTATTGATTAATCTTCTAAAAAATTAGAAAACATTGTAAAATATTAGTGATTCTTTACCAATGCATAGAAACATATGTAATAATAAGAAAAATATTTATTTAAAAACTATGATATACAATTTTCCATGTTTTGGAAAAGAAAAATCACGGGTAATGTTGCTCTAGGTTCTTGTTATACACTATTGAAAATATTTTTTCATGTTTTTATTATGTTTTACCACAAATTTCTTATCACATCCCAAGGGGAAATTAATTGGAAAGGCTCCCCTAAAGGCATATGATGTTGAACCAAATAAATTCGTTTTCTCAAACTTGGTCTTTACACATCTAGATAACCTTGCCATATTCTATGTAATTCATATTCTATAGGATTCACATGATTATACGGTCTATGAATAGCTATATCAAAATCATGAATAATTACATAAAATTATTTTGTTTTCTTATACATCAGTTTTATAAAAGGTAGATACTTCTCCAATTCCTCAAGTTCAAATAAACCAACAACTTTAAAACATGGTGTTTCGTCATAATATGTAGGTTTTTCACCTACTTTTGGATAATAACTATTGTATTCATTGTTGCAATTTATTCTACAGTTAAAAACTCTAATAATGTTGACTTGGTAAAAAATTATTTGAAATCGAACAAAATAAAAAATGAGAATGAATGGAAGATGAAAATGCATTGAAACTTCATTTCCTACTCGATGAAAAAAAAGGTAATAACACAAACTCATTAAAAATCTACAATGGGTGAGTTAAAAAATATAACACAGATATAAAAAATACTCTATGCATGTTCATTACTTGGAATAATATGTCACAAAACAATGATCATCAAGGGGCTTTTCATTTCAAGAATAGTACTACACTAAACAATCAATTGTTCTCTACTAATTACATGTGATGTTTTTTTGTATTGGTATCATAGTATAATTGCATTAGATGAATGACCTTCTCATGATAATATGACTTCTATGATGAACACATAGGATCCTAGTGCATAGACCATTTTTTTCTTCACTTAACTAAGCAAAGCTCATTTTCGTCTCTTAACAAACAATAAGTATATTTAAAGAAAATATAAAATAAAATAGTAGATTCTAAAAGGTGAATATTCTTTTGTGACACCACAACGTGAGAGGAAATAAAAATAAAAATAAAATAAAACGTATACTTCGATAATAAGATATATAAATAAAATAATAATAACTATGGAAAACATATTGAATGCCTAGATAATAAGTGAAGTCATATATTAATCCTAATACCATATCAGTCTCAAATGAACATGACAAAAAGACAAACAAAATACATTTTTACTCAACAAAGGTCTTTAACTTTAACCGAACCCCTTAAATCAATAAAATACGATGAAACAAATCATGCCTTAACAAAAGGATCAATTAACATCAAATAAAAACTAGAATATTTTAAGAGATCATAATTTTTAACCAAAATAAACCCAAAATTTTCAAACTTGGAAAAATGATCCAAATGCGACAAACACACAAACCATTAAGAGTGACCAAGATATTAGAGCTACAAAAAAAAAACTCGTCTAATTGAAATGAACCCATTCCTACTTAGTAAAGCCTTGTTATAGTACTTACTTATCCTTTAATACATGGACACTACCTATGTCAAAATATAGATCCTCACCTCATAAAATTAGTGCTTCATTTTCTATCACATACAAGCAAGGGATAAAGTAACAGTTAATTATCAAGACATCAATCTTAAAAAACATTGCAACAAGGAAATATGGATTCAATGTTACAATAAAGAATAGAAAGTATAGAATATGTTATTACTTCAAATGCAATGTCAAATTGCCATATATTATTAGTAATGTTGTTGTGATAAATAATTTAGAACCTGCACCAAAAATAGAGGAACAAAAAATTTAATCAAATAAAAGGAATCACCTCATTTGTACTATTCCATTCATTTTTTTCTTACACAACCTATGGAACATGTATACCAAAATAAGTGTCCTTTGGGACTTCATATATATTGGAATAGATAAAATATTGTGGTATATCAATTTTCCACTTCTCAATTTCGTCATCATTTGCTCCATTCTGAACAAAATATTTTCCACATGAATTGTAATTTTGATCCTCCAAAATATCATGTTCCATATCAATTTTATTAGAGAAGTTTGTTGTATTGTCTCCGCCCCTTCTATCACAATATGATCGCCAAAGAGCTAGTGCTCTTTCATATGGAAAATAGTTAATGTCATACTTTGTTACATATAATTTTAGGCATATATCCATATGTTTATCAAGTTTGTTCCTCAAATTTAACTTCAAATATGATAATGCACTAAACATCCTCTCATCCTCTACTGATCACAAAATCATGGTTTGACACAAATATCCTAATTTGAAATATTATGATATGTTTTCTTGTAAGTATTAGCTAGCATCTAAAATATTCCATAATCTTGTTATCGCACCATATTCTAGAGGATTCTCCAAAACATGAAATTGTTTCCACATTGCTTCAACAAAGCACATGGCTTGCTGAAACAATTTTGATGAATCCAAAATACCTTGAATTTAAAAAATAATAATTTAATATTTTAATCCATATTTTAATATTTTTTGAAACCTTTAATTAGTTTATAGATATTTATCTTCATTGGCTTCTTAATAATTTATGCTTCAAATTTCTCCTAAGGTGTATTTTATTCTTTATATTATTTAAAGATCTTTTCCATTCCTTGGAACCCATTTTCTTATTTCATGGTTAACTCCTTTTTGTTACCTTTATATTATCTTTTCATTACTAAACCCACCTCATATTTTTTTTTCCCTTGATGATGGATGGAGTGTCCACTCGAAACATTGGACATTTAAAATATTGACACATAGTTTATTCCAAAAAAAAAATCTCAACGATGGTTGAAAATGTTGATGATGAAGTAGCCTATGATAGAAAACCTTTTGAAAAGGATAAAGACGATAGGCTACTTGTAGAGAGGTTGATTAAGGGATCATATGAGTTCCCATGAGACATCAAATGATCAATTAACATCAGGAATGCTGAAGAAAACTATCCAAATATGAAAATTAATCATGCCAATATATATGACTTGTAATGATTGGAGTAAGAATTCCATTATGCATACTTTATGTATTCATTTATTTGTTTATGATTGAATGCATGTATGATAATGATACCTAGGTTGGATATGATGAATGAAGAATCTTTTGGTATGACAAGATTTGTATAATCCTTTTGATTCAACCATGAATTAGTATCTCATGATTAATTCACTTATAATGAGTGAATGGGTAACAAAATCATGTTATGAATTTGTATAACACATGATAGTGAATTCCAATAGAGCTAATGTGTGAGACAATATTGTTGATGGATATGGAAGGATATAATACTACACAAATGTCCACTTGTCTCCCTACTTATATTTCCATTGTAGACTATAACCTTCTGGAAAATAGTGAGGAGCACCTATAAAGGAGAGGATTCCTAAGGTAATATATATTAGAGAAAGGAATTTCCTTGTAGTATGTTCAAGGTACATATGGGGGGTGACTAGATGATGTGTTGAGGTATTGGTTTGACCTTCCAATTGATGTTGGTGGAATACATGATATAGAAATGTATGGATTGAGTAGCTGTGATCATGAGTATCAACACATCGGTTTATTGGAATAAATATTTAGTTTCATCTTGTAATGGTAGGTATGCTAAGTAACACATGTACATTGAAACATAGTTTCATTTAATTGAGTATGATTAACAACTAAAATGATTGAATTATTAGTTTGTTAATATTATTGTGTGAACACCTCATGGATGGTAGTAAATATTGAAAGAAAGGATTATAGGCATAGATAATCACCTTTATTTGGTTGATTAAAAAATTTAGGTTGTAGGTGGAATGGTCTCAAATATGAAAATGAGTGTAATTCTGTAAGAAATATTAGGTACTACGATAAGAGCCAAACACCATGAGAAGGAATCTCATACTTCTAAAATTTATGAATTAGACTTGGAATTTATAAGTTGTATTATTATGAATATATATATATATATATATATATATATATATATATATATATATATATATATATATGTATGTATGTATAAATAGATGTATATTGATAATAATTGTTTTGGATTAATTATAAATATAAATATAAATATAAATAAATTATAATTTTATTTTATTTTTTATAATTATAAATAAGTGGGTATTTTGAATCTCACTCAATGTATTTATTAAATTATATTATCAAAATTACAATCAAATAATTTACTCTAATATCAATTTAAAAATGAAAAAACCTAATATCAATTTTAAAATAAGGAAAAAAAATAAAAACATTGCATGGTTATACAAATTTCTAGATATATTTTTTTTAAAACACAATAATTATCAATTTTAAAATAAGGAATTTTTTTTTAAAACATTTCATTGGTTATTATAGTTACTAGAAAAAAAAATTAATTGAAAGGAAAAGACATTGATACATGATTTTCTTACCACATACCCTCATTAATTAAAGCATTTATCATGAGTCCAATTTCAAATTCTTAATGTTGCCCCAAACAAATCTTTTAAAATCGTCCACTTCCCACTCATATAGCTAGCAAGTTAATTTTGGTTGATTTGGGGTTTTTATTATCTTTCAGTAAGGAAATATAAAGAAGTGTGGGCTGTGTATCTTTCCCTCTCGTTGGCACAAAATGAGACAAATTTCTAGAGTTGCCATAGACCAGTGCCTAGGACATCTTATCATAGCAAGGAGCATGTAATATAACTTGGGTGTCAATCCAAAAGCTCTCCTGCTATCTCTTGTAATACAAGGAAATTGATTTAAATGGGACCAGAATCTACAGAAACTGTCACAGAGAAAGTATTGTTGCGGATACAAGATGCAAAGTTCCAATACAAAAGCATCAGACAGTTAAGAGTCAATTTACTGTAAAGAGGGACGATTCAAGTAATATGCCACAGAAATCAAATATCAGAAGGTGTGTGCGATGAAAGAAATGTTAAGAAGATATCAGTTAACCTTGAGCTGGTACCCAGATACACAACAGAACCACATATGGGCTTATCAATATAAGAATCCATACATGACAATGGCGTTTTAAAAGCACCCTCCCAAAGTAACTAATATAGCATAAATATGGATGAAATGCATATGAAACAGTATATCATGCCTGAGCCATATTTAAAGCACTTGACTGATCCAAGTAATGGTATCAACTAGGATAAGTCCTTACCTAAAATCAGTGAGCCACTCGCATTCTAGTACATGATACAAGAAGATGGATGAAATGAAATATTATATTAAACACATCAGAGAAAGTTACATACTGTGGGATACCAAAGACCAGAATCCTCTAAGACAGATAGAACTCCTCCTCACTGAGACCCTATGGGCTTTGAGCCTTCATACAAGAGCTTTACAAAATGTATACCAAAAGCCCTTTCACAGCACCATTTTCTGATAAAAGTCTGGAACCCTTACAATGTCTTTCTTCCCGATTTTTATAGAAGAAGGAGAAGAAAAACTCATAAAAGAAGTAGGTGAAAACATTTAATTGTTTCATTAAAACAAAAATGGTGAAAGCATTCGTGCCCATACTATTTGATGGCTATGAAATGATGAATGTACTTGACAATCCGCTTGCAGAAATAAATGCGCTAAGTAGAAAATCTCTTCAGGAACCCAGTATAGAGATACATCCACCCGAACATTCTGTCCTTTCCTGAAGAAAATCCGGCTGAAAACAAACCTTGAAAGCATTTCTTTTTGTGCTTCTGTCATTTCCCCGCTCTAAAACCGTGAATTAGATTTAAAATCCTCAATGTCGGCGCCGAATCCCTTGATTTTCAACAGTAATTTTGCCGCTTTACATAAATTTTTCATCTCGCTAAAAATTTTGAATTACTCCGAGGGGTTAACTCTCTTTACATCCTCGCTTCATTAATGAAAGCCATGTCACGAAGAACTTCCTCAGTGGCTTTTCTTCATAAATTTCGCTCGTAAGCCGATCCTCTTGCGTGCCTTCATTTCGTAATGGAGGCGATAATTAATCAAATTTTCCATCGCTGCAACCAACAAAACCCACAACAAATTCGTCAGGAAAACAAATGCACGGGGATGGCAGTGCAATGGAGATGACTTGGGTGACAGGGCGATGCGATGAAATGGCGAAAGAATGCAGGGTGGCGGTGAAAACACAGTGAGACCATGGTGAGCAGACTGGGCGGAAGTTCCTATCTTTAAACGCTAAAATATGACGTATAAACGAAATATATGAATGGTGGTGGAGAAATATGATAAACGTGTGTGATAATGACGTGGAGGAGGACCGAGTCAATGGGTGGTCATGCACATGATCTGGGCCATACGATCTCTAAACGAAATCGACAGTTGGAACTGCGCTGGAAGGCGATAGACTGCGGGCCCGGAGCACTGTTCACTTAGATTAACGTTGGTGCAGCTTCAGAATGCGACAACCGTCAGATGTAGACCCCAAGATCGAACGGCTAGCATTGATATCGCTACACGACTTCATCCGAATGATAATGTGCGATGGAGAGCGGTTTTGAAGTCGTACACCGGGACACGTGTTGCGCGATGTGTGGAATCACTGTGATTTGTGGAATACCGCCTGCCCTGGATAAGTGGCGCGATGAAAACAGGCCGGTTTTTGAGCCGTGAACATGAGGCGGGGGCCACAAGAGTGATTGGCTGTGGTGCGTTGATCTGTGTTTAATCGGACGGCTTAGAGCGTGCCCGATAGCCATATACGGTAAGCGCCTTTTGACCTGGCACAGGGTTTCGGGGCTGGGTCATGTGGAAAAAGGAAGGTGCAGAGACTAAGGCCGAGGGGTGCTAAGCCCAATATATTTTCAAATATGAATTTTCACCCTTTTAGAATGCGACTTTGAAACCAAGAGAGGGCAACGATAGGCAACTAATAAACTTTGCAAACCAGGGCGAAGGAACTGGATGATCCGAACCAGACTGCCTGCGGAAATTTTAAATAAGGGAATGATCGTAGTCAACATTGGCTCCACCTGGGGAGGGCACGTTCATCCCTGGACGTGTCAAGAACTGCGCAGACCTTCAGATCATCTGATAAGCGGACTTTTCTCTTCAGCCCCTTTGCATTTTACTTTACCTTTCATCATGGCACCCACATTATTCCGACAAAGGTAAAACAGAGACTAATATACAATATGGTACATCAGGCTCTCTGCCTGAATCAGAATTGGAAATAGGGCTTAAGAAATTGACCATTTACAGGGGCGTCAAGCAAATCACCCTGTAAATTCTCCAACATGAACGTATTATTACCTCCCTGTTCCACAATTTTGAATGGGCCGAACCACAGTGGATCGAATTTACCATGTTTTCCTTTTTCAGCCCTCCGGATATCCCATCTGAGTACCAAATCTCCAGTCTGGAACTGCCTGTCCCTTGCATGCTGATCAAACAGGTATTTCATCTTCTCTTGATATTCTGTTAATCTCTGATTCACTTGGTTTTGTGTCTCCTCTAATTCCACCAATTGATTGATTCTCCTGATCATATCATCAGGTTCCTCCTGACTTTCTTGCATGAAACACGCCACTAGTAAAGCCAGCTGCACAAGAAACACTGCTGCTCGTCCATATACCAATTCATATGGAGATTTCCCAATTGCTCTCTTGCTAGTGATTCTATTAGCCCATAGATCAAATTTCAATTGGGAATCCCAATTTTTCTGATTCTCATTTATAGTTTTCTTCAAGGCCCTCAGTAGAGTTTTGTTTGAGGACTCTGCCAAGCTATTCCCCTGTGGATAGTAGGCTGTGGAATGATTAAGTGAAATATTATACCGTTGACAAAAATTCACAAATTTTGCAGATTTGAAGGCCTGTGCGTTATCAATCACTATTCTAGCAGGGCAGCCAAACCTGGATATAATGTTTTCTTCCATGAAATTTATGATGACAGTGTCAGTTGCATTCCTTGCAGGTATGGATTCCACCCATTTTGTAAAGTAATCTGTGGTAGTCAATATCCACCTATGTTGGCCACTTGAGGGTGGATGTATCTCACCTATAAAATCTATTCCCCATTGTTGAAATGGCTCATTCACATGAACTGGAATCAGGGGCAGAGCTACCAAATTCTGTCTCTCAGCAAATTTCTGACATTTATCACATGCTCTGACCCAAGTAAAAACATCTGCAAATAATTTTGGCCAGTAGAAACCAGCCTTCAGGATTTTATGAGCTGTAGCCCTCTAGCTATAATGTCCTCCGCAGATTCCCTCATGAAATTCCACCATTATACTCTCTATTTCATCCTCTGTGAGGCATAGGAGTAGAATTCCAGAAGGATCTCTCCAATATAGATGCCCATTAGCCACTATGTACTTCTGTGATTTCAATCTTAAAGCCCTGTATTTTGCTTTATCACAACTTGGAGGACAGCTGAGTGTCAAAAGTTATTCAACTATTTCTTTATACCATGGACTAGTGAGATATTTTATATGTGCTTTTTGAGTGGCTACCTCCAATCCTTGCTGTTCTTTTTCATTCTTAGACTCCCCACTTTCTATCATGGTCAAATTTATTCCCAGAGCCTGATAGTTTAATTCAGATAAGATTTTAGCAAGTCCCTATCCTTTGATCAGCTTGGTAGGGTGGATATCTAGGTCATACTCCTGTATTTTAGCAATCCACCTTCCCCTTTTTCCTTCACTGCCTCCCTGAACAAGGATATCCTTAACAGCTGTTGTAGGGACAAATGCAGTGATGTGAGACTGCAAAATATACATGTGAAAAGCTTTGAGGGATTTTACCAGGGCATAGGCCTGCTTCTCCAATATATTATATTTCAGTTCTGCATCATGGAGCACCTAACTGAAAAAGGCAATAGGCTGCTCATATCCTTCTTCATTTTTCTGTAATAACACTCTAGCTACTGTATGTGGTGATGCAAAGGAAAAGATCATAAAAGGCTTTGCATAATCTGGTCCAGCTAGCACAGGAGCTTCAACAAGTGCCTGTTTTATCCTGGTGAATGCCTCTCTAGATTCTTGGGACCATTTTACTTCATTATTCTTTTTCAGCATATCAGTTATATGCCTAACTATCTCAGCATAGTTAGGAATAAACCTTCTCAGAAAATTGATTCGGCCTAGAAACACCTGCACTTCTTTCTTATTCCTAGGAAGAGAAATACCATTTATGACCTCTACCCCTTTAGGGTCTATTCTTACCCCCTCTTTAGTTACAATATGCCCCAAAAGTTTGCCTTCCTCTAATGCAAATAAATATTTTTGTGGATTGAGAGAAAGACCATACCTTCTGCATTTTTCAAAGGTTCTGCGCAAATGTTCAATGTGCTCAGCGTCACCTTTTGAAAACACTGTGATATCATCAAGGTATACTACCATAAATTTTTCCTGTTCCCCGACAAAAGCAATGTCCATAGCCCTTTGAAAGGTGGCCCCTGCATTAATCAATCCAAAAGGCATCCTGGCATACATAAATGTGCCCCATGGTGTAGTGAATGCAGTTTTCTTCTGATCTTCTGGAAGTATAGCCACCTGATTGTAACCAGAAAAACCATCCATCATTGACATTCTGGAAGCTCCGACCACTCTCTGCAGAATGTGATCCATCTTTGGCAATGGATAGTTATCTTTTAAGGATGCTCTGTTTAAATTTCGGAAATCCACACACAATCTTATTTCTCCATTCTTCTTTCGGACTGGGACTAGGTTTGCCACCCATTCAGAGTATCTCAATGGCACAATTATTTTGGCCTTCAACAGCGTCTTAATTTCTTTCTCAATAGAGGGAAGCAGTAGAGGATTTATCTGTCTGAGCTTCTGCTTATAAGGTCTTGCATCTTCCTTCAGAGGAATTTTATGCTGCATTATGCTGATATCAAAAGTTTTTAGGTCCTGATAGGACCATGCAAATACATCCCTGTAAGACTGAAATAATTGTAGGTATTTCTGCTTGTATTCTTCTGGGACCTTCTTGGATAATTTAACAATTTTGGGCTCAACATTAGTACCCAGATTTAGATCTTCTACCTGATTTTATTCTACCACTTTACTAGGCTGCAATGGGACATCATTCTTGTCAAATAATCTTTCTAGAGGCACCATCCCTCTAGGGATGACATTTCCCTTTAACTGCAGCACTTTACTTCCTGCCATTTTCTCCTCCCATTTATTTTCTAAAGTATTCTTAGCCTCATCTTATTCACAATCATCAATCTCCATATTAGAGAATTCTCCCACTGTTTCCAATAATTTCTTCATATGTTCATCATCCTCAAATACCTGCCAGTGCTTGATGTTGTCTGGAATTGATGGCCGATAATGCACCTCAATTTCATATCTTAGAAGAGGGTTCTGAGGAGGACGGAATGTACTAGCAGCCACAGAAAGGGAGTCTACCATTCTGTTATGTTCTCGGGGCATGAATTGGATATTAAATGCTAAGAAGAAGTTCTCCACCATGTCCCACACTTCATTCCTGTATGCCCTTAATTGGGGATGTTTAGTTTGACATTGATTTCTTATTTGTCTGACCACCAGCTCAGAGTCTCCCAGAACTTTTAAACATTGTATGCCCATGCTCCTAGCTATTTGAAATCCTAACAGCAGTGCTTCGTATTCAGCTACATTATTAGTAGCCTCGTATTCCAATTTGAAAGACAGTGGGACCCAGTTACCTGTAGGGGAAATTAATAGTACTCCAGCTCCATTACCTTCTTTAGAATTTTCCCCATCAAAATGTAGAGTCCATACTCCTGCTTCATGGTCCTCTGAAGGTTGTTCAGTCTTGATTTGACAGAAGGAAGGTTCATGAGAATAATTTTGATCTTCTTCTAACATCAGACATGAGAAATCTCCTTCCTTGCTGTAGACTGGTGAATTCTCTGAGCTGTCAGCCTTAGTAACCATCTTGACGAATCTGGTTTCTCTGTATAACCTCCTCTCCTGGCCACCAAAAACTGGGATAGTGGCATATGTTAAGTCTAATTTAAGTGACCCACCAATCTTTGTTCCCCAAGACCTTGAAAACAGCATGCCAAAGCGGGTTGGAATGTCAGCCACCACAATGTCCATTACTATACTTTTTGCGGGAATTTGGGCCAGATTGACTACCAGATCCTTAATCATCCCTAGACATTTAACTCTTTTGGAATCAAATGAATAGAGGTCTTTATATGGGCGAGTGATTTGTAGTCCTAGTTGTTCCATGACTGATAGAGGCATAAGATTATGGGAAGCTCCATAATCTAGCATGCAGTTGTGTAATAGCAGGTCATGAATCACTAGAGACACATAAAATGGAGGAGTAGAGGGATCTATCTCCTCGACATGTGGGCCAAAAAAAACCATGGGTCTTTCTTCTTGGAGGTTAAGACTGTCTGGAATTATTGGTGCTTCAGGAGGAAACAATAAAGAAGTAACTTGAGATTGATATGCAGGTTGTTTCAACAGCTCAGTCAAGGGGACTGGGATTTTGACTTTCTCAAGTTCCTTTTGAAAATTAAAAGCAGGGGTGGGCTTTTCTATTACAACTTCTTTTGAATCTTTATTTTCAGCCGAGGATTTAACCTCTTTTGGTACAACTTTCTCATTAGGAGGAGTGACTACTTTTGAAGAAGAAGGAATTTGATCATTAAACTGCAAAGGTTTGTTTATAGGACTCTTACCTTTGTCTGCCACTTTCTGCACTATTGATTCTTTCTGAGTAGGTGCTTCCTTCTGTGGTGGCTCTTCTTCTTCATCTTGCGTCTGAGTCCTCTTCTTGGAAGATCCCAGATCGTATCTTCTATTGAAACGTGCTTGCATGAAATCATTAAACTGTTTGCAATAATGATCAATTTCTGCGTCTTCTGTGTCTTTGATCTCTTCTTCTTCTTCGTGCAATGGACATTCTACTTCATCATTGTTTGAGAAGGCAAGGTTTGCATCTTGCAGTTCATAGGCAGCATCTTCGGCAGAGTCATCAGCTGGGCCTTCCAGGTATAATGGGTGTAGAACTTGATCCTGTTGCTCCTTTGCTTCCCTTGGCAATATTTGTAGGGGTGGCTTTCTATACTGAGGATTGTAACCTCTGTTTGGAGCATTCTGGAAGTTCTTGGAAGCTGAGTTCTTGGTCTCCAATTCAAGCCTGACCAATTTATTAGAAAGATTCTTAATCATTTTGTTCATTTCTTCAATTCTATCTGAATCCTTATCCTGATCTGAAGTAGATACTTCCTCTTTGCCTCTTCTTCTGGTATCTTGTTCAGCTTTCCCTCTTAATTTTCCAGTGGAAGAAAATTTTGCTTCCAACTCAAGAGCATCTGATTGAGCATCATCTAGGGTGGCAGGCTTTCTTTCCCTGACAGAGAAACCAAAATCTGAGTCAAAGGCTGCTATGAAAACAACTTTGGCAGCATTCTGATGAGGCTTCATATCGGCAGGAAGGTTTAGATATAACTTATTAAATCTTTTGATAAATTCTGACACCCCTTCATTATGTTTCTTCTTGAGTGTATTGAACTCAGTAAGACATTGTCCATGATCCTTCTTTTCTCCCCATTTCCTGAGAAAGGTATTTTCCATATCGTCCCAAGTGGTTATGGAACGGTTTCCTAATGTTTTGAACCATTTTCTGGCTTCACCGTCCAGGGATTGCACAAATAGTCTTAAGACTACATCCAAATGTTCTACATTAAAGTTCTCTGCAAAAGAGAAAAAAGTCTCAAGATGTTTCTGAGCATCAATTTCATTTTCCCTAGTGAATCTGGGCAAGATCTTCAAATAATCCTATGGTATATCATTCAGAACTTGAGGTAATGCCAAGGGAGCATATTTATTCAACAAAAATGATGGTACATTAGCCATTGGAGGAGGTGGGGGTTGTGCAACGATCTGGTGTACAAATGGAGGAAGAGGAGGAGGTGGAAATGGAGTATGAATAACAATAGGAATATATTGTACAGTAGCCTGAGGTGTAGGTGGGAATAGTTCACGGTTAACAACAGCTACTTCGGTGACTTCTTTGACTACTTCAGCCTCAGGAGTAGGGTGAAAGTTCTCTTTAGCTTTGACACCTCCTCTGGGTGGGCTATCTGAATAGTATTCTATATCTCCCACAATGGAGTCGGGATTTTCTATTGGGATTTCTTGAAAAGAAGAGGATGGATAATCTTCTATAGAAAGCTCAGGGCTTTCAGCACGGGTTGACCTCTTCTCTTTCCAAATTATTCTATGTATGATATTTTCTGGGTCAGACACTGAAGGGGTCTTTGGATGAGACGTATCTGACCTCAAATGTGGCTTACGAGGAGCCAGGACTACAAATATATTTATCAAATAAACAACAGTGGAGTCGCCAAAGTGAGAGATATACGACTCTCCAACTCTCCGTGCTCACCTGATTAGAGAGTGAATATGGTTTTTCGAGGCCCAGGGAAACTGATTTTCTTAAATTCGGTCCCCGGCAACAGCGCCAAAAAGATGTTGTCGCTCCTAGAGACAGCCTAGAGTTGCCATAGACCAGTGCCTAGGACATCTTATCATAGCAAGAAGCATGTAATATAACTTGGGTGTCACTCGTAATCTAGAAACTCCATTACGTATATTGTTGCAGAGACAAGATGCAAAGCTCCAATACAAAAGAATCAGACAGTTAAGAGACAATTTACTGTAAAGAGGGCCGATTCAAGTAATATGCCACAGAAATCAAATATCAGAAGGTGTGTGCAGTGAAAGAAATATTAAGAAGATATCAGTTAACCTTGAGCTGGTACCCAGATACACAACAGAACCACATATGGGCTTATCAATCTAAGAATCCATACATGACAATGGCGTTTTAAAAGCACCCTCCCAAAGTAACTAATATAGCAGAAATATGGATGAAATGCATATGAAACAATATATCATGCCTGAGCCATATTTAAAGTGCTTGACTGATCCAAGTGTGGGTATCGACTAGGATAAATCCTTACCTAAAATCAGTGAACCACTCACATTCCAGTACATGATACAAGAAGATGGGTGAAATGAAATATTATATTAAACACATAAGAGAAGGTTACATACTGTGGGATACCAAAGACCAGAATCCTCTAAGACAGATAGAACTCCTCCTCACTGAGACCCTACGGGCTCTGAGCCTTCATACAAGAGCTTTACAAAATGTATATCAAAAACCCTTTCACAACACCATTTTCTGATAAAAGTCTGGAACCCTTACAATGTCTTTCTTATCGGTTTTTATAGAAGAAGGAGAAGAAAAACCTATAAAAGAAGTAGGTGAAAACATTTAATTGTTTCATTAAAAAAAAATGGTGAAAAAATTCACGCCCATACTATTTGATGGCTATGAAATGCTGAATGTACTTGACAATCCGCTTGCAGAAATAAATGCACTGAGTAGAAAATCTCTTCAGGAACCTAGGATAGAGATACATCCACCTGAACATTCTGTCCTTTCCTGAAGAAAATCCGGCTGAAATAAAACCTTGAAAGTATTTCTTTTTGCGCTTTGTACTGCCTCTCAACCCCGAATTAGGATTTCTAAAATCCTCAATGTCGACGTCGAATCCCTTGATTTTCAACAGTACTCTTTGCCGCGACATAAATGTTTTCATTCGCTAAAAAACTTCCTTTGAATTAATTGGTGTCGGGCGGCGAGGTTCGAGGATTATTAATGAAAGCCAATGTCACGGGAAGAATCTCCCAGGGATTTTCTTTCATAAATTATGCCTTCGCAAGCTAATCCCCTGTGTCTTCGATTTCGTAATGGAGGCGATAATTAATCGAAATTTTCCATTGCTGCAAACCCGCAAAACCCACAAATTGCCGAAAACAAATGCACTGGGACAAGGGGCAATGGAGATGACTGGGTGTGGCTGTGGCGATGTGATGAAATGGTGAAAGAATGCGGTGGTGGCTATGGAAAACACAAAGGAAACCATGGTGAGCAAGATCAAGTAGGTTCCTATCGTAAAACGCTAAAATATGACGTATAAACGAAATATATGAATGGTGGTGGAGAAATATGATAAACGCGTGTGATAATGACGTGGAGGAGGACCGAGTCAATGGGTGGTCAGGCACATGATCTGGGCCATACGATCTCTAAACGAAATCGACGGTTGGAACTGCGCTGGAAGGTGATAGACTGCGAGCCCGGAGCACTGTTCACTTAGATTAACGTCGGTGCAGCTTCAGAATGCGACAACCATCGGATGTAGACCCCAAGATTGAACGACTAGTGTTGATATCACTACACGACTTCATCCGAATGATAATGTGCGATGGAGAGTGGTTTTGGAGTCGTACACCGGGACACGTATTGCGCGATGTGTGGAATCGCTGTGATTTGTGGAATACCACCTGCCCTGGATAAGCGGCGCGATGAAAACAGGCCGGCTTTTGAGCCGTGAACATGAGGCAGGGGCCATAAGAGTGATTGGCTGCAGTGTGTTGATCTGTGTTTAATCGGACGACTCAGAGCGCACCCGATAGCCATATACGGTAAGCGCCTTTTGACCTGGCACAAGGTTTCGGGGCTGGGTCATGTGGAAAAAGGGAGGTGCAGAGACTAAGGCCGAGGGGTGCTAAGCCCAATATATTTTCAAATATGAATTTTCACCCTTTTAGAATGCGATTTTTAAACCAAGAGAGGGCAACGATAGACAACTAATGAACTTTGCAAGCCAGGGCGAAGGAACTGGATGATCCGAACCAGACTGCCTGCGGAAATTTTAAATAAGGGAATGATCGTGGTCAACACCACCCACATATCCGATCATATTCATGAGTGGCGACGTTGTTGTAGATTGATCAAGTTTGATATACCTAATCAAATACTAACTCATTGGTTCACCACCTCCTTCGTTAGCAAAATCGCCTAAGATATTGCTATGGGGGCATGTGTGATCGAAGAACAAGCCATCACACGTGCCCAATATCTTGATCCGGTATACTCTCGCTCCGACAGACGCTTTATGATATTTTTGACTGATGCTCCACGCCCGTGAACCTCTAAAGCTCCACCTACCGAGTGGTGGATGGTGTTATTGGTTCTGTGTCTCAAAATTCTCGAAAGCCTTCAAACGGAAGCAAAAGTCCAATTCTTCCCATAATTCTCGCTCTCCCTCGCTCCTCCGCATTCGGGAGAAACTACGAGAGGTCAACGCCATTCGAGGCTAATCCTACGAAAAGGCCTCCAAAGGAAAGAAGAAGGGCAAAAGGAAAATCCAAACCCGACACCCCTAAACCGCAGTCTTCTAAACCTCATATTGATGACGGTTCTCAACGTAAACCGAAGTACCCCTACCTTATTTGTGAAGTAGATCATTACTACCAAGGATTGTCCCGACGATCTGAAATTAGTCAACTTCTCAAAGGCTCCAAAGGGACTCCGAGCAGCTCTCAAAGAACCGTTCCGGTCTCGAAAGACCCGTATGGTTGAACAACGGCCTTCACCATACTGCACCATTTGGGTCCCGTGTCTCTATGATGAATGGTGCTGTACTCGTCTCAATTGCTACGCGCTCGAAGGATTATGCCGGATTGCATCGGGTGCACTGGGAAGGAAGTTGTGGATGGCCCACCTCCTCCCTCTTGTCTCCTGGGTCCTTTGGAAATTGAGAAGCCTACTACCGAACCTATTGTGACGCCGCCTCTAAAGGTGTTCGCGAAGATATTCCTACAATCCAAATGCCTGTGCCGCTCGGCACTACGCATTGTTGAGGATTTGGCACGGGCGCCTTCTCGCTATGTCCGCATTGGAAGTCATTCAAAGTTTCCCTTCGCAAATGAAAAAGCTCCGTTATACTGCGATCCCGTGGAATCAATCCCATCGATTCTAGTCTTCTCACCTTCGACCTAGAAAACTTTACCCCCCGACTTCGCATCAAATTTCTCTTGTGATCCAAGTCGGGATCAACGGCCTCAATATCCATAGGGCCGTTGTGGATGAAGGTGCTTCTACCTATGTCATGTCATCGCCTACCGCCGGAAGGCCATTGGCTCTCCGGCTCTTTCATCATCTCCCAATGCCTTAGAGGCATTCGAGTGGTCGGGAATCAAAACCCACGGGTGTTCTTGAGAGTTTGCGATCAGCATTACAAGGGAAGACAAGTCAACGTAGAAGTAGAAGTGGTTGACGCCAAGCTTAACTACAACTTGCTTTTCGGCCGCGCTGGACTCACGCAATGCTATGTGTGCCATCCACCCTCTTTCGACTTAAGTTCCCTCATGAGGGGGAAAAATCGTTACTATGGATCGACTTGTCTTTCTTCACCTCCACCTCTCGAGAACAACGTTCCTTACGTGGATTAGATCCCATATCCCCCACGATAGTGTAGGACCCGGTCTCTTCAAGGGACCCCGTCCTCATGGGTATCTTTCCCGCTCCACCACCGCACACCATTCAAGTTAATATGATCTCTAGGTTTGACGACCCATGGATCATCCCTTCGCCCGAACAGTGGATCGATTTTGGAGAATCGATGCCCTTAACTCCGGTAGAGAGATTAATTCATCGTGAAATTTTCGCTGCATCCAATCCTCCTCCTCCTCAACATGCTCCTTCAAGCATGGCTTTAGATATCTATTCCCAATCCCCCTGGTTCGGCGAGGGCCGACTCGGCCGATCCTCTTAAAGAGATTTTCCCCTCCGACGAAGCCATTTTTGAAACAATGTCTCTTGAGGAGCTACCTTGGAGCGATGGACATCATCGTTCCTCATTTATGCCTAGCCCCTGGGGGAAATGCCGTATTGTCTAGAGCGTCATGTATCCGCTGCTTATCCCCCCTCCCCGAGCCTCCTCCGTTGAGCTCACCGCGATCACGGGCTATTTCTTCTTGTGCCCTAGCTCCTAAAACAATGAAACAAGTCTGCTATGAGGACAATTCTTTTAAGTGTGTCAACCTCGTTAAAATAATGAAACACGAGCTCGTTCAATTCGAGTTTTGGTAGATTTAATTCAAATCTCTTATGTTTTCAACCTTCACTCCATTTCCTATGGACTCGAAGCTTGGGGGGGGCATGTACCTCGAATTGAGACGCCATGCTGTGAGTACATGCCCACCTTCTTCAAGCATAGTTTGTGTTTTAAGCTTGCATAAAAAATAAAACTCATTTCCAAGTATAGTTTGCACGCGTGCTTTCATGTGTGCTTTTAAGCTTGCATAAAAATAAAATGTGTGTGAACTTGTTCATTGGGTCGTTTGTTATGCAACTAATGCATTAAGATAACATTGTATTGGACATTTGCATAGCATATAAAAACATCATCACATGTAAAAAGATCCATCCGTAAAATAGATATATAGATATATGTGTCGGATAGTTTGCGGTACATCACATAAAGTCAAAAAATATACATTTTTGTCCGATAATAGCCGGAGACAACATGTCTCTAAAAAATATGCATATGAAAGCCCTAAATAGCTAATCAACATGGTGCTCGTGGTAACACGCCACCTGCGCGCACCAATCGCCTCAGCCTCCGTGGAGGCGACTAGGCACCCCACGAGTGTGTCGTTGGTAAGCTAATGACGTCCGCCACCCGGTGCATAGTCCAGGGATTCCTCGGGCAATGCCCTCTAGGTTCCGGATCAGCTCGCTCCCTTCCCCACCTTCGACTTGAGGGTCATGTACGAGATGGGTCCTCCGCGCAATGGGCGAAACGCCCGCGGGCCTCTCTCGGGCCAACGTATGCATACACATAAAATCGTTGTTAGAACGGACATGTATTACCAAAAATCATAAATACATAAAAATAAAAAAAGAGAATCATACCCGGCTCCTCGTCCTAGTCCCTCCCCTTTCCGGGAGCGGAAGATCGAGGATCTCGGTGAAGTCGGTCCCAGACGATAAGGCCAATCCTCAACCACGACCGCCTGACGCCGTAACCACACAAAGAACTCGGGCCTCCGTGACATCCGTTGGCCTCCTCGACCCGGGCATAAATGCTGCCCGGCGAGCCGATTTCTTGGCTCTCTTGGTACCGGCTTGGCAACTATTGCCCCTCGCCACGGAAATGGGTATTCGTTCCAGGATGAACTGACACCACAATGGGCACCGTATCCAAAGCTGCTTTAGTTTGGCTTGCTTGAACTTTGTTAGTCTGCTCTTTATGTTGGTTGTCACTTCGGTAGCCCAACCAACGTTGCAGGATTCATACACTTGGAGGCTAATAGGAGCCGCACCTTTGTTGCCTCATGCGGGAGCCTACGATCCACGCAACTCGCGTAATGGTATGAAGCACTACCCACGAGTGCTAGGTCGCGACACGGTGTCGATGTTCACCTTCCCGCTTTCCCGATCTGTTCGTGCCCCCGGGCACACTCTTGCCATTACCATGTCCATTTTCTCTCCGTGAATGTCCGCTTCCGTTATGATTGCACTAGACCTCTTCACGACAATCGGTTATAAAGTAAACATCGGAGACCTCAAGAGCTAATACTTGGTCCGGAAGTTTGAACACTTCTTCGTTTTCATCCCATATGCGTCGACCGATGTACGATGAATCGCTCGAGCTGAGCTCGTAAACATGGTGTAAGGAAGAATTTTTGAGACCACGGGCCTCTGGAGTGCATTCATGCAAGCTTGGTTTTCCATAGCCATTTCATCCTCTTCCCCATGTTCCCTCTCTTTTCCATTCAATCACCATTGTGCCTGAGATACCTGCACCAACATGGTCAAAATGCCTTGTTAGATCTCTGACACACTTAAAAAATCCATATGGATGGCTCACATTTGAGAAATTTTAAAGTGGAAAACCGCGTTGCGCCGGTTGGTGCGACTTCTTTGTGAGTAAAAGTCCATTGGCGCGGGTCCGTGCCCGATACCGCGCTAATGAGCGAGCCCCTAAAATTTCAAAAGGTCTCCTCCAAATATCGAATGCACAATGGAAAACCATAAAGAATGGATCAAAACGAGCTTAAGGGAGTGCCTCTTACCCGGAACAAACGAGGATCTGAATGGTGTCTGGATCAATCGCAATCACCGCTGCAAGTTCGCACACAAAATGACCACTCGTTGCTTTCGTATGATGTAGGTAAAAAAGTAAAAGTAAATATGCTACCATTTGTGGCATATTTATAACTTTTGAAGTCAAAATTAGGTTTTAAAAGTCATTTTTCTCAATATTTCAATATATTTTGTCGAAAAATGGATTTTACTTACTTGCTTTGTGCGGTGACAAGTTTTTTCACGGCTTCGATGGTGATACGAGTTGTATTTTATACTTTTTTCGGACTCGGTAGTCATTTTGGAGTCATATTTCGAGCTCTTTTATGACTCTCTAAACATGAAAAGATTGCCGAGTCCCTTTTTCATTTCGATCTCATTAAAGTGGCAACGAAACGACATCTACCCGGTATACGTTTACCCCTTTTTTGGAGGTTGGGACGGATTACTTACGAAAATGGAATACCCTACCTATCGCGACTAGGAGGTTTTCTTAGACATAGTTTTCTACCTTTTCGGGTTCAAGGAACTATTTGCGAAAAGGGACCGTTGGAGTTTACTTTTTCTGCTTGTCTTTTCAAACTCTCCTAAACATGAAAAGACGCGAGTTCTTCCTTTGTCGGACTCGTTAAACCCCGATGACATTGGATTCGGTCGTAATGATGATATTCGAGTTTCTCCTACCTAGGGCTCGTTAAATGTACTAGGATGGATCCGTTCGAAGCACAAAATTATATTACAAGCATATGCTATCCCCTTCAAGCTTGTTTTTCAAAAATAATTGGGGTACTCGCCGGAAAATGGTGGGGAAAAATGGAACCAAAATCATTGTCGTGTCGACGGTATGTCGCTCTTGAACATGGCACTTGTCTCGAATTCGTGTCGGGTTGGGGACATCTCACCTCATTATCGATTTGCCTCACGTGGGTTTGGGTAATCCCTTTTGACCTCTCATTTTCTCTTTGCCTCGTCATCATGACCCCACGATGTTGATGTCAAATGCGCAAATCCACTTTCGTGCCGCCAATATGTTCAAGAAGTTGACCTCCGCAAGAGTCTCAACCTTCCTCTAATTCTCATCGATCTGATTCACAAAGACATTATGTTCCTGTCTCGCTTCGATGATGTGGGAAACACTATGGCACACCTTCGATCAAGGTCACTTCCTGTTGACGTCAACTCATTATGCGAGAAGTCGATCTAGAGACTCCCTTACGGTACCTTGGAGCCTCGCATGCCTTAATGGCGGGTTCTTCGCGTTCGACGTGAGGTTTTCATCATTGGCCTCCGATCAAGTGATTCTACGGGTGTTTGCGAGCCTGACTCAACGATTCACATGCCATAGATTGTACCTATAGTACCTTGAGGGCCATTGTCATTATTGGTGGTACCTCTTCGCGTCTGATAATAGCTTTCATCATTGGGCGTAATCGGGCGATGTTCTTGCATGTTCAACTTCGACTCCACTTATTTTCATGTTTGAACTTGTACTTTGTTCGGGTCGAGGATGGAGCGCAAGACCCTGGATTTTGTCTGTTAGAATCCGGGATGCGATTTTGTGGATTATTATGATTGGTTGCATGACTCATTCATTGGATGGTTGCGACCATACTGAGTCTATTTATCGATCCCCCTATCGGATGGGTTTGCGTCCATGCCTTGGGTCTGGATTATTGTATACTCGTGTATGGGTGGTTGCGCCCATACCACATATATCATGTATTTGAGATATCGGTTGCACTTCTCTACGCGAGTTTTCCTACGACGGTGTTTTCGGTTGGACACGTTCTCGTAAAGAATTTCACCCCTCTCTCTCTCTAGGGCCTCATGCTTTAGGGGGCATACGCTACACGGTAATTTGTCACTATCCCTGCAATCCCCCGTCCCGCACATTGGAGGGCTTATTCCATGACCCGGGTGAGCGTTGACATGACCTGAAACCACTTTCATGGCATCGAACAAGGACTTTCATTCCCCGAAGACAATTCCTTGTGAAAAACCCTAAAAATAGACTTTTTTGGCCTTGGCACGACTACTCGGTGTCATACACGCCAATGGGGGATATCCTCCAAAGAGGGCATGCCAAGCGGCACCCTCTTGTCTCGATGTTGTACCCACGCCAGAGCTTATTAAGGAGTGTTTTTTTAAAAATAAATGGCGGAAGATTGACTCCAACCAATTCTGAATCGGTCTCTAAATTGAGTTGGGAGGTTGGCTTCGGATCTCCATGTAGAGAAAGTGGTTTTCCACCTCTCATGGAAGCTTCCTGAGGATACGACCAATCCCATGATTGTAGGGATCCCAACTCCCCTTCCACCATCTATATAAGCTTGTCATTTTCCTTTGCAAGCTAGTCTCCGAGAACCTTCATAGCCTAAAGAATCCGCGAGAGCCTTGATAGTCCTCATAGAGCCAAATCAGTGGCAAGGAGATTGGCGATCGAAGAGAGAGGGTTGTCCCATTCCCGATGCGCTTTTACCGAGACGTATTCCGGTCGACACCGCCAAAGGAAGATTCGGCGTCGAGCCGAGGTTGTATTTTCCTTTGTATGAATTAATGATAAACGACTTTGGTTATGGTTCCACTCGTATTTTTTCGTTATGATCATGAGTTGTGTCTTCTCGGCTGATACATAATTGCATATATTGGGTTTTACGCTTGTGTTTGTCATGTTTGTTGCGTGTGCGGGTGTTCGATCGTAGTGAACGTGAGGATTGTGATACGCCGGAGCAAGGGAACGGGAGGGCTATCTCCTCTACGAACAACAACATTGGATTCAAGGTAAGCCTTCTTCACCATATGGTTTATTGCAAATAGGAACTTGCACCTTAGCGTGATACGATTATTGCTAGACCCGATCCGGGCTAGTAAGGATCGCCTCGTACGGAGGGGGACTTACCTCTACAACATTGTGGAAGTAGCTTGACATGTTACTTCCGGAGTGATGATCTTATATTTATTATTTGCGAAAGTAGTTTTTGTTGAGCACTTTTGCCCTGAATCTGTTACGAGTGTTTTGTGTTGAGTTGACTTGCCGAGGTTATTTTTACTTAACAAGGCTTCTTTGAGTTTTTTCTTCGTAAAATATTTTTGTAGTAGTCGACCTGGCTTCCGTTGTAACGGTTGGTCTTCTTTTGGGTGCAGCGGGGTCACTCGGAGGTTGTCTCTGCGTGTTCTTTTTGGGCTGCAAGTACGTAGTTGAACATATTTTCGCATGCCCAACACGTGAGTCTCATGAGGTGTAACATCTTGTTCCTTTTCTTCTTCCGGATTAGTTTTCTCATCGCAAGTGCGTATCACGCAATGCGTAGCAATATATCTCATGGAAATATTCCATTATGGGCATGTTTTTCTCAAAATGATAATATTGATGATATGAACAATAATCAACCATGCCCAACTTGTTAATGCTACGTTTGAACTCGCACAAATTTCACCGGTTGATTAGTGTCGATACCCAAATTCACGATTCCTTTTGAACATGGTGAATCGGAGGCTTTGCTGTTGACAGGTGGTATCACTTGAACTTTGTTTTTAAGTTTTGCCAACTCATTTTGAAAGATTCTTCACCATGCGAGTCAAGTTCTCCATATCAGACGATTCTTTCTCTTTGGCCTTGTTTACTTATGCACGAGACATTTTTACCTGTATCTTTGGAGTCCTTTGTTGGTTCGTTGTTTATGATGACTTAGATTGCACACAAGCCTTTCTCGCGCCATGATTGATTCTTCAAAATTTTTACAGCAAGACTAGCGGTTTCGCGATGCGTTTCACGAGCTTGCGTAACGCTGCTGGCAAGGAAGAAATGTATTAGTCCTGCGTAATGGAGTCATGAGGTTTCATGTCTTCTAGAATTTTTCAAGACACGATTGAACCTCGCGATTGAAATATTTCACCTTTTCTTTTTGGATCCATTTTTAGACTACCTAGCTCTTTCAACAACATGGAAGGGGTCTTATCATCAACTAATTTCTCAAGGAAAATTTTCTTAAATCTCCTCCAATTATGGATGGAGTTTGGGGAAAGCACCGTGGTACCATACAACTTCTCTACCATCCAAGGTACATGGAAAATGTACGCATGCAATGTCATCATAACGTACCTCAATTTTTTGAAGATGTAGGTAGAAGTTGTCCAAGTGGTCTTCGCTTTAATCGTTCTATCGGGGTCATACTTCGTTAAGAGCTTTTACGGGTGCCTTGGAATTTTATGCAGCACACCTAGAAGTGTGAGTGGGGCCTCGAGACATCAATACATATCCCGCCCTGTCATGTCTTCGTCTTAGTCCTCCTCCTCTTATTTTTCAGAATTTGATAACTCTTTTTCCTCTTCGTCACCACCTAACTCGTGGAAGGTTATGCGGAGGTAGCGGGCTATCTCCTTCACCACCACTCAAAAACCGTAGGTTCTTTTGCGATCTCCACCAAAAAGCGCTAACCCTTCGAGGGTGGAAAGAACCACATCTTCCAGGTGGAGACCACTACTCTCGTAGAGGGTGGTCTGTTTTTTATTTGGAGAATATGGAAGAATGGATACTCCCAGGGATCAATCCAAGCCACCTTTGCGAACTAACGGGTTATGGGGCTGATAATCGGATTGTATGATATTTCACAAGTTCGTGTGGGTCGTGTTTTAGAAGAGTCACCAACCACGGAGTATGAGAAGTGGAGGTCGAGTGCACATTGATGCCTTGAGCGAGAAGATTTAATGTTGGGGTCGGTGGGTTTATCGGCCATAAAAGGTTGGCTTCCCTCCTTCTAGCGCCAAAAAATGTTGACGGTGCTAGACCCGCCACCATTCAAGGGATCTCCACGATATGAAGTCCCAATTAGACCTCACATCGTTTGGTGTAAGAGTCCCATTTGGAGCAAAGTCTCTGCGCTTTGCCTTATTCTTAAAGATATGCCTTGGCTCTTGCTATCGAGAGAGAGAGTGATGCAAATGTACTTTCACGGAACAAGGGGGTGTGGCTAGTGGGTGTCCAATTGCAAGCGTGTCAAGGTTCTTCTACCGCAAAAGGGGCGGGAGAAAGAAAATTGAGCCTATAAGAGAGAGGTAATAGTACCACCCAAGAAGAGACACACATGAACCGAAGGGTTCCATCAAAAATCCATCGGAATAGTCTACAAGGGATGCGGCGGTCATTACGCACAATAATTTGAGAAAGGCCTATCTAATATCTTGTAGAATAATCCACAAGGATGGGACAACACTTACGCACACAACAATAAAGGAAAGATATGTCTAATATCATGTGGAATAGTCTACAAAGATGAGGCAAGCAAGTTACAACCATTACAACACATTCTCAACAAGATAAACACTAAAATAACCGAAATAGTTCAACTATCTTAGTACATGTGAAAAGCACACATGAAGTACAAACATCCAAAGAATAGTCTTACAAACATTCACAAGTCATGCATGAAGAACGTGATGGCCTTGATAGGCTTTTTTTATTAGGTAAAAGTTACAATACACATATATACAATGAATATCACTAGCTCCAATAGTGGAGCATTGGGGCCATTCCTTACTCAACAAAAAGAACTAGATTTACTCCATTAATTTGTTTGGTGGAGCCAAGGTGAAAAGTCCTTTTCTCATACAATGAGGGAGTATATATAACCAAGGGTGACTCTTTGACTACCCTCATGACCGTTTGACTTCCCATGAATTTTCAACTTACATGACTCTTTATATTCATGTGTGTCCTTTGGACTTCCATTTTACAATACATTTTGAATACAATATACATGATGTACAATAGTGATGTGGTGTATGCCCACTCATGACACGACATGACATGACACGCGCTAACATAGACTTCTTGATGACATGGCAATGTCAAGCCCTTCTTCTTGCTAAGAGTTGAGTGTCTTCATGAAAATTCTCTCCTTTATTCCTTAGTAGGCCTCGAACATAGTTCTTGATCAAATGGGAACTATTTCCTCAAAACGAGAACTCTAACAAAAAAACACGAAAAAACCATGAAAAAACAACCTCAAAACGAAAATTTGTGATACGGCATAACCTTTTTTGGGGTAAATTTTTCAACATTTTTTAAAATGGAAGCAAAAGCCAATTTTTTGTGTGTAAAAAACAACTTGAAAATGAAAAGTGTTGATGCTTAAATAATGTTGCCAATTTTGTGTATGCGACAAAACGGTCCGAAAAATGAAAAAGTGTTGATCTTTGGAATAACGTTGCCAAATTTTTTGTGTGCAAAAATGGCTGGGCAAGAAAAACGAAAAGTGTTGAAGTTTTGGAATAATGTCGACCACGAAAACGAAAAGTGTTGATGTTGGAATAACGTCGTTAAATTTTTGTGTGCAAAAAACACCTTGAAAACGAAAAGTGTTGATGTTGGAATAACATTTTTTTTCTTTTCGGGGTAATTTTCAATAGTTTTTAATAATGACATTAAAGATAAAATATTATGACTGAAAAACCTTAAAATTTCAACGATAAACACGACATTAAAGATAAAATATCGAAGTCTTGAAATTTCAATGATTTTTTAAGCATTGTATTAAATATCAAATATCATGTCTCTCAAAGCCTTACAAAACCAAGGATGACATTAAAGATAAAATATCATGTCTCTCAAAAAGCCTTACAAAACCAAGGATGACATTAAAGATAAAATATCACCTTTATGAAAATAAAATTCCAACAATTTTTTAGTCATTATATTAAAGATAAAATATCACTTGTACTATCTAAGCAAAGAGAAAAAATAATTAAAATTAAAAATTAAAAAATAATTAAAATTAAAAAATTATAAAATTTTTTATTTTTACTATTTTATTTTATTTATTATTATTATTTTTAATTCTAAAAGAAAATTAAAATAATAAAATTTAAAAAAAATAAAAAAAATGAAAAATGAAAATTTAAACTTAAAAAAATTATATAAATATATGAAAAAGAATTTTTTAAATAACCAAAAAAAACAAAATTCATCCTTTTTTTTGTCTTTAAAAAAAAGCAAAAACAAAACACATTTTTAAAATTAAATTTTACTATTTAAAATATCAAATGACTATTAATTTAATTAAAAAAAATAAAAATAAATGAAAAATAAAATTTAAATTTAAAATAAAAAATTAAAATTAAATTTAAAACAATAATTAAAGTTAAACATTAGAAAAGGAAAAAAAAATTATTAAAAAAATTGATGAATTCTCGTGCCGTAGGGGCCACGTGGCTCGGCGGGCGGGAGAGCTATCTCGGCTCTCTCGCTGCACCTTTGGCTGAGCCACACGGTCCCTAGGGCAACATAATTCATTAATTTAATTTTTTAATTTTTATTTTCAATATATTTTTTTAAATTTAATTTTTCTTTCAATTTTTCTTTTATTTTTTAATTTTAATTTTTTTCAATTTTAATTTTAATTTGGAATTTTTAATTTTAATTTTTGTTTTTAAATTTAAATTTAAATTTTTAATTTATATTTTCCAAATTTGTTTTTTTATTTATTTGAAATTTACTTTATATTTTTAAATGTATTTGTTTTTATTTATATATTTTTTTAAAATTTTGATTTAAAAAATGTTATAATAGTATTGTTTTAATTAAAAAAATGAATTATGTTTTTATTTATTTATTATTTGAAAATCTATTTTTCATGATGATGATGGTTATCGTTCGTTAAGGCTAATGCGTCCTATCGGACCTTAAGAAAGGAGAAAGAATCTAAGTTTGATTCTTCATAATCTTGTTTCTATGGTCAAAGAGAATGGAAATAAGTGCTCCAAGATCATTATAGGTGGGTGGACTTAATAGATCGAGGAAGATTGGAAGTGTGGCAGATGGTAGGGAATTGAGAGAGAATGTGAGTACGAGTAGGGCGAATCTAAAAGGAAGTGCTTTTCATCTTCCACCTGCTTAGAATCACAAATGTGATAGATTCTACCATTCCAAGGGGCCTTGGGAATAGACCACCACCCTCGTCTCACTCACGAAGCTCATAGGAATTACTTCTTATCTTAGCGATGTTCATTTTTTTTCTTATTCTTTGGACAACGGAGAGATAATTATGATTATCAAGGGTGGGGTTGATTACTCCTTGTAGTATCTTAGCTTCCTTTTACCCTCCATCTCGCTGCTCCCGCAACTTGTCCTTAAACTTGGAGGTAATAATATTTTTGATATGATCTTTGCTTAGCATACAAAATTGCGAGGTAATGTTAGTCATTAGTGAACCCACTAACTCCTTGTATTAATAGCATCCACTACTTCTCCGAGTAGCATCCTCCTTCCTCCAATTTCTCGGAAGAGAGTCTCCATGGGTTTTCAGCTCTCCATGTGAAACTTACCTAATATCTCCTTCACATACTTGCCTTGAGACACAAAAATTTCACCATCCCGCTTCCCATATTTCCAAGCCAAGGAAATAATGAAGGAGTCCCATCTCCTTCATTTCGAATTCTCTTGCAAGGTCCTTCTTTGCAAGAAAGTATCTAATGCTCATCAAATGTCAAGATTAGATCATCTACATAAAGTACAATAATCAAAAGCTTACCATCAACCACAATCTGGTATAGGATGCATCCGCTTCACTTTTGGTCGAAGCCCAACCCTGATGAAATAGTCGTGTAATCCGAGTGTACCAAGCATGAGGTGCTTGCTTCAACAACATATAATGCTCTCTTGAATCGGCACACATGCGCACTCACCGTTGAAGATCTCGAAACCTTCGGGATTTTCTATGTACACTTCCTCTTTAGTAACTCCATTGAGGAACACAATTTTCACATCCATCGATGAATGCGCCACCCCCATTTGTAATTTACTACATTCTTATTATTCACATTTTCTATCACTCAATTTTATTACATTGTCACTTTGCATTCAAAAATTTTATTTCATCATTAATTAAATAAGCGAATTTAAAATTACATATTTAGCATATTTGAAATGGTTATATTAATATTAGATGTATTTACATATTATTGATAAAATTAATCATATGTTCCTCATATTATCGATCGATTTCCTTGGCCGCACACGACTGAAACCAACTTAGATCCATCTTAACTCCGGATCTATCAAGCGCCGAGAGGGATCAAATCTCTCTAGGTGCAAACCTTTCCTCAAGTTTTGGCACTCAGAAGAGATTTGCACCTAGAGAGATTTGATCCCTCTCGGCGCTTGATAGATCCGTATTTAAAATGGATCTAAGCTGGTAACTCAATAATTTTAACCACATATTTAATGCGTATATATCAAATCTAAATACAAAAATACTTATTTTACTTCCAAATTCTTTGTATAACCAATGTTATTTAAACTAAATTACAGTGAAAATGAAACTGTAAATTACGAAAACCTTAATAAAAAAAATTAATACTCCATTTTGTTAAACACTAAGACATTAAAGCTTTGTTTATACGTGTACACGAAAATACCACCAATAAGATAAACATCTAATATTTTATGGCAATCTACTTTCAAGGGGCACAAATTCCTTAGCTAAGTCCATTTTTTACTCCGTTTGAAACTAAAAGCACACAAATAAGGCTTCCCTCACTGGACATAACATAGTTTCATAAGAGGTGGCAAAGCCTTTATTAGTAGGAACACAATTGGCTATCAGAGATCACCAAAAATTGACTATCTCCTACATATATCGTTGCTGGGAGGAGAGAATAGAAAATATATTTGGTTAGAGATGGAGAACACATCTCAAACTCTTGCCTTCTAACAGTAAATCAAATGATTTGTTAATATCAGCAAAAGGCAGCTCATGGGTAATGAATTCCTTTACTTGGACTTCCTGCAATCAAACACTGCATATAGTAAGAAAACTAATAAAATATGAAGTTTGAACCATTCGTTTTAAATAGGATTTGCTTAAAACAATTGTATGCCATCTGATGATTCATTACCTTGTTGACACATTTTCCTATAAGATTAGGCAATTGGGATTTTTCCCTTGAATCCACCAAATATAGATGCCACAATCCTCCGACCCATAAACAACTCTGTTGGAAGAAGGCTTAGCTTTCTTCGGGTTGAATCAAATCCCAACAACACTGTCAAACCCCAGGCCTGCAATCCCATTCAATTGACCAAAACATTAACCAGAGGACACACGAACCATAATGCAGCTTTACAGTTTTGTTTATGCATATGTCTAGCAGACCTTACTGGAAATTAATCAATTAGTAGGTTTTAGCAGATCTAGGATATCTAGGATCTTTGTTATCAGTTTCTTAAATTAGTAAGTTTTAGCAGATCCAGGATATCTGGGATCTTTGTTATCAGTTTCTTAAATAGCTAGCATTTTTGTTATGAATGATATTGAAGTTGAAAATGAGGAACAGAGGATGTCCATACATCATGGGTGGCCAAAAAAGCCCTGGTATAAGATATCTGTATTTCCAATGCATTCAAAGCTGTAATCCACACCGCCATTTGACATGTCTCTTATCACCTGCAAAAGTGTTTCTCTTCTCATGAGCTTTGGAGCTAATAGGTGTTATAGAGATTGCCATTATATACAAGAATAATCTGAAATAACAGTACCTCATGAATGGGCTTTTCGTGGTCTTTTGGGTTGATGCAGTCTGTCACTCCCAGGATTTTAGCTGCAGTGTAAGTAGTGCAAATGGTGAAACTCTGATAGCATTTTATCTAAGGAATGACAACAATATATACTCTGGCACAACTAACTGATAGTGCATTCTGATCCTAAATAATTACTTTCAAAGATATTTCTATCCACCCAACTATCCTTGTTAGTTAGGCTCAGGTATGTTATTAAGATCCTATTAACAAATAGGATGGTATGGGTATCTTGCCTCAAACATTTTGGGTTGCGATTTCAGTCAAGACAAACCATTCTAACAAGTATAAGACCTGTCAAACTTATGTAAGACATTTCAAGTCAACTCCTTTATCAGGATTTTACTGCTTTCATGGCCAACCCTTAATCGCGATTTAATATACTTTGCAACGGTAAGACTTTTCAGGACCAAACTGGCGCTAGAGTTAAACATAAGAAATTCAACAATTCTGTGCAACTGTTACAAGTTACAACAACCCAGCTTAAGAGGCTAAGAACCTGCCTATTAAATTTTATACTAATTTTACCAGTCACTCTGAGAAAAAAGAGCATCTACCTTTAGAAACTTGTTTGGATTTGTGTCAATACCAATTATCTTGGATGCTTTTTCTTATCCTGGCACCCTCTGCAGCCTGCTCACAGCTAAAAACTTGAGAAACCAACTGAAGAATCATAGACCAGCACAACAATTCTGTCAAATAGCATGGATAATCAATTCACTTACTGCAAGCCCCACAGTGCCAAGGCCAAAGATAGCAACTGTTGATCCTGGTTCGATGTCTGCTGTATTCCATACAGCTCCAATTCCTGCAAGCACATGGTAGCAGAGTCCATAGTTAAAAGCATTCTGCAGACAATCACCAGCTGTCATTCTAAATACAATTGAAAGCCTGTGAATTCTGATTTCATCAAACTGAACAGTGGGATACCTGTGGCCAGCCCACAGCCTAGCAAGCATGCTATATCCAAGGGAACTTCCGGATTGATCTTGAGAACACAAGCATAATCCACTACAGTGTACTCGCTAAATGTAGAAGTGGACAGGAAATGATGAACTGGCTTTCCACCAATGGAGAAACGAGATTTCCCATCCTTTCTCATCACTGTACTGTTGGGATTTACTCTATAGTCACCACACAGATTGGTCTTCTTAGATTTACAGTAGACGCAGTCTTCACATTCGCCATTGTACAGAGGAATCACATGGTCTCCTTTCTGGAGATCTGTCACGCCCTCTCCCACACTCTCGACTATCCTGCATATTTAGAATTTCAGTATTAAAAGTTTAAATTAAACCACTTACAGGAGAAGGGAAAGTATCCATCATTGATAACAACTACAAACCAAATAAAGCCAAATACCACCTACAAGGCATGATGATGTCTGTCTCACAACTGTTAGAGATAATTACTATTTCTTTGATGATGGAGAATGGAATGTCCACCCAAAATGTGGAACAAACTAAATTCACAAACACAATTATTTTCCAAAACTTCTTCTTACACTAATTACTAAAGATTTCAGTGAAAGCAGAGCCTACCCTGGCACCCTCGTGGCCGAATATGCGAGGATACAGGTCTTCATTTGGTATCATCCAATATGTGACATTCAGTATGGCAGAGGGAAGTGTGGGTAATTCTGATTCGGACCTCCATTGGCTGAGGAGGATCCACCTGCACCTCTTCTATGACCAAAGGCTGCTTTGGTCCCCATGCCACAGCAGCTGTCCATTCACAAAATGATATGAAATAAAACGAAATCCACTGAACTGAATCTATCTTTAATCAACCATAGCTGCAATACTATTTACAGAAAGAAAAGCTGAAAACACAAACCATACCTTTGCAGGTAATGACTTTTCCATCCATGTTTGTGGGCAAGAGACTGCCTTCGCCATTACAATGGTGATCCATCAGCTGAATTTTTCTGTTTCAGCAGGAAGCAAGGCAAATCCTGAGATCTATGAGAACCCATCGATTTGTCTACTATAAATACTAATGCAGGCACATTCTGCTAGCGAGTCAGAGTCAAACCTGGTGGGTGGTAACGATGTTTAGGAGCTGAACTGTCGCGAATAACTCCGAGATTATCCTCTATTTTCGTGTTCTCGTGCCACCAAGAAAAATATCAGAGCCGTGAGCACGAGATTGAAATTTCATCACAAACGTCAGAATCCTAGCCCATCCAAATAAATAGTTGATGCATAATCCATTGCCCATTGTCATGGTCATACAGATGACTGTCACTGAAAAGTCCCGAGTGTTCCATTATTGTTGGGGGTAATTCCATTTCTGGGAGTGTTGACTATAGCCATCCGGTTGTCTTGTCCTCGCCATTTTCTGGTCTTCGTACTGAGAAATACAATCAGAGTAATGAGCACGAGATTTGAATCCCACACCTTGGCTTTGGTAGTTGAAAGTTGATTTTTTCTTTAAGCATAACATGATCCATTTTTCACATTTTCAGAATTTGATGAATGAATAGGAATACCCTAACAATTCAAATATTTGACTATAGATAGGAATATCATATCAAACATCTTACTAATTAAAACTTGCGTCGAAACAATTAAATTCACTCTTACATATCAAATTTCAAAATACTTTTGTAATATAAATTCAAAATTCAAATTATATCTTATTCTTCAAATTTCAAAATATTTCCAAAATCTAAATTCAAAACTCAACTAATTTCAAAATATTTCCAAAATCTAAATTCAACTGTGATCGTCTAATAACTAAAAGTTATTCAGTATACTGATTCAATTATTTTGGGAAAAACTGACTACGACCATCCTGTTATCTTAAATATATATTGTCATTGCTAAACGAATCTCAAATGGTGAACCTTGTGAGATTGATTTTAATAGAATGAATAAAGAGACTTCATATGATATAATTTTCATGGTGTAAATGTAGTGCATAACTAATAAAGATAATGGTGCATAATCTTTTATTCTAAGCCCATAAGAGCCGGTCTATGATTATATCAAAAACTACTGAGTGTCGACCTGTTAAAAGATAATGGAGAAAACTAGCTGTTTAGATAGGATTGAGACTCTAAGATTAGGTCTCAGATCCTAATATCTAGGGAGTGGTTGGAACCACCCTGTTAGTGTGATAGCCTATATGTTTAAGGCTCTTCTGACTCAATAGTCAGTGCATTGTGTGGAGTGCTAGGGCACTCTCCAAGTATCTCACCTAGAGAACCCATTTAGTTAATAGAATTATGATTTTTAACAAGGTATCAGAGCATCAGGTTGAAGCTCGATGAGTTATCGAGCAGATGGAAGAAGGGAGTGACTGCTAGATATTCTGATGTCAGTTTCATCACACATCCCAACGGTTCCAGAGTGGTGACAACGACCGCCTTACCACCGTCGAGGGAGGCCCATTCATCTGCAACGATTAGAGAGACAGAGAGGCGTGAGCATGTGATGTGTGTAAGGATCTGAGTGATGTGATGTAACAGATTTGAGTGCTGCAGGAGAGTGCAGATGTGTGGAGTTTGCAGTGGCATGGAGGCACGTTGACTGTGCTGCGTGAGACCGTGAGCGTTTTGGAGCTGTGTGCGTGGATCCTCCAGGGGTTGTTGTCGAAGAGAATCATGGTTGTTATATTTGCATGGGTTCTGTGAAATTGCATGAGAGAATAATAGATAAAAAAGTTTTGGCTATTTTTTAATTGTTGCTGCAGAGAATCACAATCCGTAGGAGAGAAACCCTTGCTCGACTTGTGAATGTGGATATTCCAGCTGCTAGAACGTTGTGCTTGGATTTGGTGATGCGTGAGTGTGCAGGTAGGGGTCGTTGAAGGTCTGGTGGACGCGCAGAAGAAGAGCCTAGGTGAGATCTCTGCAGATCAGGTTGTGAGCCGATTTATTCGCGTGAGGGAAGCTGGTATCGGGTTGATTGGTGATCGATTTGTGTGTGGAGAAATGTCGATTAAGTGTTGAGCTAGCCGTTATGGACACGTTGATATAAATATCGGTTAGCAGCTACGATGTTGTCAGTGTCAAATTTGGGGATCAATGTGTTAGGATTTTACGGCAGAAGTAATAAATATTTTATTGAGAGAAATAAATATAAAATAACCCAGCAAAAAATCACATAAACATAAACACATATGTTTATCCAGGAAAACCCCAAACTCCGGGGAAAAACCCAACCAATGAAATTTCATTAACCATTGGCCAAAACCCTGGCCAATCCGGCCAAGTGAGCCTTCACCGCTCACCTCCAGGCCTATTTCTTACAATGAAGTCTTTCCAGCCTTTTTATAGGCTCCATTACATGCAATACCATGGACCAAAACCATGGGTGCACAAAACCATGTGCTCCAAAACCACTACTATCTACCCTAGTCAACATTGACTCTACCCCGAGTCATGTTTACCTAAAAAATCCCCCCTTAAACTTGACTTGGGGATTTATTGACTAAATCCAGCCAAACCTGCTAAATGAGACAACCCCGCTCACTCTAGCTCTTCCCCCCTCAAATTTTTACCCAGGGTAATTTTTAACTTGACATCCCCCTATCACCTAGGTCTAACCCAGAATATACTAGTGATTATCCAGGGGTACGCATGCCATACCAGGTCTTACAGCAGTATGCCCATTTACATGTAAAAATTAACTCCATAATAATTTTTTTGTTTCATTGTTACTGTCTTTATACATATGAAATCAATGTCCATATAAAAATAATCCATCTACCGGATTACATGGGTCATCAGCCTCTGTAACTGCCAGTCCTCTAGGAATTATCTTCAAATACATGGTTCATCAATTAAGTAATCCACGTGCTTGTATCCTCTCTCATTTTCTACATTCATTCATGATGTCCTCTCCAAAGAGGACATCATAGTTGTATATAAATCTGCCCTCTACGCTTTTGCTGGTCCATTCTAATTTTCTGCTTGGTTGCTTGGTGAAGCTCCTCTTCTCCACTCTCAACCACAATTTTCCTTTTTGACATGGCCCACTAGTAACCTGCCACAAAGAAAGTCTCGCTGGAAATGCGCCTTCCAGCGCCCATGCCATCTTTGTTCCAGTTACTTGTTAAAATTTACTTGCAAGTGACAGTTTCACTACAAACGCAGATCCACTATCTTACACGTAGTGTCTCTAGATCAAACCAGTGAATATCCTGTGCCAAAGGCGACCAGATCTACCTTTGCTGAAGGCAATATGGCCTCACGGCCCCTGGCAAACTCGCTCTCCTCCGGCAAACAACTCGGCCTGGCCTCTCGGCCTTCCCTGGAAGAATTCGACCCCTGCACAGCAAATGGATATCTTCACCTCCAAACATTTGTCCACGGTTCTGCACGCACAACAAAAACAAAAGCTCCTCCGTTCTGCCTTCACTTCGACTCTCTGCCTCCAGTGCCTCAACTTTTGGCTACGTTTCCTGTGACTACCAAAAAATTGCATTCCTAGCTTGCATATTCTCCAATACCACCATGACCGTGGTCCCTTCCTAGGGCGTCTTATCGATCCTCTTGGTTACTGGTCTTGACGTATTACGTCAGCCTACGATCCCATTCCGAAATCCACGTCTCGGAAATGATCAGAAAATGATATTGCGCCTTCATTTTCTTAAAAAAATCCCTTAGAATCATTTCACAGTGGCTCTGGATCCATGGAACTGATTGAAACAAATTGTGTCACACGCTATGATTTAATGCTACGACCACCTACCAAATATAATTTCACACAATGTGCGCTTGTGGACTCCTGGATTCAGTGGGAGTATGCTCATAAAAAAAATTTGAAGTGGCAGCTTCAAACTTCACGCATGCTATATTTGACCAGATCTAAATTTTGTTGCCTCTTTTCTAGCAACGCCATATTCATTACACCAAAAATTGCAAATACATGTTGCGTCTTCTTCCAGCATCGGAACCCTCGGTCTGAAATACAATCTGTATTTGTAACATCAGCTTTGAATTTGCAGATGAAAGAACAGATAACACTCAACCTCCACAGCGCTGTTTCCATCTCACAACAGTTAGCTCACAGAGCTCACGAATTTGATGTGGCTCCTCCTCTCGGGTCTCACGGTCTCTGCGCTAACATATACGCAGATCTGGTATATTTCCGTCTCCAGCTTTCAAACATCCACGAAAGAATTGATACCTTTCTCCAATATGTCGTTCTTAGTGATTCAATCCACCACTAACAACATCATATCGACCTTTCTTTCTTTTCAGATCTGCGATCAGATCTCTCCAACCACCGAGCTACCTTGTGCCCAAAACTACGAATAGATTCTGCAGTCAAATAAACCCTTGACAACAGAGGCATCCCTCTGAAGCCAAAATGGCTATGATACCAGTTGTTAGGATTTTATGCAGAAATAATAAATATTTTATTGAGAGAAATAAATATAAAAGAACCCAGCAACAAATCACATAAACATAAACACATATGTTTATCCGGGAAAACCCCAAACTTCGGCGAAAAACCCAACCAATGAAATTTCATTAACCATTGGCCAAAACCCTGGCCAATCCTGCCAGGTGAGCCTTCACCGCTCACCTCCAGGCCTATTTCTTATAATGAAGTCTTTCCAGCCTTTTTATAGGCTCCATTACATGCAATACCATGGACCAAAACCATGTGCCCCAAAACCACTACTATCTACTCTAGTCAACATTGACTCTACCCCGAGTCATGTTTACCTAACAGGAAGCGCCATTATTCAAAACGTCAATGGTTTTCCCTTGAAGACTTTCAGAAGAAGTTGTTACGCACTACACATTCTGAGATCCGAGTATGGTGGCTATCATGGAGCATTGAGACGACGTATTGAATTCATGGTTGGATGTTGACCGGCAGAATTGAGGCCCGTTACCTGCCGAGTGTGTGGGGATGATCGTGGATCTGCTGCGATTTTGTAGTGTGGAGCTGACACAGATTCCATAGGCAGTAGTTTCTGGATTTTGGAGCAGAAGATAAACAAATAATCAGCTACAAATAATCAAGTTCAGGTTGCATTGGTGGTTTTTTCTTCATATTTGCGTGTGTGGAAGACAACCCACAATCTACAAGGTTCTATGGTTGAAGAGTTGCCAAAGGGAGAAGTTTCCCGCCCGCGTGATAACGGGGTTATTGGAGCTCTTGAGAGGACCAAGTGGAGTCAGAAAGAAATCTGGAAGCGAGATAAGCTGGACTTTCCCAATATGTTTATATTTTTAGACATATTTGAATCTGATGATGATCTCTTTTTCATGTGGCCATTTGGAGGCATTATTAGAATGGGTAGCATTTTCGACTCAGGAGAAATTTCAGAAAAACAATGTGGTTTTATTGATGACCACAAGAATCAAGAGGCATAATCTGCCGTGCGAGACCCTGAGATTCAAGACTCACAAGTTGTTCTTCAGGAAGGATGTAAAGAGGAACACATTGTTGAAGATCAATTGGATGAGCCACATGAAGCTTATTGTAAAGACGTGGCAGAAGAAGACAAAATTGGAGAGAATTCAAATTATGATGATGTCATGAATATTTTTGTGTGTGCAGATGTTAGCAACAACAACAAGGAAGAAGCAACAAAGTTTGAAGAGGAATTAAAGTTTCTTGAAGGATGGCTTGAAACACCATGTATTTATGAAGTCAACACAGAAGTTGCATCAATGAATGTTGAAGACAACATCGTTGACGTTCATATTTTTTACATCGGAAATAGTGAGAGGAAAAATTCTCCTATCAAGCTTGTCATAATTTTGAGAAGGGTGAGGATAAGAGTTCAAGCATTCCGTCATTGGGGAAGAAAACGTAGAAAGGAGGTGAAGATCTATCACTACCTCATGGCGAGAAAAGTAAAGATGAAGCCTCACCTAGGAATGAACAAGCATGGACTCGCAAGCAAGAAGACCAAAATGAAAACCTCTGTTACCAAGTTTTTCATTTTTTTATTGTAAGCCTAGCTGAGACTATACCAACACGTGTATGTTATTCTTTTAGTTCCCTTTCTCCATTAAGGGGGAGTGTTAAAAGATAATGGAGAAAGCTATTTGTTTGGATAGGATTGAGACTCTAAGATTAGGTCTCAGATTCTAATATCTAGGGAGTGGTTGGAACCACCCTGTTAGTGTGAAATCCTATATGTTTAAGGCTCTTATGAATGAATAGTCAGTTCATTGTGTGGAGTGCTAGGGCACTCTCCGGGCATCTCACCTAGAGAACCCATTTAGTTAATAGAATTACAAGCGAACACAAATATATATATATATATATATATATATATATATATATATATATATATATATATATATATATATATATATGTATAATCATATTTATTTAATATGTAATCAGTAATAAATGTTCGTTAACTATTCACAAACATTTTTTTTGGGATTATGTATGGTTAATTGTTGGTAAACATTTATTTTTGAATATATGTTTATATTATTTTTTTCCAAAAAAACGCTCTTTATTATAAAAGAGAATACAATACTATAATAAGAGTGTACAATAGATGTTAATTTAAATACAAGAATTTGCTAACTTTATATAAAAAAATCATATTACATTACAAAAACTATATCATCTATTATCCATAGATTTCCTCCTATCTTACAACCAACAAAACAATTATCATATGTACTATTTATCATCTAGTCTGTATTCACATACAAATATCAAATTATCAAATATTAGTTGATTGTATATTATAGATGACAATAATACTACTTAGTTCGAATTAATCTATCTAAAAAAAACAAAAAAGAGATGCTCACTTGCATTATATGAAATTAATGAACTCAACATAATGTACCCAGCATTATTCAAAAAGTCTTGGAAAAATGCAACAAATTATATGGATCCTTCGAAATACCTCTCTTTGACAAAAGATCTGCAACCCCCTTTTGTTCTCTATAGATGTGACTGAAGAAATTTCCTGAAAAGTCTTTTCCAGGGTGCGAATTTGAGGCGTCCAATTAGAAAGCAAAGGTGGATGAAACTATGTGTGGCTCTTGACCCAATCTATGATGCCCTTTGGGTCTCTATGTACATGAAGAATGTCAATACCCAACCATTTGGCATAAATTAGAACACCCCATTATGCAATGAGTTATTCTTAGATATTTGTACCATTATCCACCTTCCCACCAAAAATAATAGTATCTTCGAGAGTCTATAACAATCAATGCTCCACATCTGCATTTCCTTTATAAATATGCACCATCGAAAAAACCAGCTAGGAGATTCTTCCATATGTCCCTTTTTTCTCAATTTATCTATTGTATCGTTTTTTCTTCCTCATACCAATATCTTCATCATATGCCATAATATTTATCACAATGTCTTAACATCACCACTATGTTAAAAACTGAGTTCCCGTCGTTGAACCCTTAGTTAAACTGAGAGGGGGGGGGTGAATCAGTTTAACACATTCATGAAATTTTAAAACTTTTCATTAAACTAATTTACACCTTCACTTCAAGGTCAACTTAATATGTGAGCAATCTTAATTTGTGAGCAGTAAATATAAAGCAGAATTGTTAATGTAACAACAGTCTTAATATGTGAGCAACAAGTATTGGCAGGTTAGATAAACCACATCAACACATAGAAATCATGCACAGAGACACCAGATATAAGTGGAAACCCATAAAGGGAGAAAACCACATCTTATTATTGTTGTGATGCAAAGGCAAGCTCCAACTCCCTCTCACCATTGATTTTCTGTAGGCTCCAACCCACAGAAGGCTCCTACCTCAATTCTGCAAGCTACAACTTGCAAGGAAGCTCCAACTCCCATCAATTTTCTGCAGGCACCAACCTATAGGAGGATCCAACCTCAGTCAGATACAACTGACATTTTATCAAGCTACAAATTGATGTGGAAGCACCAACTCCCATCTATTTTCTGTAGGCAGCAACCTACAGGAGGCTCCTACCTCAGTCAGCTACAACTGACATCTATCAAGCAACAACTTGATAGGGAAGCTCCAACTTCCTTACTCTTTCAAAAGAAAAACGCTTGTTGATTTACCTTGGATATCAGCTCTGTTCTGTTCCTTCTCTTCTATTGTCCATCAGTCCTCATATCTGCCCTGTATCATCTCTGCATCTTCTCAGATTCTCTCTCAGATCCTCCTTCTTCTCTTCTCAGCTCCTCCTTCTTCTCTGCCTCACTACTTCATTTCTGCATTCTCTAACCTCACTCTCTAACCCCTTATGCATATCAAAGTGATATCATTTATAGATTTTGCCTCATGACTGTTTGTATTCCACAGGGAATTCGAGGTGAATAGCCCTGACTTTTTGCCTTCTGCCTTCTAATTTCTTTGTCTAGCTCATTCAGAAAAATATAGCAATTTGTATACATTTCAGTTTTTCAGTGGAGTTTTTTTTTCCTACCGGAGACTTGCCAGTGCATCACAAATAATATAAAACATTTAAAAACATTTACATTTTCAGTTATAATAGAACAAATTCACTCAGCTCTTTTTCTGGCCTTTGGCTTTGCTGGTTTTGTCTTTTCTGCCGCTGTTAGGTAACTACTCTGCATACCTCTGTTGTTTACTGCAATTGTGTGCGCATGTGCATGTACACCTGTCAAAACCACATTTTCATTCCTGTGCATATTCACCTGTTCACTGCAATTTTGAATCTGCTGTATATATAACTTATTTTCCAAGTTTAGTCCCAAATTTTTCTTCTTTCTATGCATATAACAATGCATCTCCAACTTTCGAGCCTCAATTTCTCTCAATCTGTGCAATTCAACATTCTACTGCTGATCTGGAAATTTTAATAAACATATCTGGAGGCTTTTTCTTCCAAGGTTATCTTATGGTTATGAACCATGCCTAACAAACTGTATATGCAGGAACTTTGTTCTTTGCATCAATGGGATTAAACCTTATTATAAAATCCATAACGCGCCTCCAACGTTCTCTACCTTTTATATTTGATTATGAAATCATATATGTCGGGACCCACAATTTCGAGCTCTTTGTATCTGTCGATGCGATGAATTAAGCCATGGTTATAAAGCCATTGAAATTCCCCATTACACAATGGCCTTCAACATATTAACAAATATATAAACTTATATGTAAAACTCCTTTCAATCTTCGTAGCATTTCATTCCACTTCAAATTTCCACCTTGGTAAAACTCCAAATGCCCACAACTATAATATGCCCAACGCACAATTCATTCCATACAAGGTTCAGTTATCATCAACATAATATATGTATCAACATTTATTTTGACCCCAATTCAAATGTTACGAACCATTAAAATAAACCTTTGATCACTCCAAGGAATAGCCTAGGCCAATACCCATATTTCATCATTCGCGAATATTTAACTTGGAGTATAAAACCATAAAACCAAACATTATAAAATCTTGCCACAACTATATTCCGATCCCATTTAACGTTAGCCCTTAACTATTTATGCAACATGCACTCAGCCACACATATCCGGACTTTTCTTATTCCCTAATGCGATGAATCGCCTCTAAATACTTCCAATTGCGATAGTTCTGATGCGATTAATCGCAATCACAACTTTCAATAGTATGTTCCGATGTCCTGCTTTTACTTCGATGCGATTGATGCCTTTGCGATGAATCTGATGCGATTAATCGCAATCGCGTACCTTCAACAGTTTGGTGCGATGGAAAAAGGGTCCCACTTACGTATTAACTTTGGTTTATATTCAAATATTAACATAAGGTTTCGGGCCCACAGCTTATATATCCTCATACCGACTCATTCATAAGAGGTTCGGATTATCACCAGCATAACATATATATATCAATATGTATTGCATACCCCTTATGGTATTGTATGCCAACTTGATCCAGGTGGATATTGGTGGCCACCCGCCTATTCCACTTGGGGTCCCACCATTGCCTCTTTCAGTTTTTTAGTTTCAGCACAACTTACTATTTTTAGCAGTTTTTCGGGTCGTGAACTTCCGGAGCCGTTTTGAGGCCCTAAACGACGTTTTTTGGGAATCGTGCCTCCAACAAATATCATTCCATTTTGAAATGGATATTCATGGCAAAAGTTGTAGTCCTCAGATAGATCTTTTTAATGATGTACCATGTGCGTCAAACGGAGATAGTATGCCAAAGTTACGTCCCTGAAGTTGAAACACCAATTTACCCAAACAGGGCCCATAGTTTTGGCGCTTCATCTCCTAGGGTTAGGTTTTTGGATGTTTAGAGTTCTCCATTGTTTCTCAATAACAAATAGGCCCTCGAGCCTCATTGTAACTCAGTTTGGAGGCCTGTAGCCGCCACATCTCTTCTCAGAGATAGCTACCAGCGCCCTAGCTAGTTTTATTTTCATTTTGTCTGTAAGAAAATTTCAGTTCTTTGATATTAATGAAATGAAGTGTTATTTCCGCTGCATCTCTATATTTATGGTTACATGTTTATTCTGTTGCGTTCCTGCATAAATCCGGATCAGTGGTATCAGAGCGGTCTGCTTTTCCTCGATCCTTCGTTGCATGTCCCTAACGAGGTCGGGGTATAAGGAGCTAGGGCTTGATCTGGTGGAACCTTTGCAAGAGCACCCTCACAAACCTCGACGGACACACATGGGGGACGAAAAGAAAGATGAGGGAGAAGGAGATCCTATCAAAATATTTCTCGAGGAGGCCCTCGAAAAACAAAGGAACGCGATGATGGATAACTTTGCTCAGATCCTTCAACGGCTGCAAACCAGGAAATTCGTTTTCTTGATGATCCGCCCCCAGGGCAAGAAGAAGACTGTGGCCACGACCTCCAGACAAGGCTCCTCTGCACGACAAAAACAAATGGATAAGGTTGTGGAGGAGTATGGGGACATCTTTACCTCACCCACAGGGGTTCCTCTGCACTGTCAGCTCAAGCACCCGATTGATCTAACCACAGGTGCGCCGCTACCCAATGGACCGATCTATCGGCGCTCTGTTCTGGAGAACGATGAAATCAAGAGGCAGATTCAGGAGCTGCTGCAGAAAGGTCACATCTGACCAAGTTCATTGCCCTGTGGGAGCCCAATCGTGTTGGTACAAGAAAATAGGAGATGTAGACTCGTATTTTTCATCGTTCGAACAAGACTGTACCGACCGAATAGGTACCGATCCCACTCGATTGATGACCTTCTGGACCAACTCAAAGGTGAAAAATATTTCAGTAAGATCGACCTGAAGTCTGGGTATCACCAGGTACCAATTGAACCCTATGATGTGTGGAAGACTACCTTCAAAGCCAAGGAAGGCCTTTTCGAATGGCTGGTCATGCCTTTCAGGTTGACGAATGCTCCCGAAACCTTCATGAGGATGATGGATGACATCTTGCAGCCATTCACCAACTCATTTGTAGTGGTGTACTTGGATGACATTCTGATCTTCAACCAGACTTGGGAAGAGCACCTTCACCACATCCGACAAGTCCTCCAAACACTGTGGAAACACAAGTTGTGTGCCAATTTGGAGAAGTGCACTTTTGACATGACCCAGGTTCAATATCTGGGATAAATTATTGATGAAAGGGGGGTGCATGTGGATCCATCCAAGATCCAAGTCATTCAGGATTACCCAGCCCCAACCACTACAACGGAGCTTCGCAGCTTTCTGGGTCTTGTGCTGGCTCTCATCGTGAGGTTCATGTTGGGATTCTCTCATATCACTTGGCCCTTGAGTCAAGTCACCAAGGGAGGAGCAAGAGCAAAATTCTTTTGGTCGGAACCTCAACAGAAGGCATTCACAAAATTGAAAAATCGCCTTTGTTCTGCCCCAGTGCTCACTTTACCAGACTTGCAACAGCCATTTGAGATCGAGACAGATGCCTCTGACTATGCTATTGGGGAAGTTCTTACTCAACAGGGACATCCAGTGGCATTTCACAGTGAGACATTGTCTGACACAGTTTGCAAGTACCCCACATATGACAAAGAAATGTACTCCATTGTGCAAGTTTGTCGACAATGGAAGCATTACATTTTGGGGAAGGAAACAATCATCCACACAGACCACAGGCCCTTGCAGTTCATACAGACACAAGGGAAGTTGCAGAATGATCGCCATCAGAAGTGGTCCACATATCCGCAATGTTTACTCAACATCAAGTACAAGAAGGGTAGCACCAATAATGCTACAGATCGCCTGTACCGATCACCGATCATGGCGCTCACCACCGTGCTCAACTCTTGTGGACATGAGACTTCGATTGGCCACCATGAGAGTGACTAATTCGGCCACACTTACAAGGCACTCTTCGGGGGGTATGCAAGCTCCAAATTTTCACCTCCAAGATGCACTTTTATGTCACCTGGGACACCTTTGTGTTCCTTCAAGTGAGCATGCCAAGATGATAAGGGAAGCACACTACAGTCGAGTCGCTGGGCATTTCGGGGTCGAGAAAATAGTAGCAATCCTACAGATGTATTTCTATTGGCCGAACCTTCAAAAGGATGTCAAGAAGCACATCAAATCCTGCACTGCTTGTGCCATTGCCAAACCGACCATCAAGAAGCAAGGCCTATATACTCCGCTACCTACCCCTAGTCGACCTTGGGAATCCATCTCCATGGATTACATGTCGGGCCTGCCTTCTACTAAGCAGGGAACCGACTGTGTTTTCGTGGTTGTCGACAAATTCTAGAAGATGGCCATCATGGCGGCTTGTAAGAAGAATATCACAGCAGAAGCCACTGCTAAACTCTTCTTTGAACGAGTGTGGGTGCACTTTGGGATCCCACAGCCCATCATATCAGATCGGGATAGCAGGTTCCTCAGCACATTTTGGTCCATCCTCTGGTCAATGTTGGATACCAAGCTCACCAAGTCCACAGCTTTCCATCCCCAAAAAGATGGCCAGACAAAGGTCGTCAACAGAATGCTTGTACACGTTTTGTGCATGTACAATTCGAAGCATCCATGCACATGGGACGAGAGCCTCCCATATGTACAACATATTTATAATCGGGCTCTCCACAGTTCAATCGGCCATAGCCCCTTTCAGGTGGGCTTGGGATTCCAGCCACTATGTCCTATTGACGTAGCCATACCATTTGCAGCTGCTCAGGCCGATTCAGCTCATGTCCAATCTAAAGTTGACAAAGCAAGTAGCTTCATCGAGTGCATTCAACATATCCATTAGCAGGTTCATGATATATTGGACAGAGCCAATGCCAAGTAAAATCAACGCCATGATCAACACCGGGTGCCACACAACTTCCAGGTGGGCGACAAAGTATGGCTACATTTATAGAAGGAGCGCCTCACTGGACCCCACCGCAAGCTTTTCCCGCTCCGGTACGGGCCGTACACCATCACCAAGGCTGTAGGGAACAATGCCTTCGAGCTCAGTATTCCACCATTCTTTGGTCTGCACCCAGTCTTCAATGTGGATCGCCTTCGTCCTTACTTCCCACCTCTAATGGACACCTCAGACATTGCAGAACAACTCACACCAACAGAGTTAAACCCAGACTGCATGGAACAGGCCACCACAGATTGTATCAAGGACGTGAAAATAAAGAGCAGTCGCCAACAGAACATCCAACTGTATCAGGCTGTCAAAGCTGGCCAACTCCTGCACCAAGGCAAGTGGTTCACTAGGGACCAAGTTCAGCAAAAGTTTCCTCATCTCATGGATGAACTCAACGCAATGGGGACCATTGCTTCCTAAGGGGGGAGGAATGATCCAGGTGGATATTGGTGGCCACCCGCCTATTCCACTTGGGGTCCCACCATTTCCTCTTTCAGTTTTTCAGTTTCGGCACAACTTACTATTTTTAGCAGTTTTTTGGGTCCTGAACTTCCGGAGCCGTTTTGAGGCCCTAAACGATGTTTTTTGGGCATCGTGCCTCCAACGAATATCATTCTGTTTCAAAATGGATATTCGTGGTGAAATTTTTAGTCCTCGGATAGATCTTTCTAATGATGTACCATGTGCATCAAACAGAGATAGTATGCCAAAGTTACGTCCCTGGGAAGTTGAAACACCAATTTACCTAAACGGAGCCCATAGTTTTGGTGTTTCATCTCCTAGGGTTAGGTTTTTGGATGTTTAGAGTTCTCCATTGTTTCTCAATAATAAATAGGCCCTCAAGCCTCATTGTAACTCAGTTCAGAGGCCTGTAGCCGCCACATCTCTTCTCAGAGATAGCTACCAGCGCCCTAGATAGTTTTATTTCCATTCTGTCTGTAAGAAAATTTTAGTTCTTTGATATTAATGAAATGAAGTGTTATTTCCACTGCATCTCTGTATTTATGGTTATATTTTTATTCTGTTGCATTCCTGCATAAATCCGGATCACAACTACAATATATGAACACATAATACAGCCTCCGCCAATGCTAGAACATTATAATAAAACCCACATATTTAACTTACCTCTCTAATGACAATGAGACCAATGCAATGTCCACCGATAAAGTGGATCGAATGATTAATATGTCATCGCACTCCAACCAGATGACTGCCACCGTTGATCTTCGCTTTATTAACCCCTTCACAATTTCAATACACAAACACCATCGGATCTCCATCTCTCTAGATTGAACGAACCAAATTGATATCGCGTTTTTTCAAAGGCTGGACATTAACACTTAAAATTTACGCGATGTAAATGGTTTTCCAATACCGCTTGAGGCCACGTGTCAGGCAAGGACCCTAATCGCGTTTTTTCACCAAAATTTCTTTACCACTTTTAATTCGCGCGATACTGCCGGTATTTGTCTCTGAAACCACTTCACTGTTCATTCAAGGTCACGGTTCCGCCTTATCTTAGCTCATGGTTTCGCTTCTAATAATTCTATTTCAACGTTTTATTAGAAGGAATTTTTGCCTTTTATTTTATTTCCTTCATCGCTCTGCCACTGAAGCATCATTCCGCGTAGGCTTCATTCAACTCTGCGTTTCTAATTTCATGTCAGGGCTCGATCTCACCGTAAACCGGAACATGCCTTCGACCCCTTCATCCTTCGATTTCCATTATCAACTAAATAATCCTTCTTCGTGGTTCCAACCAGGAACTCCCATCATGTTATATGGGCAACCTTTATGTTTCTTCTCACAATGAATCGACACACTGACATTACTATTAACACAAGGTTTTATCACACAATTCCCCACGCTAGTCAATCATTAAAGGCGCAATAATGACCTCCCCTATTATGTTTAGAATAACCATTTAGCCACACTACAGAGTACGGACTCTACATTGCCATAAAATCGCTCATCTCGCACCGGTTCTCTTACATTGGCTTCTAAAGTGCAAGCCACTCATACAGTAACCACGAGGATTCAAACATTCTCACATAGAAATTAACTTGAAAAATGCACAGAAATACTGAAACAAATTTTTAATTTATACAGTGAAATTTCTTACAAATTCTGGCCCTTCTGCAACCTATTCTCTGCAGATCTCTCCTACAGCTCTACACAGCCCTCAGCAGGTCTGTGCTTCGATTCACTGCTTGTCTCTACTTCAATGCATTGCTTGTCTCTGCTTCAATTCACTGCTTCCTCTGCTCCTTGACTGATGCTGCTCCTTACTTCTCTTTTTTTTTGTTGCCTCTGCTACCTCTCTGCTGCCTTGTTGCTTTTTCAGGTGCTCCTCCTTTTCCATCTCCTTTTCCATCAATGACAACATTTCCAACACCTGCACCTCCATATACCCTAGATTGTGTATAATGAAGGGGAGCAATGTTCCTTTTGAGTCTCGAACCAATGTTTAAGGAAATTCTCCAACGAACTCTTTATCCAAATCAAGTGAACGCATAATGAATCTACAAATTAGGAATAAATGTCTCACATCCTCAATCTCATTCATACACACAGGGAAAATTACAGGACCTATGAAACCCTTATGAAAAAGGTTATTTCACATGAGAATTTTGTCATGCATAGATAGCTAATAAAAACATTTTAACTTTTTAGGTATCTCCATGTAGAAATTATACAACAAGCATGTATATCTTGGATTCAATCTAATCTAACAATGTAATAAAGTTAAATATTTAATCTCATATACAAATCACTTGCAGAAATTAAACACAATCGCCAATTACATGAAGAAAAGAAAGAATAAAATCAAACGACAAAAAAGATAAATTCCCGGGGAAAGCATGATGCTCAAAACCCCACTATCTTCTATTGTATATTCATCATGGATACATGAAACAAATACAATGCCTTCTCTTCTCACAAGATTCTCCAACACTCGGCTATTTTCCTCACACTGTCCTCATAGAAAACTGACAAATACTTAGTCAATTTCTAGCCTCCTGACAACTGCCTTGCTCACACAATTCATGAGGAATGCAATCCCTAAAGAATAGGAGAGATTTCCTTCTCTATCTGCGCTGAGTATCATGGGAAATACAATGAGTGTTTGGATGCATGGGTGCATCCCATAATCCTACAACTGATAGTGAACATCCCTTTCACCTAGATGTCAATTGGGTCTCCACTGGAACTGACATGCATGCACCTAATAATAGTAAATCCTCAGTTTCATGTGAGATCACTGATTGTGAATTAATTAATATCTAGTTCACTTGATCTCTGTCTAGTGTATCTAACAGTTACAACTAGCACAATTGAGTTTAACTCACTTAACTGAGTTAAAATGTTTACAACTTGCATTAACTAATGCACCACTGCACTTCGAACTATATTACAACTAGAATTACTCTGCATGCATCAACAACTACCCTCAACTCGAAATTCATGAGTCAAATGAGTTTATCACACCTAGTTAACTATTACAAGTTAGTTTGAGATTTAGATTATAGTTTAGTGTCCATCTTAATTAAGGGATAACTAAAATAGACATGCACGAAATATAGCCCTGTGGGCCCCACCCTAGTGTAGGTGCTTAATGCACTAGGCGTGAGTGCTGAAATTTTCTTGTTGAATCTCAACACTCCCTCTCAACAAGAAAGGGATTATGCTTCACCCCGATCCTGCCTCTATGGTATTTGAATTTTCTCCTGGTGAGCGCCTTAGTTATAATATCTGCATCCTGATCTTTCGTGGGAATGTACTGAAGCAACATTATTCTTCGATGCACATAATATTTGAGATGATGGTACTAGATATCTATGTGCTTGGACCTATCATGAAACATAGGATTAATATTGAGTTTAATGCAACTCTGATTATCACAATGTATCAATTTTGGATCCATCCGAGAACCAAACAAACCAACCAATATCTTTCTAATCCAGATAGCCTCACATGTAGTTTGACTTGCTGCCATGTACTCTGCTTCCATTGATCTGAGTGCCATGGATCGCTGCTTCCTGCTATACCAAGAAACTACTGTTGATCCAATGCTAAAGATCCCTCCTAATGTGATCTTTTTGTCTGATGGACTGGCAGCCCAATTGACATATGTGAAGCCTTGAAGCTTCACTCCCTCTGTCCATCTGTACCATAGACCATACTCTGATGTGCCACTCAGGTATCTCAGGACATGCTTCCCTGCCTTCCAAAAGAGCTTGGTAGGCTTAACCATAGCTTGACTCAACTGGTTAACTGTGTAGAAAATGTTCAGTCTCGTGTTCACCAAATACATTAGTGAACCCACTAATTGCCTGTAAACAATAGCATCCACTACTTCTCCAGAAGTAGCATCCTCCTTCCTCCAATTTCCTAGAAGAGGAGTCTCCATGGGTTTGTAGCTCTCCATGTGAAACTTACCCAATATCTCCTTCGCATACTTTCCTTGAGACACAACAAGTTCACCATCCTGCTTCCATATTTCCAAGCCAAGGAAATAATGAAGGAGTCCCATGTCCTTCATTTCGAATTCTCTTGCAAGGTCCTCTTTGCAAGAAAGTATCAACTTCTCATCACCTGTCAAGATTAGATCATCTACATAAAGTACAATAATCAAAATCTTACCATCAACCACAATCTGGTATAGGTTTGCATCCACTTCACTTTTGGTGAAGCCCAACCTAGTGAAATAGCTGTAAATCTTAGTGTACCAATCATGAGGTGCTTGGTTCAGCCCATACAGTGCTCCCTTGAGTCGGCACACATGCGACTCACTATTGAAGATCTCAAAACCTTCAGGATTTTCTATGTACACTTCCTCCTCAATAACTCCATTGAGGAACACAATTTTCACATCCATCTGATGAATGCGCCACCCCATCTGTGCTGAGCGTGCAAGGATAGATATAATGGAAGAATACCTTGCGATTGGTGCAAAGGTCTCTTCATATTCAATCCCCTCAATCTATGAGAATCCCCAAGCCACAAATGTGGCCTTGTACTTCTCCACACTCCCATCAACAACTTGCTTTACCTTGTAGATCCATCTAGATCCAACCACTGATTTGTCAACTAGTCTTGGGACTATCTCCCATGCACTTTTCCTGACAATGGAGTCATACTACTCTACCATAGCATTAACCCAAGTTGGTTGTTGCATTACTTCCTCAAAGGAAGATGGTCGAGTCACAATACATTTGCTCACAAGAGCCATGTATCCAGTAAACCTGTCAGGAGACTGCCTTTGTTTGCACAGTGAATTAGGGGCTCCTACATTCTTTGCTGCATCAAGAGAATGGGGCTCCTAGTATTATGTTTTGTCATCGAAGCAACAGAGAATGGTCCACACACGTATGTATGAACTTGCCCATAATTATTGCACAACCATCTACATCCAGCTTATAGAGATTCTTAACTTGAATCCCTATCTTCTTGGCTTGTCCTGTTGTTTTGTGTCGCAGGAAAGCTTTACCTTCACTGCAAACAACATCATAGCCTCTATCCACCAACATTGCAACTGAGACTAAATTTTTCTTCAAACCTGGTACATGCATTACATCTTTTAATTGAAATGGTTTACTTGAATGTATTTGAAAGGTAATAGTGCCAATCCCAGTAGCACTATACCATCTATCATCCCCCATTTAGATATGCATATTTATATCCTTCTCCTCCAAGCCACTGAAAAGTTCCTTGTCTCCCGTCATGTGAAAGGAAGCACCACTATCCAAGTACCACACTGAACCCATTGCACTTGACACCATGCATGCAATGAGCGAGAAGTCAAGCTCAAATTGCGAGGCCAAAGCCTCTCCAGCTATAGATCCAACAACCTTCTTATTCTTCTTCTTTTGTGGACAGTTTGTGGCATAATGCCCATGATTGTGACAGTGAAAGCACTTCACCTTGGACATGTCCTGCTTCTTGCCATTTTTGGACTCAGATTTGGAATGGAATTTCTTCCCCTTCCCTTTCTTCGCCTTGGAAGCCAAAACACAATCTTCTTCAACCTCATGCTTAGATGAATATACATCTCTGGTATTCCGTCTAAACTCCTCCTGCACCAAATCTGACCACAGTCATTCCCAATGTGGCGATTTTTCCCTTCCATTGACTGTTAAGTCCCTATATTAATATTGTAGTCCCTTATTATGTTAGTGTAGCCCCCCTTGGTGTTATTGTTGTACCCCTGTAATCCCCATATTGTTATTATTGTTCCCTTAAATTATTATTGTTAGGTCGGCTAGGATTACATTGTGGCCCCACTAGGATTATGTTGTGGCCCCATGGACTCCTATATATAGAAAGGAGGTTTTGTAATTTGTATCATCCAAGAATTGTTCATTGATGTAATGTATTGGAGGTTTCCCCCTCAGAGTGGCTTATTTCTAAGGCGTTGATATCTCTTTTCTTCTATTTTTGGAGCTGGTTTCACAACATTGACAGAGTCTTCATAACTGTGCCAACTCTTGGGAAGTCCTAGGAGAGCTAGGTTCACCAAATAATCATCCGCAACTGTTATTCCAACGCTCCCCAGCTCATCCCAACATTGGAAAAACTTTGTTAGATATTTTGGAATGGTGTCACCCTTTTCCATCTTGATCTTCCTGAGTTAATCTTTGAGTGCCAATTTCCTATGGTCGCTGATTCTCTGAAATAGATTTGTCAAAGCCTTCCACATTGCATATGGTGTAGATTTCCCATGGAGGCTTGAGAAAATGTGCTCTCGTACTCTCTCCAATATGATCCTCCTTGCCTTTTCCACTTTCTTTTTCCATGCATCAAGATTTGAAACATATGTCACAGCAGGTTTAGGAATGTCATTGTCGATGAAATCCTTCAAGCCATTGTCTTCGAGTACTGCCTCCATCCTATCTTTCCAAGAAATATAATTAGAGCTGCCCTCAAGTGAATACTCCAACCTCAAGCCATTGAAATCTATTTCGATCCTGAATCAGTTGTCACACCAAGAAAGTCTTTCTGCAAATTCGAATTCTATTCAGTCACAAGCTCAACTTATTTTTTACTCCAGTAATTCCTTGTGCTTTGATACCATGTAGAAATTATACAAAAAGCATGTATATATTGGATTCAATCCGATCTAACAATGTACTAAAGTTAAATACTGAATTGCTTCTACAAATCGCTTTCGGAAATTAAACACAATCAACAATTACATGAAGCAAAGAAAGATCAAATCAAACCACAACACAGATAATTTCTCGGGGAAAGCTTTCTGCTCAAAACCCCACTATCTTCTATTGTATATTTAACATGGATACATGAAACAAATACAATTCTTTCTCTTCTCACAAGAGTCTCCAACACTCAACTATCTGTCTCACACTGTCCTTGACAAAAACTGACCAATACTTAGCCAATTTCATCCCTCTCAACAACTTTCCTTGCTCACGCAATTCATGAGGAATGAAATCCCTTAAAGAATATGAGATCTTGCCTTCCTTAACTGCACTAAGTATCATGGGCAATCCAATGAGTGTTTGGCTGCATGGGTGCAACCCATTAATCCTACAACTGATAGTCAACATCCCTTTCACCTAGATCTCAATTGGGTCTCCACTGGAACTGACATGCATGCAACTAATAATAGTAAATCCTCAGTTGCATGTGAGATCACTGATTCACTTTATCTCTCACTAGTGTATCTAACAGTTACAACTAGCACAACTAATTTTAACTCTCTTAACTGAGTTAAATTGTTTACAACCTACATTAACTAATGCACCAATACACTTCAAGCTCTATTACAACTAGAATTACTCTGCATGCATCACCAACTACCCTAAACTCGAAATTCATGAGTCAACTAAGTTTATCACACTCATTTAACTATTACAAGTTATTTTGATATTTAGATTACAATTTAATGTCCATCTTAATTAAGGTATAACTAAAATAGACTTGCACCAAATATAGCCCTGTGGGCCCCACCCTAGTGTAGGTGCTTAATGCACTAGGAGTGGGTGCTGAAATTTTCTTATTGAATCTCAACACTCCCAATACCAAGATTTTTGGAACCAAAACCTGTATTCAAAGTCATTCGGGACCAAAAAAATTATTTTATATATCTCTTGTCCTACAATTTGTTCCTTTTTAATATGCGTTAATATACCCCATGGAAATTGTGGACTTATAGTTGTTGTGAGAACCTAGTGATAATATGTAATCATGGTCATTTTACTCTTGAAACTTTAAAATTGCACATAGTTGTCCATGCTTAAATAACATGGTTTCATATTATTACCTCTTTCCTTCTAGGAAGAGTACATATGTGTCAACTCAACCATAGCTTCTTAAGTTATTTATTGAAAAACAAATCCACAAATCCAGAAAGGAATTAATTATTTAAAGAAATGGAATTTATATCATGGGAGGAGGAGTAAGGAATTATTATCCTTTCGACCTTAGTACTTCCATTTGGATTATCATCATTATGAGAATCCTTTTGGTTTTTTTCTACGTCTGTGATTCAACCAAATAATAGAATCATGGTATCTACCTTTCAATGCCTTGCATTGATGATGACAATGAGTCAACACGAAAGAGGAATAACACAATTTGTTGAGTCTAACTGTTAGGATTAACCTTGAATTTGAAATGAAAATTTATAGTAATGGTTTCAGACACATGGTTTTGTTAGCCATAGTTTTATGTGAGTTGTATTTGGTTGAAATGAAGCCTATAAATAGGCTTATTTGTCTCCATTGTAAGTGTGCCAAGCACCAAAGTGACAAGGGTTGAGCAGGTTCTCTCCTGGCTAGTGTGAGGAGCCAGGGGTTGAGAAGGGTCTCCTTGGTGAGTGTGGGCTCCTCGACAAGCTTGGTCATGGCTTGGGCCGCAATCTAACTCTTTCGAATGAATATCTCTATAAATTATTCAAAACTCATCATTATCTTATGCTTTAATAGTGATGTATTTGTTACACCATCAACTACCATTTGGATCTATGTTATCGTTCCACCATAGCTACTAAGGCTTATTAAGGCGCTTATTGAAACCACCCCTCTTGAGATTACTCTAGACCTTCTCTTCCCCTGTCCATGGAATTCATAAGGCACTATGAAAGCCACATGAAAATTGGCATTATTTAAAGGGATGGAAAAATCCTTTTGAGGGTTCAAATGCATACATACGCTTTACGGAAAAGCATATAAGGAATAATTTCTCAGCCCTTGAGCATTCCCTGCTTAGGGACAGGGAATTTCGGGCATGATGACACTAGTGGCATTTTAGCCATTCCTCACCAAGGACTTGCAGTGAACTCCTGAAGGGCCTCCACCTCTCCTCTTACACACCAGGAGCACCGTGCTTCAAAGCAACCCTGCAAAAAAATCTATGGCACCATTCCGGGGTTTCAAGGGCATTTAGCTATTAGCAGTGACACTCTAACCTTCCCTTCTGGGAAATATTTTGCACCTCGAACACCATGGATACTATTAGCCATCCATGAATTAAGTAGCCACATCCTCTTAGATCTGTGATGCTACTCAGAATTCACATAGGTCCTTTGGAAAAAACGTAGGTCAATGAGTAATGTAGCCCCACACCCGGGTATTTATCTCCAAAGGCTAAAGAGCCCCTTATGTAAGATCATAGGTTATTACAGTTAGGAGAGGAGGTATGGTGTTGAGGGTTCTGGACCCACCAACATTCAGGGTATCTCCTTGATATGAAGTCCCAATTAAACCTCACACCATATGGTGTAGGAGTCCCATTTGGAAAAAATACCTAATTGCCTTATTCTTAAAGATATGCCTTGGCTCTTGCTGTCAGCAAGAGAGAGTGATGAAAATGTACTTTCACAAAGCAAGGGGGTGTGCCTGGTCATGAGTGTCCAATTGCAAGTGTGTCAAGGTTCTTCTACTAGAAAAGTGGGTGGGGGGGGGGGGTCAAGGAGAAAGAAAGTGAGCCTATAAGAGAGAGGTAATAGTACCACCCAGGAAGAGACACACATGAACCGAATGATTATGTATAACATCCAATGGAACAATCCACAAGGGATGCCACAGTCATTACACACAAAAATTTGAGAAAGGTCTATCTAATATCCTGTGGAATAGTCCACAAGGATGGGACCAAAATTACAACCATTACATAAAATTCTCAACAAGATAAGCACTAAAATAACCGAAATAGTTCAACTATCTTAGTACATGTGAAAATCAAACATGAAGTACAAAAATCCAGAGAAAAGTGTTACAAACATTCACAAGTAATGCATGACGAATGTGCTAGCCTTGATAGGCTTCTGTTATTAAGTAAAATTTCCAAAACACATATATACAATGAACATCACTAGCTCCAATAGTGGAGCGTTGGAGCCACTCCTTGCTCCACAAAAGAACTAGATTTTCTCTCTATTGCTTTGCTGGTGGAGCTAAGGTGAAAATTCCTTTGGTCATAAAATGAAGGAGTATATATAATCAAGGGTGACTCTTTGACTATCCACATGACTGTTTGACTTTCGATGAATTTTCAATTTACATGACTCCTTATATTCATGTGTGTCCTTTGGACTTCCACTTTATAATACATTTTGAATACAATATACATGATGTACAATAGTGATGTGGCGTATGACCAATAATGAGACAACATGAAATGAAAGTGATGACATGGAAATGTAAATCCATTACTACTGCTACGAGTTTAATGTCTTCATGAAATATCTCTCCTTTATTCCTCCGCAGGCCCTAGTTATAGGGAGTCTTCAATGATCTCAGGTATTGGATAATAGTCGCAAAATAGCACCCTTTCACTTTCTCTCAATCAATCATATTTGAGTTCATATGCAAGATTTTCTTTGAGCATGATTCCCTTCTTCTTATCTTCCTTTATCATCTCGCCATGACTTGATATAGTACCTGTTCCTGCAATTCAATCACGATGAGACAAGATCAATCCGAAAACCCCTAGCCTAATATGATGCATTTTGATGCATGAACTGAGCTCAAGACAAGTGACAGGCTAGGAAAAGAAGCTCAGGGACTGCATATCTACACAGTTCAGTCAGGAAGGGGGTAGTCTTGAGCCTTGAGATTGCGTAGTGCAAGTTCAAGCTCGGCTCAGGGAAATGACTATGTAGTTTCCGGAGTAAGTGGGGGCAGGTTGCAAGGATGAGAGCTAGGAAATCTTACTACGCATTTTAGGAGGTCAAGGAGGCCTCGGTGACTTCACAGTGCATAATTCTAAGGCTCAGGGTATGATATCATGTCTTGAAGTTGCAAAGTGCATAGTTCATGTCGAGGTGGAGGCCACGAATGTGCAATTCTGGAGGTCAAGATTGGGTCTTGGTCACAAAAAATGCACAATGGAGCAGTATTGGTAGGGAAGTATTGTGAAATTGGGCAGTGCGCAGTTCAGGTTAGGCCAAGATAATCTAGGTTGCTTGGTTGAGAAGTTTTTCGGAAAATGACTAAGTGTGGGACTGGTGAGATTGATGTGAATAATGATGGACTTTGACTATGATCATACACTTTTCATACTTGATGACTCAAACAACATAAATCATCCAAGACACACAAAAAAAGAATTATCCTCCCTATGACAACTTTACGACCAATTAACACAAATGCGACACCAGAGATACACTTTAAAATGATTGTGACGACACTTGTGCGACGGTGCTGAAAACTTTGGAAATGAGTGTGACAGATACTTATAAGGCTAGAAAAACTCATTTATGCAAATATGACCTTTTGAAACTACTCGAAAAATATCATACATTAATTGCAACAACCAACATGCTAAAAGATGACACTTTGCCTATCTTACGAATGGGATCATAACATTTTAAGAAAAAAATGAAATGAATTTCAAAGTTTGCGACAACCATGAACAATACCAATACCAAGGAAGGCTACGAAATTTGGTATAGGATAAAATTTTGGAGGGGGTTGTAGCGGCTACAACACTTGGCGACACACTGGTAGGATTCCAACTTCTCTATTTCGGTTAACTTCTTTTGTGCAGGGCCTTGGTTCTTTGGGGAGTATTGATTCATCGTGTAGATCACTTTGGATTTCCCACTTACCCCGTGAATAGACTAAGTCCCCATCATGCCATTTCTGTTTAACTCAACAAATATTCACCTTTATCACAAAGTTTCAAACATGGAAGGGTAATGAATTTCGTGAGTTTAATATTTTCAGAGTATAATTTTTCATCTCTGGTGTTTCTCTGCCACTAGCAGGCCTAGAAAATACCTTTATAGATTCACTTCAGGAACATAAACATTTCTCTGCTTCCAGCGAGATTTAAAAGTACCCCGATGAACTTGCTTTCTTTACCTCTTTGTGTAGGAAGCCTTTCTCTTCTTTCGCCCTTATTTTTTTTTTTGAAAAGAGGGTTGTGCATTGGCACTTATTTTTTTTGGCAGAAGAGGGATCCTGACTTATTGAGAGGAGGAGAGGTTGTTCCTTTAGAGAAATATATAGGTTCCTTTGATTTAATTTTTCTCATTTAGATTTTCCCCTTCTCCCTTTCTATTGATTGGATAAGCATGAAAACACCAAAACAAAAGAGACGAATATGGGCATAAGGTTTTCTAGATAGACATGAATTCATGGTTTTCCCAAAAGTCTTCTTACGAACGGATCGTATTTTCTGTCAGAAATTCTTCGCCCAAAATACATAACCAATACAAGGAAGAAAAACCAAAGGCTAACCAAATGTTGAAGTGTCACAAGGCTCCTTAGACTTCATCCACATGCACTCTCAGAAACCAAGCCATGGATGAGGACAACACTTTATTCACATGATGAAACAAAACATGAAAGAAGGAAAACAAAAAGAATGGAAAAATAAGAAAACAAAAGCATACTATGTACATAGTGTAGGGAACAACCCCTGACTTTCATTGAAATTAATGTTAGATATCTTGGCCATTGACAGGGAGAGAGTCGGTCTTCCTGTCAAGTGATTGAAGATGATATGTGTGTTGGCCAAGCTTCTCGTGTACAATGAATGGTACAATCCATAGGGATTGAAACTTAGTGTGTTTGGATTTGTATTCATGGGCTTTATCCCATTTCAAGACTAAGTCACCCACACCAAAGTTGTTCTTCCCCGCAAAATTCTTGTCAAACCACCTCTTGATACGGTTTTGGTGAAGAAGGAATTTTTCTTTAGCTTTCAACCTTTCTTCCTAGAGCTTATGAAGGGTATCCATCCTACACTGCACTAACAAACATTACTTGCCTTGGAACTCTTGGAAATGTTGGAGGGCATACAAGTAGATGTTGGGAGGGAGGATGGATTTTTTTTCTGTATACCAGGAAGTAGGAAGAATATTCTAGGGAATTCTTAGGTGTGACTCGGTCAACCCATAGAGTGTTTACCAAAGAAGAATGCTAGTTCCTATGCTCAGGGAATATGGTATTATTAATGATGTAGATCATGTTCTTATTCGTGGATTTAACAAGAACATTGCCCTGAGGGTAGTAGTTAGCATAATTCTTCAATAATATTCCATTTTCCAACGCAAAATAATAAAGCTTTAACAATGATAAATATGTTGCATTGTAAAAAACAAGTGAAGTAGGAACTCCAGAACCAGAAATGATGTTCTGTCAAAGGAAGTTAATGACCTCTTGATCATTCACTTGTTTGAGCGGAACTGCTTCCCTCCACCACGTGAAGTAATCTGTAGTGGTGATAGTGTAGCGATACTGCTTTAATGAACATGGAAATATTTCACCAATAATATTCAATCCCCACTGTTGAGACAATTCTTCCACTACAATAGTCTGCAGTGGGGTGGCTGACTTCTAACTTTTGTCGGCACACCTTTGACAGACTTGAAATTTGCAGAAATGAGCATGAACATCCTTGAATAGTGTGGGCCAGTAGAAATCAACCCACATAACTTTGTGTCCCATCGTATTGCCTGCAACGTGTCCTCCGACTGATCTGTGGTGGAGATAACATAACACTTTCTCTGAATCATGTGTGTCCAGGCACTTGGAAAATATTTTTTTATGGTACTTCTTGAAAAGCACCCATATCACCAACTGATAGGATATAACTTTTAGCCTAACTTCCCTCTTCTGTTACACATAAAAATGAGAGGGCATGGTGTCATGCTCCAGGTGTTGGCGTACATCCTCGTACCAAGAGCTCGTGCTGATAGTGGGGAAGGTAAGTTTTAGTCTATTAGGTTCCATGACTAGAACTTGGTTGTATATTGAATACCCAGAAAGTAGAGAAAACATCTCAGACCCCGATACTGTTTGTAAAACATTTTCCTTGGACGACGCAGGGTATTTTTTTTTGTCCGAGGTGTGATCAAGATTTTGGAAATCGATACAAAAGCAGATTTCCATGGAATTATTTCTAACTGGGACCAAATTTGACACCCAATTGAGTGTCGCACCTTGTAGATGATCCGAGCATCCAACAACTTCCTTAATTCTTTCTGGCTAAGGGGTTCAAGTGTGGGATGTACTTTTCTTAGCTTCTGCTTAAACGATTTGGCCCTTCTTTTATTGGTATAAAATGCTAGATGATTTGCGTGTTATAAGTTTTCAGCTCATCACATGACCATGTGGATAAATCTCAATATTGCTTGAATAGGCGGGTGAAGGCTTTCCACTCTTGCAGTGTACAAAAAGTACAGAGATTAAAAAATTCCAGATCCTTTTTCGTCCCCAAGTTGATCTGTTCATGTGACAACATGGAACTATGATTTTTGGCGTCGACAAGTCCCCAAAAGTGATTCTGTAGGTTATATAGCTTTTCCAAAGATACCACAACCTTGGGGATGAGGTTTTCTTTACCCTTGTTGGCTGCACACTGCAGTGCTTCTTCGTGCTCGTCCGCGCTAATTGCTGCATCTTTGAGTACATCCGCACTTGCCATGAAATGCAGTATATGTTGGTCATCATCACAAACATGTGAATTAGTGACATTGCCGGGGATAGATGGTTTATAAAAAAATTCAATAGAGAAGCCGTCCCTCAACGGTGACAACCTAAGAGCAGCATTGAATAATGTCTCCACAACTGCATTACAAATTCTTGGAACAGAGAAAATATTGAAAAATTGGAAATGCGGAATTAAATTCCATACCTTTTAATGATAGCTCTTTAGATGAGGTGAAACAAAATGAATGGTATTACGTACCTACCGCACAACTATTTCTAAATCACCTATTGCTTTTAAGAACGTTACATTGAGGTCAATGGATCCTTGTAAGCCCAAAATGAGTGATTCATATTCAACAATGTTATTTCTGTACTCGAATTCCAAGTGGCCTAATATCAAGTATTCTCTCCGCAATGGGTTGACCAAAACATAACCGGCTCCGGCCCCTTCCTAAGTTTTTGAACCATCAAATTAGAAAGTCCACAAATCATATGTACAAGTGTTGTGAACTACACTAGAACTAGTACTACTATTGCTACTACTAATTGTACATATGCCATTTGCACCAGTTGGACTAGGAAGGAGCTCCAACTGTGTTTTTGATGGGACTTAGGATGGATGTGCAAGATAAATCCCCATTTGTGTCTCCAGGAAGAAATTTCCAAACACAAGTTATTTGAAATCCATTGGTTCATTATGTCTGTTCAAGGGAGTCACGTTGTGTTTCATGTATCTTTCTGAGTTTACTTGAATCTAGTTGTTTCTACCCTTATACAGAAGCCATAGGTGTGACCAGTCAATGGAAAAATATCCTTGTAGCTTACTTGACCATACTCTACTTAACAATAGTCCATATTCTTCCAATATGTCCACAATCACTATGTTTATGCATTGGTGAACTCTTCCATCAGATGATAAGCGTATGATCACATCTATGAGTTCACCGATCGCATGGATGAGAGTTCTGTCTAACCAAATAATCTGTGCATCAATTTTTCTCCATGTTGCATTGATTTTCTTTGCTATATTTACTGACACACCAGAATCAACCAAGCAATTGTGTACATTGAAATTAAATATCTCGAAATTTAAGAGGAAGGGAGGGCATAGTGTGTTTACTTCCAATGTTAAAGCATGAAGTACCATTTCGAGAGAATCAGAAGACATACCTAACCCCTTGTTTTAGGGGGGGAGATTACCTGCGGAGGAGTGTCCAAGTGCTCGTAAAAAATGTCCTACTGGCTAATGATATTTGTTAAATCAAACATCGAATTGTTCACAAAGCCCTTTTCATGTCTTCAACTATGGTATAGTCCACAACGGGATCGAAAAACAAAGTTCTTGTGTGTTACACAGTAATTTGTCACCGTCCCTGCAATCCCCCATCCCGCACATTGGAGGGCTTATTCCCTGACCTGTGAGTAGTGACATGACCTGAAACCACTTTCATGGCATCACCCTGAACAAGGACTTTCATTCCCCTGAAGAAAATTCCTTGTGAAAAACCCTAAAAATATCCTTTTTGGCCTTGGCGCGACTACTCAATTTCATACCCGTGCCAATGGGGGAAATCCTCCAAAGAGGGTGCGCCAACTGGCGCACTGTCTTAGTGTTGTACCCACGCCAGGCTTATTAAGGAGTGTTTTTTAAAAATAAATGGCAGAATATTGACTCCAACCAATTCCTGAACTGGTCTCTAAATTGAGTTGGGAGGTTGGCTCCAGATCTCCATGTAGAGGAAGTGGTTTTCCACCTCTCATGGAAGCTTCCTTGAGGATATAGCCAATCCCATGATTGTAGGGATCCCAACTCCCCTTCCACCATCTATATAAGCTTGCCATTTTCCTTTGCAAGCTAGTCTCCAAGAGCCTTCATAGCCTAAAGAATGTTGCAAGAGCCTTGATAGTCCTCATAGATCCAAATCAGTAGCAAGGAGATTGGCAATCGAAGAGATAGGCTTGTCCCATTCCCGACAAGCTTTACCGAGACGTATTCCGATGATGACCTGCCAAAGGAAGATTCAGCGTCAGAGCCAGGTTGTATTTTCCTTTGTATGAATTAAATGATAAACGACTTTGGCTATGGTTCCACTCGTATTTTTCATTATGATCATGAGTTGTGTCTTCTCTGACTAATACATAATTGCATATCTTGGGTTTTACACTTGTGTTTGTCGTGTTTCTTGCATGTGCAGGTGTTCAATCGCGATGAGCATGAGGATTGTGATCTGCCGGAGCAAGGGAACGGGAGGGCTATCTCCTCTACGAACAACAACGTTGGATTCAAGGTAAGCCTTCTTCACCATATGGTTTATTGCAATTAGGAACTTGCACCTTAGCATGATACGATTGTTGCTAGACTTGATCTGGGCTAGTAGGGATCGCCTTTGTCTGCAGAGGGGATTTACCTCTACAAAAATTGGCGACTCCACTGGGGATCGTTGATTTGGAGTATTATCTTGTCTTTTCGGTCGATTCTTGACTTTTCTTGCTTGGTCAGCTCTTTTGGCTGGCTCTTTCTGTGTGTTTGGCTTTGTTTAGCTTTACCATCACTAGTCTATTCCTTGGATTGCTCTGTTTTATTTTTCCATAGTAAACTCGACTGGCGCTCTTATTAGCCTGACAGTCGCACCCATTGGCGCATGTTGCCAGTGTATTACCCACGCCAATCCTGTTCTGGCACTAGATTTCGCCTGACAGTTGCGCCAATCCTGTAAGGTGCTAGGGTTTACTCTGTTTTGAGTTTTCTGAGCTTGACCTGTGTGTTTGGTTTCATTTTTACGACTACTTGAGTGTTCTGGAGCCTTGTTTGACTGACTGTGACCTTCATCCTTTGGTTGTTTGCCCGTTTCTATCGATTTTACATTCTAGCCCTAGGGCATCTAAGTGCTATAGTGTGTCAAGAGCATCTAAGCATTGCTTTTTGTGCTTTGTACTCTCTGTCTTCCAACTTTGAATTGGAATTTAAATTCTTCGATGCCGGACACTGTATTCCTTGATTTTTTCATGGATATTTCTTCGCTGCTCCATTAATTTCTCCATCTGCTCGATCTGTGTTTTGAATGGCTCCGGAGGGTTTGATAGATCTCGACCCCTGCTTATTAACTATCATTTATTTCGCAACAGCCTCCCCAGCCTTTCTTCATAAATTGGCTTCTGAAAAACTGTCCTTCGAAGCGGCCTCAGCTTCCGTAATGGAGGCTGTAAATTATGATAGTTCTCCATCGCCAGAAACTTGCAAAACCCACAAATTCTTCAGGAAAACAAATGCACGGGGATGGCAGTGCAATGCAGATGACTTGGGTGACAGGGCGATGCGATGAAATGGCGAAAGAATGCAGGGTGGTGGTGAAAACACAGTGAGACCATGGTGAGCAGGCTTGGCGGAAGTTCCTATCGTAAAACGCTAAAATATGACGTATACACGAAATATATGAATGGTGGTGGAGACATATGATAAACGCGTGTGATAATGACGTGGATGAGGACCGAGTCAATGGGTGGTCATGCACATGATCTGGGCCATACGATCTCTAAACGAAATCGACGGTTGGAACTGCGCTGGAAGGCGATAAACTGCGGGCCCGGAGCACTGTTCACTTAGATTAACGTCGGTGCAGCTTCAGAATGCGACAACCGTCAGATGTAGACCCCAAGATCGAATGGCTAGTGTTGATATCGCTACACGACTTCATCTGAATGATAATGTGCGATGGAGAGTGGTTTTGAAGTCGTACACCGGGACACGTGTTGCGCGATGTGTGGAATCGCTGTGATTTGCGGAATACCGCCTGCCCTGGATAAGCGGCGCGATGAAAACAGGCCAGTTTTTGAGCCGTGCACACGAGGCGGGGGCCACAAGAGTGATTGGCTGTGGTGCGTTGATCTGTGTTTAATCGGACGGCTAAGAGTGTGCCCGATAGCCATATACGGTAAGCGCCTTTTGACCTGGCACAGGGTTTCGGGGCTGGGTCATGTGGAAAAAGGGAGGTGCAGAGACTAAGGGCGAGGGGTGCTAAGCCCAATATATTTTCAAATATGAATTTTCACCCTTTTAGAATGCGACTTTGAAACCAAGAGAGGGCAACGATAGGCAGCTAATGAACTTTGCAAGCGAGGGTGAAGGAACTGGATGATCCGAACCAGACTGCCTGCGGAAATTTTAAATAAGGGAATGATCGTGGTCAACATTGGCTCAACCTGGTGACGGCACGTTCATCCCTGGATGTGTCGAGAACTGCGCAGACCTTCAGATCATCTGATAAGCGGACTTTTTCTCTTCAGACCCCTTTGCATTTTACTTTACCTTTCATCATGGCACCCACATTATTCCGACAAAGGTAAAACAGAGACTAATATACAATATGGTACATCAGGCTCTCTACCTGAATAAGAATTGGAAATAGGGCTTAAGAAATTGACCATTTACAAGGGCGTCAAGCAAATCACCCTGTAAATTCTCCAACATGAACGTATTATTACCTCTCTGTTCCACAATTTTGAATGGGCCGAACCACAGTGGATCGAATTTACCATGTTTTCCCTTTTTCAGCCCTCCGGATATCCCATCTGAGTACCAAATCTCCAATCTGGAACTGCCTGTCCCTTGCATGCTAATCAAATAGGTATTTCATCTTCTCTTGATATTCTGTTAATCTCTGATTCACTTGTCCCGTGTCTCCTCTAATTCCACCAATTGATTGATTCTCCTGATCATATCATCAGGTTCCTCTTGAATTTCTTACATGAAACACGCCACTAGTAAAGCCAGCTGCACAGGAAACACTGCCGCTCGTCCATATACCAATTCATATGGAGATTTCCCAGTTTCTCTCTTGCTAGTGATTCTATTAGCCCATAGAGCAAATTTCAATTGGGAATCCCAATTTTTCTTATTCTCATTTATAGTTTTCTTCAAGGCCCTCAATAGAGTTTTGTTTGAGGACTCTGCCAAGCCATTCCCCTGTGTATAGTAGGCTGTGGAATGATTAAGTGCAATATTATACTGTTGACAGAAATTTAAAAAATTTTGCAGATTTGAAGGCCTGTGCGTTATCAATCACTATTCTAGCAGGGCAGCCAAACCTGGATATAATGTTTTCTTCCATGAACTTTATGATGACGTTGTCGTAGCATTCCTCGCGGTGTATGGCTTCCACCCATTTTGTAAAGTAATCTGTGGTAGTCAATATCCACCTATGTTGGCCACTTGAGGGTGGATGTATCTCACCTATAAAATCTATTCCCCATTGTTGAAATGGCTCATTCACATGAATCGGAATCGGGGGAAGAGCCGCCAACTTCGCCTCTCGAAAGAAATTTCTAACACTTATCACATGCTCGACCCAAGTAAAAACATCTCCAAATAATTTTGGCCGAGAGAAACCGGCCTTCGTGATTTTATGAGTCGTAGCCCTCCAACTATAATGTCCTCCTCGTATTCCCCTCATGAAATTCCACCATTATACTCTCTATTTCATCCTCTCGTGAGGCATAGGAGTAGAATTCCGGAAGGATCTCTCCAATATAGATGCCCATTAGCCACTATGTACTTCGTGATTTCAATCTTAAAGCCCCTGTATTTTGCTTTATCACAACTTGGAGGACAAACTCGAGTGTCAAAAGATATTCAACTATTTCTTTATACCATGGACTAGTGAGATATTTTATATGTGCTTTTTGAGTGGCTACCTCCAAATTCTTGTCGTTCTTTTTTCATTCTCGTACTCCCCACTTGCTATCATGGTCAATTTTATTCCCGGAGCCCGATAGTTTAATTCGGATAATATTTTAGCAAGTCCCTCGTCCTTTGATTAGCTTGGTAGGGCGGATATCTAGGTCATACTCCCGTATTTTAGCAATCCACCTTCCCATTTTTCCTTCAATGTCTCCCCTGAACAAGGATATCCTTAATAATGCTCGTAGGGACAAATGCGATGATGTGAGATCGCAAAATATACATGCGAAAAGCTTTGAGGGATTTTACCAGTGGCATTGGCCTCGCTTTCTCCAATATATTATATTTCAGTTCCGCATCATGGAGCACCCGATCGAAAAAGGCAATAGGCTGCTCATATCCTTCTTCATTTTTTATGTAATAACACTCTAGCTACCGTATGTGGTGATGCAAAGGAAAAGATCATAAAAGGCTTTGCATAATCCGGGTCTAGCTAGCACAGAGCTTCAAAGCAAGTGCCCTGCTTTTATCCCCGGGTGAATGCCTCTCTAGATTCCCCGGGACCATTTTACTTCATTATTCTTTTTCAAAGATATTAGTTATATGCCTAACTATCTCAGCATAGTTAGGAATAAACCTTCTCAGAAAATTGATTCGGCCTAGAAACACCTGCACTTCTTTCTTATTCCTAAGAAGGGAAATACCATTTATGACCTCTACCCTTTTAGGGTCTATTCTTACCCGCTCTTTAGTTACAATATGCCCCAAAAGTTTGCCTTCCTCTAATGCAAATAAAGATTTTTGTGGATTGAGAGAAAGACCATACCTTCTGCATTTTTCAAAGGTTCTGTGCAAATGTTCAATGTGCTCAGCGTCACCTTTTGAAAACACTGTGATATCATCAAGGTATACTACCAGAAATTTGTCCTGTTCCCCGACAAAAGCAATGTCCATAGCCATTTGAAAGGTGGCCCCTGCATTAATCAATCCAAAAGGCATCCTGGCATACATAAATGTGCCCCATGGTGTAGTGAATGCGCTTTTTCTTATGATCTTCCGGAAGTACGACCACCGATTGTAACCAGAAAAACCATCCATCATTGACATTCTGGAAGCTCCGACCACTCTCTGTAGAATGTGATCCATCTTTGGCAATAAATAGTTATCTTTTAAGGATGCTCTGTTTAAATTTCGGAAATCCACACACAATCTTATTTATCCATTCTTCTTTCGGACCGGGACTAGGTTTGCCACCCATTCAGAGTATCTCAATGGCACAATTATTTTGGCCTTCAACAGCTTCTTAATTTCTTTCTCAATAGAGGGAAGCAGCAGAGGATTTATCTCGTCCGAGATTCTCGCTTATAAGGTCTTGCATCTTCCTTCGCAGGAATTTTATGCCGCATTATGCCGATATCAAAATTTTTTTAGGTCCTCGATAGGACCATGCAAATACATACTCGTAAGACTCGAAATAATTTCGGTATTTCGCTTGTATTCTTCCTGGGAGTTCTTGGATAATTTAACAATTTTGGGCTCAACATTAGTACCCGCATTTAGATCTTCTACCCGATTTTCTTCTACCACTTTACTAGGCCGCAATGGGACATCATTCTTGTCAAATAATCTTTCTAGAGGCACCAACCCTCTAGGGATGACATTTCCCTTTAATCAGCAAAGACTTTACTTCCCCTGCCATTTTCTCCTCCCATTTATTTTTCTCAAAGTATTCTCGATCTCATCTTCCTCACAATAATCAATCTCCATATTAGAGAATTCTCCCACTGTTTCCAAGAATTTCTTCATCTGTTCATCATCCTCAAATACCTGCCAGTGCTTGATGTTGTCTGGAATTGATGGCTGATAACGCACCTCAATTTCATATCTTAGAAGAGGGTTCTGAGGAGGACGGAATATACTAGCAGCCACAGCAAGGGAGTCTGCCATTATGTTCTGTTCGCGGGGCATGAATTGGATATTAAATTCTAAGAATAAGTTCTCCACCATGTCCCACACTTCATTCCTGTATGCCCTTAATCGGGGATGTTTAGTTTGACATTGATTTCTGATTTGTCTGACCACCAGCTCAGAGTCTCCAAGAACTATTAAACATTGTATGCCCATGCTCCTGGCTGTTTGCAATCCTAACAGCAGTGCTTCATATTCAGCTACATTATTAGTAGCCTCGTATTCCAATTTGAAAGACAGTGGGACCCAAGCACTCGTAGGGGAAATTAATAGTACTCCAGCTCCATTACCTTCTTTAGAATTTTTCCCCATCAAAATGTAGAGTCCATACTCCCGCTTCATGGTCCTCTCGAAGGTTGTTCGACCTTGATTTGACGTAAGGAAGGTTCATGAGAATAATTTTGATCTTCTTCTAACATCGGACATGAGAAATCTCCTTCCTTGTCTAGACTCGGTGAATTCTCTCGAGTCACCGACTTTAGTAACCATCTTGACGAATCTGGTTTCTCCGTATAACCTCCTCTCCCTGGCCACCAAAAACCGGGATAGTGGCATATGTTAAGTCTAATTTAAGTGACCCACCAATCTTTGTTCCCCAAGACCTTGAAAACAAAGATGCCAAAGCGGGTTGGAATGTCACCACCACAATGTCCATTACTATACTTTTTTGCGGGAATTTGGGCCGCATTGACTACCGCATCCTTAATCATCCCTAGACATTTAACTCTTTTTGGAATCAAATGAATAGAGGTCTTTATATGGGCGAGTGATTTGTAGTCCTAGTTGTTCCATGATCGATAGAGGCATAAGATTATGGGAAGCTCCATAATCTAGCATGCAGCTTGTGTAATAGCGAGTCATGAATCACTAGAGACACATAAAATGGAGGAGTAGAGGGATCTATCTCCTCGACATGTGGGCCAAAAAAAACCATGGGTCTTTCTTCTTGGAGGTTAAGACTGCCCGGAATTATTGGTGCTTCAGAGGAAACAATAAAGAAGTAACTTGAGATTGATATGCAAAGTTGTTTCAACGACTCTACCAAGGGGACCTGGGATTTTGACTTTCTCAAGTTCCTTTTGAAAATTAAAAGCGGGGGTGGGCTTTTCTATTACAACTTCTTTTTGAATCTTTATTTTCAGCCGAGGATTTAACCTCTTTTGGTACAACTTTCTCATTAGGAGGAGTGACTACTTTTGAAGAAGAAGGAATTTGATCATTAAACCGCAAAGGTTTGTTTATAGGACTCTTACCTTTGTCTCGCCACTTTCTCGCACTATTGATTCTTTCCGAGTAGGTGCTTCCTCTCGTGGTGGCTCTTCTTCTTCATCTTGCGTCCCGAGTCCTCTTCTTGGAAGATCCCGCATCGTATCTTCTATTGAAACGTGCTTGCATGAAATCATTAAACTCGTTTGCAATAATGATCAATTTCTGCGTCTTCTCGTGTCTTTGATCTCTTCTTCTTCTTCGTGCAATGGACATTCTACTTCATCATTGTTTGAGAAGGCAAGGTTTGCATCTTGCGCTCATAGGCAGCATCTTCTGCAGTAGTCATCAGCTGGGCCTTCCGTGTATAATGGGTGTAGAACTTGATCCCTCGTTGCTCCTTTGCTTCCCTTGGCAATATTTGTAGGGGTGGCTTTCTATACCGAGGATTGTAACCTCTCGTTTGGAGCATTCCGGAAGTTCTTGGAAGCCGAGTTCTTGGTCTCCAATTCAAGCCCCGACCAATTTATTAGAAAGATTCTTAATCATTTTGTTCATTTCTTCAATTCTATCCGAATCCTTATCCCGATCCGAAGTAGATACTTCCTCTTTGCCTCTTCTTCCGGTATCTTGTTCAGCTTTCCCTCTTAATTTTCCAAAGGAAGAAAATTTTGCTTCCAACTCAAGAGCATCCGATTGAGCATCATCTAGGGTGGCGAGCTTTCTTTCCCCGACAGAGAAACCAAAATCCGAGTCAAAGGCTGCTATGAAAACAACTTTAGCGAAAGATTCGATGAGGCTTCATATCGGCAGAAGGTTTAGATATAACTTATTAAATATTTTGATAAATTCGACACCCCTTCATTATGTTTCTTCTTGAGTGTATTGAACTCGTAAGACATTGTCCATGATCCTTATTTTCTCCCCATTTCCCGAGAAAAGTATTTTCCATATCGTCCCAAGTGGTTATGGAACGGTTTCCTAATGTTTTGAACCATTTTTCCGGCTTCACCGTCCGTGGGATTGCACAAATAGTCTTAAGACTACATCCAAATGTTCTACATTAAAGTTCTCTCGTGAAAGAGCAAAAAAGTCTCAAGATGTTTCGAGCATCAATTTCATTTTCCCAGTGAATCCGGGCAAGATATTCAAATAGTCATGTGGCATATCATTCAACACTTTAGGTAATGCCAGGGGGAGCATATTTATTCAACAAAAAGGCCGAACATTAGCCATTGGAGGAGGTGGGGGTTGTGCAACAATCTGTGTACAAATGGAGGAAGAGGAGGAGGTGGAAGTGGAGTATGAATAACAATAGGAATATATTGCACAACAGCCTGAGGTGTAGATGGGAATAGCTCACGGTTAACAACAACTACTTCAGTGACTTCTTTAACTACTTCAGCCTCAGGATTAGGGTGAAAGGTTTCTTTAGCTTTGACACCTCCTCTAGGTGGGCTATCTGAATAGTATTCTGTATCTCCCATAATGGAGTCGGGATTTTCTATTGGGATTTCTTGAAAAGAAGAGGACGGATAATCTTATATAGAAAGCTTAGGGATTTCAGCACGGGTTGACCTCTTCTCTTTCCAAATTCTTCTATGTATGATCTTTTCTGGGTCAGACACTGAAGGGGTATTTGGCCGAGACGTATCCGACCTCAAATGTGGCTTACGAGGAGCCGGGACTACAAATAGATTTATCAAATAACAACAATGGAGTCGCCAAGGTGAGAGATATACAACTCTTCAACTCTCTCGTGCTCACACGATTAGAGAGTGAATATGGTTTGTCGAGGCCCTGTGGGAAACCGATTTTCTTAAATTCGATCACCGGCAACTGCGTGCCGTAAAGATGTTGTCGACGGATGTTGTCGCTCTTAGAGACAAACTCTAGAGTTGCTATAGACCAAAGGTGCCTAGGACATCTTATCATAGCAAGGAGCATGTAATATAACTTGGGTGTCAATCCTAAAGCTCTCCTGCTATCTCTTGTAATACAAGAAAATTGATTTAAATGGGACCGGAATCTACGTAAACTCGTCACAGAGAAAGTATTGTTGCAGTAGACAAGATGCAAATTTCCAATACAAAGGCATCGATAGCTAAGAGACAATTTATCGTAAAGAGGGCCGATTCAAATAATATGCCACGTAAATCGGATATCGAAGGTGTGTGCGGTGAAAGAAATGTTAAGAAGATATCGCTAACCTTGAGTCGGGTACCCAGATACAAAACGTAGCCACATGTGGGCTTATCAATCTAAGAATCCACATATGACAATGGCATTTTAAAAGCACCTTCCCAAAGCAACTAATATAGCGTAAATATGGATGAAATGCATTTGAAACAAGATATCATGCCCGAGCCCTATTTAAAGCGCTTGACCGATCCAAGTATGGGTATCAACTAGGATAAATCCTTACCTAAAATCACCGAGCCACTCGCATTCCAAGACACGATACAAGAAGATTGGTGAAATGAAATATTATATTAAACACATCAGAGAAAGTTACATACCGTGGGATACCAAAGACCGGAATCCTCTAAGACAGGGTAGAACTCCTCCTCACCGAGACCCTACGGGCTCGAGCTTTCATACAAAAAGCTTTACATAATGTATATCAAAAACCTTTTCACAAGCACCATATTCCGATAAAAATTCTCGAACCTTTACAATGTCTTTCTTCTTGGTTTTTATAGAAGAAGGAGAAGAAAAAACTAATAAAAGAAGTAGGTGAAAACATTTAATTGTTTCATTAAAAAACAGAATTGCGAAAACATTTGCACCCATACTATTTGATGGCTATGAAATGCCGAATGTACTTGACAATCCGCTTGCGTGAAATAAATGCACCGAGTAGAAAAATCTTTGCGAGAACCCGAGATAGAGATACATCCACCTAAACATCCCGTCCTCTCCCTCGAAGAAAAATCCAACTCGAAATAAAACCTTTAAAGCATTGCTTTTTTGTGCTTTGTAGTCTCTCGTCTTCCAACTTTGAATTGGAATTTAAATTCTTCGATGTCTGATCATCGTATTCCTTGATTTTTTTCATGGATATTTCTTCGCTGCTCCATTAATTTCTCCATCTCGCTCGATCCGTGTTTTGAATGGCTCCGAAGGGTTTGATAGATCTCGACCCCCCTGCTTATTAAATATCATTTATTTCGCAACATGCCCTCCCTCACCTTTCTTCATAAATTCGCTTTCAAAAACTCGTCCTTCAAAGCGGCCTCGCCTTCCATAATGGAGGTTGTGAATTATGATAGTTCTCCATCGCCGAAAACCCGCAAAACCCACAAATTCGTCAGGAAAACAAATGCACGGGGATGGCAGTGCAATGGAGATGACTTGGGTGACAGGGCGATGCGATGAAATGGCGAAAGAATGCAGGGTGGCGGTGAAAACACAGTGAGACCATGGTGAGAAGACTGGGTGGAATTTCCTATCGTAAAATGCTAAAATATGACATATAAACAAAATATATGAATGGTGGTGGAGAAATATGATAAACGCGTGTGATAATGATGTGGAGGAGGACCGAGTCAATGGGTGGTCATGCACATGATCTGGGCCATACGATCTCTAAACGAAATCGATGGTTGGAACTCGCGCCTGGAAGGAGATAGACTCGCGAGCCCGGAGCACTCGTTCACTTAGATTAACGTCTGGGTGCAGCTTCGTAATGCGACAACCGCTCGGATGTAGACCCCAAGATCGAACGGCTAGCGTTGATATCGCTACACGACTTCATCCGAATGATAATGTGGAATGGAGAGTGGTTTTGAAGTCGTACATCGGGACACGTGTTGCGCGATGTGTGGAATCGCCGTGATTTGTGGAATAATGCCTCGCCTCGGATAAGCGGCGCGATGAAAACAGCCGGGTTTTTGAGCCGTGAACACGAGGCGGGAGCCACAAGAATGATTGGTTGCGGTGCGTTGATCTATGTTTAATCGGACGGCTCGTAGCGCGCCCGATAGCCATATACGATAAGTGCCTTTTGACCCGGCACAGGCTTCGGGGCCGGGTCATGTGGAAAAATGGAGGTGCAGAGACTAAGGCCGAGGGGGTGCTAAGCCCAATATATTTTCAAATATGAATTTTCACCCTTTTAGAATGCGATTTTGAAACCAAGAGAGGGAAACGATAAGCAACTAATGAACTTTGCAAGCTAGGGCGAAGGAACTGGATGATTTGAACCAGATCGCCTATGGAAATTTTAAATAAGGGAATGATCGTGGTCAACATTGGCTCCACTCGGGGACGACACGTTCATCCCCGGACGTGTCGAGAACTCGCGAGACCTTCGCATCATCTCGATAGCGTACTTTTCTCTTCAGCCCCTTTGCATTTTTACTTTACCTTTCATCATGGCACCCACATTATTCCGACAAAGGTAAAAACGAGACTAATATACAATATGGTACATCGTGCTCTTCGCTCGAATCGAGTTGGAAATATGGCTTAAGAAATTGACCATTTACAGGGCGTCAAGAAAATCACCCCGTAAATTCTCCAACATGAACGTATTATTACCTCCCCTGTTCCACAATTTTGAATGGGCCGAACCACAGTGGATCGAATTTACCATTTTTTTCCTTTTTCATCCCTCTAGATATCCCATCCGAGTACCAAATCTCCCGGTCTCGGAACTCGTCTGTCCCTTGCATGTCGATCAAACAGTATTTCATCTTCTCTTGATATCCTCGTTAATCTCTCGATTCACTTGGTCCCGTGTCTCCTATAATTCCACCAATTGATTGATTCTCCCGATCATATCATCGGGTTCCTCCCGAATTTCTTGCATGAAACGTGCCACTGGTAAAGCCACCGCACAGAAACATCGTCGCTCGTCCATATACCAATTCACATGGAAATTTCCCCAGCTTTCTCTTGCTAGTGATTCTATTAGCCCGTAGAGCAAATTTCAATTGGGAATCCCAATTTTTTCCGATTCTCATTTATAGTTTTCTTCAAGGCCCTCACCCGCAGTTTTGTTTGAGGACTCGCCAAGCCATTCCCCTATGGATAGTAGGATGTGGAATGATTAAGTGCAATATTATACCGTTGACGAAATTCACAAATTTTGCAGATTTGAAGGCCCGTGCGTTATCATTCACTATTCTAGCAGTAGGGCTGCCAAACCTGGATATAAAGTTTTCTTCCATGAACTTTATGATGACGAGTAGTCGTAGCATTCCTTGCGGGTATGGCTTCCACCCATTTTGTAAAGTAATCGTGGTAGTCAATATCCACCTATGTTGGCCACTTGAGGGTGGATGTATCTCACCTATAAAATCTATTCCCCCATTGTTGAAATGGCTCATTCACATGAACTAGAATCAGTGCGAGCTACCAACTTCGTCTCTCAAAGCAAATTTCTAACACTTATCACATGCTCGACCCAAGTAAAAACATCTCCAAATAATTTTGGCCGTAGAAAACGGCCTTCGAGATTTTATGAGTCGTATCCCTCCAGCCTATAATGTCCTCCGTGCATTCCCTCATGAAATTCCACCATTATACTCTCTATTTCATCCTCTCGTGAGGCATAGGAGTAGAATTCTGAATGATCTCTCCAATATAGATGCCCATTAGCCACTATGTACTTCGTGATTTCAATCTTAAAGCCCCTGTATTTTTGCTTTATCACAACTTGGAGGACAACTGAGTGTCAAAAGTTATTCAACTATTTCTTTATACCATGGACTAGTGAGATATTTTATATGTGCTTTTTTGAGTGGCTACCTCCAATCCTTGCTGTTCTTTTTCATTCTTAGACTCCCCACTTTCTATCATGGTCAAATTTATTCCCGCAGCCCGATAGTTTAATTCGTATAAGATTTTAGCAAGTCCCTATCCTTTGATCAGCTTTGGTAGGGTGGATATCTAGGTCATACTCCCCGTATTTTAGCAATCCACCTTCCCCTTTTTCCTTCACTCGCCTCCCCGAACAAGGATATCCTTAACGTACCCGTTGTAGGGACAAATGCAATGATGTGAGACTCGCAAAATATACATGTGAAAAGCTTTGAGGGATTTTACCGTGGCATAGGCCTCGCTTCTCCAATATATTATATTTCAGTTCCGCATCATGGAGCACCTAACCGAAAAAGGCAATAGGTCGCTCATATCCTTCTTCATTTTTCTCGTAATAACACTCTAGCTACCGTATGTGGTGATGCAAAGGAAAAGATCATAAAAGGCTTTGCATAATCTGTCCAACCTAGCACAGAGCTTCAACAAGTGCCCTGTTTTATCCCTCGGTGAATGCCTCTCTAGATTCTTGGGACCATTTTACTTCATTATTCTTTTTCAAAGATATCAGCTTATATGCCTAACTATCTCAAAGATAGTTAGGAATAAACCTTCTCGTAAAAATTGATTCGACTTAGAAACACCCGCACTTCTTTCTTATTCCTAGGAAGAGAAATACCATTTATGACCTCTACCCCTTTAGGGTCTATTCTTACCCCCCTCTTTAGTTACAATATGCCCCAAAAGTTTGCCTTCCTCTAATGCAAATAAATATTTTTGTGGATTGAGAGAAAGACCATACCTTTCTGCATTTTTCAAAGGTTCGCGCAAATGTTCAATGTGCTCGGCGTCACCTTTTGAAAACACTCGTGATATCATCAAGGTATACTACCATAAATTTTTTCCCCTGTTCCCCGACAAAAGCAATGTCCATAGCCCTTTGAAAGGTGGCCCCCGCATTAATCAATCCAAAAGGCATCCCGGCATACATAAATGTGCCCCATGGTGTAGTGAATGCGCTTTTCTTCGATCTTCCGGGAAGTATAGCCACCGATTGTAACCTGAAAAACCATCCATCATTGACATTCTCGGGAAGCTCCGACCACTCTCTGCTAATGTGATCCATCTTTGGCAATGGATAGTTATCTTTTAAGGATGCTCTGTTTAAATTTCGGAAATCCACACACAATCTTATTTCTCCATTCTTCTTTCTGATCGGGACTAGGTTTGCCACCCATTCGTAGTATCTCAATGGCACAATTATTTTGGCCTTCAACGACTGTCTTAATTTCTTTCTCAATAGAGGGAAGCAAGAGAGGATTTATCCGTCCGAGCTTCGCTATAAGGTCTTGCATCTTCCTTCGGAGGAATTTTATGCCGCATTATGCTCGATATCAAAAGTTTTTTAGGTCCCCTGATAGGACCATGCAAATACATCCCCGTAAGATCGAAATAATTGTAGGTATTTCTCGCTTGTATTCTTCTGGGACCTTCTTGGATAATTTAACAATTTTGGGCTCAACATTAGTACCCGCATTTAGATCTTCTACCCGATTTTATTCTACCACTTTACTAGGCCGCAATGGGACATCATTCTTGTCAAATAATCTTTTCTAGAGGCACCATCCCTCTAGGGATGACATTTCCCTTTAACTCGCAGCACTTTACTTCCTCGCCATTTTCTCCTCCCATTTATTTTCTAAAGTATTCTTAGCCTCATCTTATTCACAATCATCAATCTCCATATTAGAGAATTCTCCCATCTGTTTCCAATAATTTCTTCATATGTTCATCATCCTCAAATACCGCGTTGCTTGATGTTGTCCGGAATTGATGGCCGATAATGCACCTCAATTTCATATCTTAGAAGAGGGTTCCGAGGAGGACGGAATGTACTAGCGAGCCACGTAGAAGGAGTCTACCATTCCGTTATGTTCTCTGGGCATGAATTGGATATTAAATGCTAAGAAGAAGTTCTCCACCATGTCCCACACTTCATTCCCCGTATGCCCTTAATTGGGGATGTTTAGTTTGACATTGATTTCTTATTTGTCCCGACCACCCCGACTCGCAGTCTCCCGTAACTTTTAAACATTGTATGCCCATGCTCCTAGCTATTTGAAATCCTAACAAAGCAGTGCTTCGTATTCAGCTACATTATTAGTAGCCTCGTATTCCAATTTGAAAGACAAAGTGGGGACCCGCTACTCGTAGGGGAAATTAATAGTACTCCCAGCCTCCATTACCTTCTTTAGAATTTGCCCCATCAAAATGTAGAGTCCATACTCCCGCTTCATGGTCCTCTCGAAGGTTGTTCAGTCCTTGATTTGACGAAGGAAGGTTCATGAGCATAATTTTGATCTTCTTCTAACATCGACATGAGAAATCTCATTCCTTGTTGTAGATCTGGTGAATTCTTTGAGTCATCGACCCTTAGTAACCATCTTCGACGAATCCGGTTTCTCCGTATAACCTCCTCTCCTGCCACCAAAAAACTCGGGATAGTGGCATATGTTAAGTCTAATTTAAGTGACCCACCAATCTTTGTTTCCCAAGACCTTGACAACAACATGCCAAAGCAGGCTGGAATTTCAACCACCACAATGTCAATTACTATACTTTTGCGGGAATTTGGGCCGTGATTGACTACCAGATCCTTAATCATCCCTAGACATTTAACTCTTTTGGAATCAAATGAATAGAGGTATTTATATGGGTGAGTGATTTGTAGTCCTAGTTGTTCCATGAATGATAGAGGCATAAGATTATGGGAAGCTCCAGAATCGAGCATGCAGTTGTGTAATAGCAGGTCATGAATCACTAGAGACACATAAAATGGAGGAGTAGAGGGATCTATCTCCTCGACATGTGGGCCAAAAACAACCATGGGTCTTTCTTCTTGGAGGTTAACACTGTCTGGAATTATTGGTGCTTCAGGGAGGAAACAATAAAGAAGTAACTTGAGATTGATATGCGAGTTGTTTCAACAGACTTAGTCAAGGGGACTAGGATTTTGACTTTCTCAAGTTCCTTTTGCAAATTAAAAGTAGGGGTGGGCTTTTCTATTACAACTTCTTTTGACTCTTTATTTTCAGTCGAGGATTTAACCTCTTTTGGTACAACTTTCTCATTATGAGGAGTGACTACTTTTGAAGAAGAAGGAATTTGATCATTAAACCGCAAAGGTTTGTTTATAGGACTATTACCTTTGTCCGCCACTTTCTCGCACTATTGATTCTTTCGAGTAGGGGGCTTCCTTTTGTGATGGCTCTTCTTCTTCATCTTGCGTCCGAGTCCTCTTCCGGAAGATCTCGAGATCGTATCTTCTATTGAAACGTGCTTGCATGAAATCATTAAACTCGTTTGCAATAATGATCAATTTCGTCGTCGTCTGTGTCTCGATCTCTTCTTCTTCTTCGTGAAATGGACATTCTACTTCATCATTGTTTGAGAAGGCAAGGTTTGCATCTTGCGCTCATAGGTAGCATCTTCGGCGAGTCATCGACTGGGCCTTCCCGGGTATAATGGGTGTGGAACTTGATCCCGTTGCTCCTTTGCTTCCCTTGGCAATATTTGTAGGGGTGGCTTTCTATACCGAGGATTGTAACCTCTGTTTGGAGCATTCCCGGAAGTTCTTGGAAACCGAGTTCTTGGTCTCCAATTCAAGCCCTCGATCAAAGCTTTATTAGAAAGATTCTTAATCATTTTGTTCATTTCTTCAATTCTATCCGAATCCTTATCCCGATCCGAAGTAGATACTTCCTCTTTTCCTTTTCTTCGGTATCTTGTTCGCCTTTCCCTCTTAATTTTCCAGTGGTGCAAAAATTTTCTTCCAACTCAAGAGCATCCGATTGAGCATCATCTAGGGTGGCAGGTGCTTTCTTTCCCCGACAGAGAAACCAAAATCCGAGTCAAAGGCTCGCTATGAAAACAACTTTGGCGACATTCCGATGAGGCTTCATATCGGCAAGAAGGTTTAGATATAACTTATTAAATCTTTTGATAAATTCGACACCCCTTCATTATGTTTCTTCTTGAGTGTATTGAACTCGATAAGACATTGTCCATGATCCTTATTTTCTCCCCATTTCTCGAGAAAGGTATTTTTCCATATCGTCCCAAGTGGTTATGGAACGGTTTCCTAATTTTTTGAACCATTTTTCTGGCTTCACCGTCCGGGGATTGCACAAATAGTCTTAAGACTACATCCAAATGTTCTACATTAAAGTTCTCTGCGCAAAAAGAGCAAAAACTCTCAAGATGTTTATGAGCATCAATTTCATTTTTCCCCGGTGAATGCGAGCAAGATCTTCAAATATTCCTGTGGCATATCATTCAACACTTTAGGCAATGCCGGGGGAGCATATTTATTCAAAAAAAAGGCCTGAACATGAGCCATTGGAGGAGGTGGGGGTTGTGCAACAATCTGGGTGTACAAATGGAGGAAGAGGAGGAGGTGGAAGTGGAGTATGAATAACAATAGGAATATATTGCACAACAGCATCGAGGTGTAGATGGGAATAGCTCACTGCTAACGCCAGCCTACTTCATGACTTCTTTAACTACTTCAGCTTCAGGGAGTAGGGTGAAAGTTCTCTTTAGCTTTGACACCTCCTCTAGGTGGGCTATCTTAATAGTATTCGTATCTCCCACAATGGAGTCGAGATTTTCTATTGGGATTTCTTGAAAAGAAGAGGACGGATAATCTTCTATAGAAAGCTCGTGGGATTTCAACACAAAGTTGACCTCTTCTCTTTCCAAATTCTTCTATGTATGATCTTTTCCCGGGTCGGACACCGAAGGGGTCTTTGGGCCGAGACGTATCCGACCTCAAATGTGGCTTACGAGGAGCCAGGGACTACAAATAGATTTATCGTATAACAACAGTGGAGTCGCCAAGGTGAGAGATATAAAACTCTTCAACTCTCTCGTGCTCACCCGATTAGAGAGTGAATATGGTTTTTCGAGGCCCGTGGAAACCGATTTTTCTTAAATTCGATCCCCAACAACGGCGCCAGAAAGATGTTGTCGACAAATGTTGTCGCTCCTAGAGACGACCTAGAGTTGCTATAGACCGTGTGCCTAGGACATCTTATCATAGCAAGGAGCATGTAATATAACTTGGGTGTCAATCCTAAATCTCCCTCGCTTTGTCTCTTGTAATACAAGAAAATTGATTTAAATGGGACTGAGAATCTGCTGAAGCCGTCACAGAAGAAAGTATTGTTGCAGTAGACAAGATGCAAAGTTCCAATACAAAGGCATCGTACGGTTAAGAGACAATTCTATCGTAAAGAGGGCCGATTCAAATAATATGCCACGTAAATCGGATATCGAAGGTGTGTGCGGTGAAAGAAATGTTAAGAAGATATCGCTAACCTTGAGTCGGTAGCCGGATACACAACGAGCCACATGTGGGCTTATCAATCTAAGAATCCACATATGACAATGGCGTTTTAAAAGCACCTTCCCAAAGCAACTAATATAGCGAGAAATATGGATGAAATGCATTTGAAACAAGATATCATGCTCGAGCCCTATTTAAAGCGCTTGACGATCCAAGTATGGGTATCAACTAGGATAAATCCTTACCTAAAATCACCGAGCCACTCGCATTCCAGTACACGATACAAGAAGATTGGTGAAATGAAATATTATATTAAACACATCGTAGAAAGTTACATACTGTGGGATACCAAAGACCGGAATCCTCTAAGACGGGTAGAACTCCTCCTCACCGAGACCCTACGGGCTCTGAGCTTTCATACAAAAGCTTTACATAATGTATATCAAAAACCTTTTCACGGCACCATATTCCGATAAAATTTCGGAACCTTTACAATGTCTTTCTTCTCGGTTTTTATAGAAGAAGGAGAAGAAAAAACTAATAAAAAGAAGTAGGTGAAAACATTTAATTGTTTCATTAAAAACAGAATTGCGAAAACATTTTGCACCCATACTATTTGATGGCTATGAAATGCTTTGAATGTACTTGACAATCCGCTTGCAGTAAATAAATGCACTTTGAGTAGAAAATCTTTGCGGGGAACCCGAGTATAGAGATACATCCACCTAAACATCCCCTGTCCTCTCCCGAAGAAAATCCAACCGAAATAAAACCTTGAAAGCATTGCTTTTTGTGCTTTGTAGTCTCTCGTCTTCCAACTTTGAATTGGAATTTAAATTCTTCGATGTCGGACACTCGTATTCCTTGATTTTTTCATGGATATTTCTTCGTCTGCTCCATTAATTTCTCCATCTTCTCGATCCGTGTTTTGAATGGCTCCCGGAGGGTTTGATAGATCTCGACCCCTCGCTTATTAAATATCATTTATTTCGCAAATGTGACCTCCCCTAGACTTTCTTCATAAATTGGCTTACGAAAAACTCGTCCTTCGAAGCGGCCTTAGCTTCGTAATGGAGGTCGTGAATTATGATAGTTCTCCATCGCCGAAACACCGCAAAACCCACAAATTCGTCGGGAAAACAAATGCACGGGGATTGCGGTGCAATGGAGATGACTTGGGTGACGAGGCGATGCAATGAAATGGCGAAAGAATGCGTGGGTGGCGGTGAAAACACAGTGAGACCATGGTGAGCAGAGACTGCGAAGTTCCTATCGTGAAAACGCTAAAATATGACGTATAAACGAAATATATGAATGGTGGTGGAGAAATATGATAAACGCGTGTGATAATGACGTGGAGGAGGACCGAGTCAATGGGTGGTCATGCACATGATCCGGGCCATACGATCTCTAAACAAAATCGATGGTTGGAACTGTGTCGGGAAGGCGATAGGCTCGTGAGCCGGAGCATCGTTCACTTAGATTAACGTCGGTGCGGCTTCGAATGCGACAACCGTCGGATGTAGACCCCAAGATCGAACGGCTAGAATTGATATCGCTACACGACTTCATCCGAATGATAATGTGTGATGGAGAGTGGTTTTGGAGTCGTACACCGGGACACGTATTGCGCGATGTGTGGAATCGCTCGTGATTTGTGGAATACCGCCCCGCCCTGGATAAGCGAGCGCGATGAAAACAGGGCGGTTTTTGAGCCGTGAACATGAGGCGAGGGCCACAAGAGTGATTGGTCGTGGTGCGTTGATTCGTGTTTAATCGGACGGCTCGCAGCGCGCCAGATAGCCATATATAGGTAAGCGCCTTTTGACTCGGCACGGGGGTTTCGGGTTGGGGTCATGAGGAAAAAAGGGAGGTGCGCAGAGACTAAGGCCGAGGGGTGCTAAGCCCAATATATTTTCAAATATGAATTTTCACCCTTTTAGAATGCGATTTTGAAAGCGAGAGAGGGCAACGATAGGCAGCTAATGAACTTTGCAATCCAGGGGCGAAGGAGCTGGATGATTCGAACATCGATCTTCGCTGTGGAAATTTTAAATAAGGGAATGATCGTGGTCGACACCACCCACATATCCGATCATATTCATGAGTGGCGACGTTGTTGTAGATTGATCAAGTTTGATATACCTAATCAAATACTAACTCATTGGTTCACCACCTCCTTCGTTAGCAAAATCGCCTAAGATATTGCTATGGGGGCATGTGTGATCGAAGAACAAGCCATCACACGTGCCCAATATCTTGATCCGGTATACTCTCGCTCCGACAGACGCTTTATGATATTTTTGACTGATGCTCCACGCCCGTGAACCTCTAAAGCTCCACCTACCGAGTGGTGGATGGTGTTATTGGTTCTGTGTCTCAAAATTCTCGAAAGCCTTCAAACGGAAGCAAAAGTCCAATTCTTCCCATAATTCTCGCTCTCCCTCGCTCCTCCGCATTCGGGAGAAACTACGAGAGGTCAACGCCATTCGAGGCTAATCCTACGAAAAGGCCTCCAAAGGAAAGAAGAAGGGCAAAAGGAAAATCCAAACCCGACACCCCTAAACCGCAGTCTTCTAAACCTCATATTGATGACGGTTCTCAACGTAAACCGAAGTACCCCTACCTTATTTGTGAAGTAGATCATTACTACCAAGGATTGTCCCGACGATCTGAAATTAGTCAACTTCTCAAAGGCTCCAAAGGGACTCCGAGCAGCTCTCAAAGAACCGTTCCGGTCTCGAAAGACCCGTATGGTTGAACAACGGCCTTCACCATACTGCACCATTTGGGTCCCGTGTCTCTATGATGAATGGTGCTGTACTCGTCTCAATTGCTACGCGCTCGAAGGATTATGCCGGATTGCATCGGGTGCACTGGGAAGGAAGTTGTGGATGGCCCACCTCCTCCCTCTTGTCTCCTGGGTCCTTTGGAAATTGAGAAGCCTACTACCGAACCTATTGTGACGCCGCCTCTAAAGGTGTTCGCGAAGATATTCCTACAATCCAAATGCCTGTGCCGCTCGGCACTACGCATTGTTGAGGATTTGGCACGGGCGCCTTCTCGCTATGTCCGCATTGGAAGTCATTCAAAGTTTCCCTTCGCAAATGAAAAAGCTCCGTTATACTGCGATCCCGTGGAATCAATCCCATCGATTCTAGTCTTCTCACCTTCGACCTAGAAAACTTTACCCCCCGACTTCGCATCAAATTTCTCTTGTGATCCAAGTCGGGATCAACGGCCTCAATATCCATAGGGCCGTTGTGGATGAAGGTGCTTCTACCTATGTCATGTCATCGCCTACCGCCGGAAGGCCATTGGCTCTCCGGCTCTTTCATCATCTCCCAATGCCTTAGAGGCATTCGAGTGGTCGGGAATCAAAACCCACGGGTGTTCTTGAGAGTTTGCGATCAGCATTACAAGGGAAGACAAGTCAACGTAGAAGTAGAAGTGGTTGACGCCAAGCTTAACTACAACTTGCTTTTCGGCCGCGCTGGACTCACGCAATGCTATGTGTGCCATCCACCCTCTTTCGACTTAAGTTCCCTCATGAGGGGGAAAAATCGTTACTATGGATCGACTTGTCTTTCTTCACCTCCACCTCTCGAGAACAACGTTCCTTACGTGGATTAGATCCCATATCCCCCACGATAGTGTAGGACCCGGTCTCTTCAAGGGACCCCGTCCTCATGGGTATCTTTCCCGCTCCACCACCGCACACCATTCAAGTTAATATGATCTCTAGGTTTGACGACCCATGGATCATCCCTTCGCCCGAACAGTGGATCGATTTTGGAGAATCGATGCCCTTAACTCCGGTAGAGAGATTAATTCATCGTGAAATTTTCGCTGCATCCAATCCTCCTCCTCCTCAACATGCTCCTTCAAGCATGGCTTTAGATATCTATTCCCAATCCCCCTGGTTCGGCGAGGGCCGACTCGGCCGATCCTCTTAAAGAGATTTTCCCCTCCGACGAAGCCATTTTTGAAACAATGTCTCTTGAGGAGCTACCTTGGAGCGATGGACATCATCGTTCCTCATTTATGCCTAGCCCCTGGGGGAAATGCCGTATTGTCTAGAGCGTCATGTATCCGCTGCTTATCCCCCCTCCCCGAGCCTCCTCCGTTGAGCTCACCGCGATCACGGGCTATTTCTTCTTGTGCCCTAGCTCCTAAAACAATGAAACAAGTCTGCTATGAGGACAATTCTTTTAAGTGTGTCAACCTCGTTAAAATAATGAAACACGAGCTCGTTCAATTCGAGTTTTGGTAGATTTAATTCAAATCTCTTATGTTTTCAACCTTCACTCCATTTCCTATGGACTCGAAGCTTGGGGGGGGCATGTACCTCGAATTGAGACGCCATGCTGTGAGTACATGCCCACCTTCTTCAAGCATAGTTTGTGTTTTAAGCTTGCATAAAAAATAAAACTCATTTCCAAGTATAGTTTGCACGCGTGCTTTCATGTGTGCTTTTAAGCTTGCATAAAAATAAAATGTGTGTGAACTTGTTCATTGGGTCGTTTGTTATGCAACTAATGCATTAAGATAACATTGTATTGGACATTTGCATAGCATATAAAAACATCATCACATGTAAAAAGATCCATCCGTAAAATAGATATATAGATATATGTGTCGGATAGTTTGCGGTACATCACATAAAGTCAAAAAATATACATTTTTGTCCGATAATAGCCGGAGACAACATGTCTCTAAAAAATATGCATATGAAAGCCCTAAATAGCTAATCAACATGGTGCTCGTGGTAACACGCCACCTGCGCGCACCAATCGCCTCAGCCTCCGTGGAGGCGACTAGGCACCCCACGAGTGTGTCGTTGGTAAGCTAATGACGTCCGCCACCCGGTGCATAGTCCAGGGATTCCTCGGGCAATGCCCTCTAGGTTCCGGATCAGCTCGCTCCCTTCCCCACCTTCGACTTGAGGGTCATGTACGAGATGGGTCCTCCGCGCAATGGGCGAAACGCCCGCGGGCCTCTCTCGGGCCAACGTATGCATACACATAAAATCGTTGTTAGAACGGACATGTATTACCAAAAATCATAAATACATAAAAATAAAAAAAGAGAATCATACCCGGCTCCTCGTCCTAGTCCCTCCCCTTTCCGGGAGCGGAAGATCGAGGATCTCGGTGAAGTCGGTCCCAGACGATAAGGCCAATCCTCAACCACGACCGCCTGACGCCGTAACCACACAAAGAACTCGGGCCTCCGTGACATCCGTTGGCCTCCTCGACCCGGGCATAAATGCTGCCCGGCGAGCCGATTTCTTGGCTCTCTTGGTACCGGCTTGGCAACTATTGCCCCTCGCCACGGAAATGGGTATTCGTTCCAGGATGAACTGACACCACAATGGGCACCGTATCCAAAGCTGCTTTAGTTTGGCTTGCTTGAACTTTGTTAGTCTGCTCTTTATGTTGGTTGTCACTTCGGTAGCCCAACCAACGTTGCAGGATTCATACACTTGGAGGCTAATAGGAGCCGCACCTTTGTTGCCTCATGCGGGAGCCTACGATCCACGCAACTCGCGTAATGGTATGAAGCACTACCCACGAGTGCTAGGTCGCGACACGGTGTCGATGTTCACCTTCCCGCTTTCCCGATCTGTTCGTGCCCCCGGGCACACTCTTGCCATTACCATGTCCATTTTCTCTCCGTGAATGTCCGCTTCCGTTATGATTGCACTAGACCTCTTCACGACAATCGGTTATAAAGTAAACATCGGAGACCTCAAGAGCTAATACTTGGTCCGGAAGTTTGAACACTTCTTCGTTTTCATCCCATATGCGTCGACCGATGTACGATGAATCGCTCGAGCTGAGCTCGTAAACATGGTGTAAGGAAGAATTTTTGAGACCACGGGCCTCTGGAGTGCATTCATGCAAGCTTGGTTTTCCATAGCCATTTCATCCTCTTCCCCATGTTCCCTCTCTTTTCCATTCAATCACCATTGTGCCTGAGATACCTGCACCAACATGGTCAAAATGCCTTGTTAGATCTCTGACACACTTAAAAAATCCATATGGATGGCTCACATTTGAGAAATTTTAAAGTGGAAAACCGCGTTGCGCCGGTTGGTGCGACTTCTTTGTGAGTAAAAGTCCATTGGCGCGGGTCCGTGCCCGATACCGCGCTAATGAGCGAGCCCCTAAAATTTCAAAAGGTCTCCTCCAAATATCGAATGCACAATGGAAAACCATAAAGAATGGATCAAAACGAGCTTAAGGGAGTGCCTCTTACCCGGAACAAACGAGGATCTGAATGGTGTCTGGATCAATCGCAATCACCGCTGCAAGTTCGCACACAAAATGACCACTCGTTGCTTTCGTATGATGTAGGTAAAAAAGTAAAAGTAAATATGCTACCATTTGTGGCATATTTATAACTTTTGAAGTCAAAATTAGGTTTTAAAAGTCATTTTTCTCAATATTTCAATATATTTTGTCGAAAAATGGATTTTACTTACTTGCTTTGTGCGGTGACAAGTTTTTTCACGGCTTCGATGGTGATACGAGTTGTATTTTATACTTTTTTCGGACTCGGTAGTCATTTTGGAGTCATATTTCGAGCTCTTTTATGACTCTCTAAACATGAAAAGATTGCCGAGTCCCTTTTTCATTTCGATCTCATTAAAGTGGCAACGAAACGACATCTACCCGGTATACGTTTACCCCTTTTTTGGAGGTTGGGACGGATTACTTACGAAAATGGAATACCCTACCTATCGCGACTAGGAGGTTTTCTTAGACATAGTTTTCTACCTTTTCGGGTTCAAGGAACTATTTGCGAAAAGGGACCGTTGGAGTTTACTTTTTCTGCTTGTCTTTTCAAACTCTCCTAAACATGAAAAGACGCGAGTTCTTCCTTTGTCGGACTCGTTAAACCCCGATGACATTGGATTCGGTCGTAATGATGATATTCGAGTTTCTCCTACCTAGGGCTCGTTAAATGTACTAGGATGGATCCGTTCGAAGCACAAAATTATATTACAAGCATATGCTATCCCCTTCAAGCTTGTTTTTCAAAAATAATTGGGGTACTCGCCGGAAAATGGTGGGGAAAAATGGAACCAAAATCATTGTCGTGTCGACGGTATGTCGCTCTTGAACATGGCACTTGTCTCGAATTCGTGTCGGGTTGGGGACATCTCACCTCATTATCGATTTGCCTCACGTGGGTTTGGGTAATCCCTTTTGACCTCTCATTTTCTCTTTGCCTCGTCATCATGACCCCACGATGTTGATGTCAAATGCGCAAATCCACTTTCGTGCCGCCAATATGTTCAAGAAGTTGACCTCCGCAAGAGTCTCAACCTTCCTCTAATTCTCATCGATCTGATTCACAAAGACATTATGTTCCTGTCTCGCTTCGATGATGTGGGAAACACTATGGCACACCTTCGATCAAGGTCACTTCCTGTTGACGTCAACTCATTATGCGAGAAGTCGATCTAGAGACTCCCTTACGGTACCTTGGAGCCTCGCATGCCTTAATGGCGGGTTCTTCGCGTTCGACGTGAGGTTTTCATCATTGGCCTCCGATCAAGTGATTCTACGGGTGTTTGCGAGCCTGACTCAACGATTCACATGCCATAGATTGTACCTATAGTACCTTGAGGGCCATTGTCATTATTGGTGGTACCTCTTCGCGTCTGATAATAGCTTTCATCATTGGGCGTAATCGGGCGATGTTCTTGCATGTTCAACTTCGACTCCACTTATTTTCATGTTTGAACTTGTACTTTGTTCGGGTCGGGATGGAGCGCAAGACCCTGGATTTTGTCTGTTAGAATCCAGGCTGCGATTTTGTGGATTATTATGATTGGTTGCATGACTCATTCATTGGATGGTTGCGACCATACTGAGTCTATTTATCGATCCCCCTATCGGATGGGTTTGCGTCCATGCCTTGGGTCTGGATTATTGTATACTCGTGTATGGGTGGTTGCGCCCATACCACATATATCATGTATTTGAGATATCGGTTGCACTTCTCTACGCGAGTTTTCCTACGACGGTGTTTTCGGTTGGACACGTTCTCGTAAAGAATTTCACCCCTCTCTCTCTCTAGGGCCTCATGCTTTAGGGGGCATACGCTACACGGTAATTTGTCACTATCCCTGCAATCCCCCGTCCCGCACATTGGAGGGCTTATTCCATGACCCGGGTGAGCGTTGACATGACCTGAAACCACTTTCATGGCATCGAACAAGGACTTTCATTCCCCGAAGACAATTCCTTGTGAAAAACCCTAAAAATAGACTTTTTTGGCCTTGGCACGACTACTCGGTGTCATACACGCCAATGGGGGATATCCTCCAAAGAGGGCATGCCAAGCGGCACCCTCTTGTCTCGATGTTGTACCCACGCCAGAGCTTATTAAGGAGTGTTTTTTTAAAAATAAATGGCGGAAGATTGACTCCAACCAATTCTGAATCGGTCTCTAAATTGAGTTGGGAGGTTGGCTTCGGATCTCCATGTAGAGAAAGTGGTTTTCCACCTCTCATGGAAGCTTCCTGAGGATACGACCAATCCCATGATTGTAGGGATCCCAACTCCCCTTCCACCATCTATATAAGCTTGTCATTTTCCTTTGCAAGCTAGTCTCCGAGAACCTTCATAGCCTAAAGAATCCGCGAGAGCCTTGATAGTCCTCATAGAGCCAAATCAGTGGCAAGGAGATTGGCGATCGAAGAGAGAGGGTTGTCCCATTCCCGATGCGCTTTTACCGAGACGTATTCCGGTCGACACCGCCAAAGGAAGATTCGGCGTCGAGCCGAGGTTGTATTTTCCTTTGTATGAATTAATGATAAACGACTTTGGTTATGGTTCCACTCGTATTTTTTCGTTATGATCATGAGTTGTGTCTTCTCGGCTGATACATAATTGCATATATTGGGTTTTACGCTTGTGTTTGTCATGTTTGTTGCGTGTGCGGGTGTTCGATCGTAGTGAACGTGAGGATTGTGATACGCCGGAGCAAGGGAACGGGAGGGCTATCTCCTCTACGAACAACAACATTGGATTCAAGGTAAGCCTTCTTCACCATATGGTTTATTGCAAATAGGAACTTGCACCTTAGCGTGATACGATTATTGCTAGACCCGATCCGGGCTAGTAAGGATCGCCTCGTACGGAGGGGGACTTACCTCTACAACATTGTGGAAGTAGCTTGACATGTTACTTCCGGAGTGATGATCTTATATTTATTATTTGCGAAAGTAGTTTTTGTTGAGCACTTTTGCCCTGAATCTGTTACGAGTGTTTTGTGTTGAGTTGACTTGCCGAGGTTATTTTTACTTAACAAGGCTTCTTTGAGTTTTTTCTTCGTAAAATATTTTTGTAGTAGTCGACCTGGCTTCCGTTGTAACGGTTGGTCTTCTTTTGGGTGCAGCGGGGTCACTCGGAGGTTGTCTCTGCGTGTTCTTTTTGGGCTGCAAGTACGTAGTTGAACATATTTTCGCATGCCCAACACGTGAGTCTCATGAGGTGTAACATCTTGTTCCTTTTCTTCTTCCGGATTAGTTTTCTCATCGCAAGTGCGTATCACGCAATGCGTAGCAATATATCTCATGGAAATATTCCATTATGGGCATGTTTTTCTCAAAATGATAATATTGATGATATGAACAATAATCAACCATGCCCAACTTGTTAATGCTACGTTTGAACTCGCACAAATTTCACCGGTTGATTAGTGTCGATACCCAAATTCACGATTCCTTTTGAACATGGTGAATCGGAGGCTTTGCTGTTGACAGGTGGTATCACTTGAACTTTGTTTTTAAGTTTTGCCAACTCATTTTGAAAGATTCTTCACCATGCGAGTCAAGTTCTCCATATCAGACGATTCTTTCTCTTTGGCCTTGTTTACTTATGCACGAGACATTTTTACCTGTATCTTTGGAGTCCTTTGTTGGTTCGTTGTTTATGATGACTTAGATTGCACACAAGCCTTTCTCGCGCCATGATTGATTCTTCAAAATTTTTACAGCAAGACTAGCGGTTTCGCGATGCGTTTCACGAGCTTGCGTAACGCTGCTGGCAAGGAAGAAATGTATTAGTCCTGCGTAATGGAGTCATGAGGTTTCATGTCTTCTAGAATTTTTCAAGACACGATTGAACCTCGCGATTGAAATATTTCACCTTTTCTTTTTGGATCCATTTTTAGACTACCTAGCTCTTTCAACAACATGGAAGGGGTCTTATCATCAACTAATTTCTCAAGGAAAATTTTCTTAAATCTCCTCCAATTATGGATGGAGTTTGGGGAAAGCACCGTGGTACCATACAACTTCTCTACCATCCAAGGTACATGGAAAATGTACGCATGCAATGTCATCATAACGTACCTCAATTTTTTGAAGATGTAGGTAGAAGTTGTCCAAGTGGTCTTCGCTTTAATCGTTCTATCGGGGTCATACTTCGTTAAGAGCTTTTACGGGTGCCTTGGAATTTTATGCAGCACACCTAGAAGTGTGAGTGGGGCCTCGAGACATCAATACATATCCCGCCCTGTCATGTCTTCGTCTTAGTCCTCCTCCTCTTATTTTTCAGAATTTGATAACTCTTTTTCCTCTTCGTCACCACCTAACTCGTGGAAGGTTATGCGGAGGTAGCGGGCTATCTCCTTCACCACCACTCAAAAACCGTAGGTTCTTTTGCGATCTCCACCAAAAAGCGCTAACCCTTCGAGGGTGGAAAGAACCACATCTTCCAGGTGGAGACCACTACTCTCGTAGAGGGTGGTCTGTTTTTTATTTGGAGAATATGGAAGAATGGATACTCCCAGGGATCAATCCAAGCCACCTTTGCGAACTAACGGGTTATGGGGCTGATAATCGGATTGTATGATATTTCACAAGTTCGTGTGGGTCGTGTTTTAGAAGAGTCACCAACCACGGAGTATGAGAAGTGGAGGTCGAGTGCACATTGATGCCTTGAGCGAGAAGATTTAATGTTGGGGTCGGTGGGTTTATCGGCCATAAAAGGTTGGCTTCCCTCCTTCTAGCGCCAAAAAATGTTGACGGTGCTAGACCCGCCACCATTCAAGGGATCTCCACGATATGAAGTCCCAATTAGACCTCACATCGTTTGGTGTAAGAGTCCCATTTGGAGCAAAGTCTCTGCGCTTTGCCTTATTCTTAAAGATATGCCTTGGCTCTTGCTATCGAGAGAGAGAGTGATGCAAATGTACTTTCACGGAACAAGGGGGTGTGGCTAGTGGGTGTCCAATTGCAAGCGTGTCAAGGTTCTTCTACCGCAAAAGGGGCGGGAGAAAGAAAATTGAGCCTATAAGAGAGAGGTAATAGTACCACCCAAGAAGAGACACACATGAACCGAAGGGTTCCATCAAAAATCCATCGGAATAGTCTACAAGGGATGCGGCGGTCATTACGCACAATAATTTGAGAAAGGCCTATCTAATATCTTGTAGAATAATCCACAAGGATGGGACAACACTTACGCACACAACAATAAAGGAAAGATATGTCTAATATCATGTGGAATAGTCTACAAAGATGAGGCAAGCAAGTTACAACCATTACAACACATTCTCAACAAGATAAACACTAAAATAACCGAAATAGTTCAACTATCTTAGTACATGTGAAAAGCACACATGAAGTACAAACATCCAAAGAATAGTCTTACAAACATTCACAAGTCATGCATGAAGAACGTGATGGCCTTGATAGGCTTTTTTTATTAGGTAAAAGTTACAATACACATATATACAATGAATATCACTAGCTCCAATAGTGGAGCGTTGGGGCCATTCCTTACTCAACAAAAAGAACTAGATTTACTCCATTAATTTGTTTGGTGGAGCCAAGGTGAAAAGTCCTTTTCTCATACAATGAGGGAGTATATATAACCAAGGGTGACTCTTTGACTACCCTCATGACCGTTTGACTTCCCATGAATTTTCAACTTACATGACTCTTTATATTCATGTGTGTCCTTTGGACTTCCATTTTACAATACATTTTGAATACAATATACATGATGTACAATAGTGATGTGGTGTATGCCCACTCATGACACGACATGACATGACACGCGCTAACATAGACTTCTTGATGACATGGCAATGTCAAGCCCTTCTTCTTGCTAAGAGTTGAGTGTCTTCATGAAAATTCTCTCCTTTATTCCTTAGTAGGCCTCGAACATAGTTCTTGATCAAATGGGAACTATTTCCTCAAAACGAGAACTCTAACAAAAAAACACGAAAAAACCATGAAAAAACAACCTCAAAACGAAAATTTGTGATACGGCATAACCTTTTTTGGGGTAAATTTTTCAACATTTTTTAAAATGGAAGCAAAAGCCAATTTTTTGTGTGTAAAAAACAACTTGAAAATGAAAAGTGTTGATGCTTAAATAATGTTGCCAATTTTGTGTATGCGACAAAACGGTCCGAAAAATGAAAAAGTGTTGATCTTTGGAATAACGTTGCCAAATTTTTTGTGTGCAAAAATGGCTGGGCAAGAAAAACGAAAAGTGTTGAAGTTTTGGAATAATGTCGACCACGAAAACGAAAAGTGTTGATGTTGGAATAACGTCGTCAAATTTTTGTGTGCAAAAAACACCTTGAAGACGAAAAGTGTTGATGTTGGAATAACATTTTTTTTCTTTTCGGGGTAATTTTCAATAGTTTTTAATAATGACATTAAAGATAAAATATTATGATTGAAAAACCTTAAAATTTCAACGATAAACACGACATTAAAGATAAAATATCGAAGTCTTGAAATTTCAATGATTTTTTAAGCATTGTATTAAATATCAAATATCATGTCTCTCAAAGCCTTACAAAACCAAGGATGACATTAAAGATAAAATATCATGTCTCTCAAAAAGCCTTACAAAACCAAGGATGACATTAAAGATAAAATATCACCTTTATGAAAATAAAATTCCAACAATTTTTTAGTCATTATATTAAAGATAAAATATCACTTGTACTATCTAAGCAAAGAGAAAAAATAATTAAAATTAAAAATTAAAAAATAATTAAAATTAAAAAATTATAAAATTTTTTATTTTTACTATTTTATTTTATTTATTATTATTATTTTTAATTCTAAAAGAAAATTAAAATAATAAAATTTAAAAAAAATAAAAAAAATGAAAAATGAAAATTTAAACTTAAAAAAATTATATAAATATATGAAAAAGAATTTTTTAAATAACCAAAAAAAACAAAATTCATCCTTTTTTTTGTCTTTAAAAAAAAGCAAAAACAAAACACATTTTTAAAATTAAATTTTACTATTTAAAATATCAAATGACTATTAATTTAATTAAAAAAAATAAAAATAAATGAAAAATAAAATTTAAATTTAAAATAAAAAATTAAAATTAAATTTAAAACAATAATTAAAGTTAAACATTAGAAAAGGAAAAAAAAATTATTAAAAAAATTGATGAATTCTCGTGCCGTAGGGGCCACGTGGCTCGGCGGGCGGGAGAGCTATCTCGGCTCTCTCGCTGCACCTTTGGCTGAGCCACACGGTCCCTAGGGCAACATAATTCATTAATTTAATTTTTTAATTTTTATTTTCAATATATTTTTTTAAATTTAATTTTTCTTTCAATTTTTCTTTTATTTTTTAATTTTAATTTTTTTCAATTTTAATTTTAATTTGGAATTTTTAATTTTAAATTTTGTTTTTAAATTTAAATTTAAATTTTTAATTTATATTTTCCAAATTTGTTTTTTTATTTATTTGAAATTTACTTTATATTTTTAAATGTATTTGTTTTTATTTATATATTTTTTTAAAATTTTGATTTAAAAAATGTTATAATAGTATTGTTTTAATTAAAAAAATGAATTATGTTTTTATTTATTTATTATTTGAAAATCTATTTTTCATGATGATGATGGTTATCGTTCGTTAAGGCTAATGCGTCCTATCGGACCTTAAGAAAGGAGAAAGAATCTAAGTTTGATTCTTCATAATCTTGTTTCTATGGTCAAAGAGAATGGAAATAAGTGCTCCAAGATCATTATAGGTGGGTGGACTTAATAGATCGAGGAAGATTGGAAGTGTGGCAGATGGTAGGGAATTGAGAGAGAATGTGAGTACGAGTAGGGCGAATCTAAAAGGAAGTGCTTTTCATCTTCCACCTGCTTAGAATCACAAATGTGATAGATTCTACCATTCCAAGGGGCCTTGGGAATAGACCACCACCCTCGTCTCACTCACGAAGCTCATAGGAATTACTTCTTATCTTAGCGATGTTCATTTTTTTTCTTATTCTTTGGACAACGGAGAGATAATTATGATTATCAAGGGTGGGGTTGATTACTCCTTGTAGTATCTTAGCTTCCTTTTACCCTCCATCTCGCTGCTCCCGCAACTTGTCCTTAAACTTGGAGGTAATAATATTTTTGATATGATCTTTGCTTAGCATACAAAATTGCGAGGTAATGTTAGTCATTAGTGAACCCACTAACTCCTTGTATTAATAGCATCCACTACTTCTCCGAGTAGCATCCTCCTTCCTCCAATTTCTCGGAAGAGAGTCTCCATGGGTTTTCAGCTCTCCATGTGAAACTTACCTAATATCTCCTTCACATACTTGCCTTGAGACACAAAAATTTCACCATCCCGCTTCCCATATTTCCAAGCCAAGGAAATAATGAAGGAGTCCCATCTCCTTCATTTCGAATTCTCTTGCAAGGTCCTTCTTTGCAAGAAAGTATCTAATGCTCATCAAATGTCAAGATTAGATCATCTACATAAAGTACAATAATCAAAAGCTTACCATCAACCACAATCTGGTATAGGATGCATCCGCTTCACTTTTGGTCGAAGCCCAACCCTGATGAAATAGTCGTGTAATCCGAGTGTACCAAGCATGAGGTGCTTGCTTCAACAACATATAATGCTCTCTTGAATCGGCACACATGCGCACTCACCGTTGAAGATCTCGAAACCTTCGGGATTTTCTATGTACACTTCCTCTTTAGTAACTCCATTGAGGAACACAATTTTCACATCCATCTGATGAATGCGCCACCCCATTTGTAATTTACTACATTCTTATTATTCACATTTTCTATCACTCAATTTTATTACATTGTCACTTTGCATTCAAAAATTTTATTTCATCATTAATTAAATAAGCGAATTTAAAATTACATATTTAGCATATTTGAAATGGTTATATTAATATTAGATGTATTTACATATTATTGATAAAATTAATCATATGTTCCTCATATTATCGATCGATTTCCTTGGCCGCACACGACTGAAACCAACTTAGATCCATCTTAACTCCGGATCTATCAAGCGCCGAGAGGGATCAAATCTCTCTAGGTGCAAACCTTTCCTCAAGTTTTGGCACTCAGAAGAGATTTGCACCTAGAGAGATTTGATCCCTCTCGGCGCTTGATAGATCCGTATTTAAAATGGATCTAAGCTGGTAACTCAATAATTTTAACCACATATTTAATGCGTATATATCAAATCTAAATACAAAAATACTTATTTTACTTCCAAATTCTTTGTATAACCAATGTTATTTAAACTAAATTACAGTGAAAATGAAACTGTAAATTACGAAAACCTTAATAAAAAAAATTAATACTCCATTTTGTTAAACACTAAGACATTAAAGCTTTGTTTATACGTGTACACGAAAATACCACCAATAAGATAAACATCTAATATTTTATGGCAATCTACTTTCAAGGGGCACAAATTCCTTAGCTAAGTCCATTTTTTACTCCGTTTGAAACTAAAAGCACACAAATAAGGCTTCCCTCACTGGACATAACATAGTTTCATAAGAGGTGGCAAAGCCTTTATTAGTAGGAACACAATTGGCTATCAGAGATCACCAAAAATTGACTATCTCCTACATATATCGTTGCTGGGAGGAGAGAATAGAAAATATATTTGGTTAGAGATGGAGAACACATCTCAAACTCTTGCCTTCTAACAGTAAATCAAATGATTTGTTAATATCAGCAAAAGGCAGCTCATGGGTAATGAATTCCTTTACTTGGACTTCCTGCAATCAAACACTGCATATAGTAAGAAAACTAATAAAATATGAAGTTTGAACCATTCGTTTTAAATAGGATTTGCTTAAAACAATTGTATGACATCTGATGATTCATTACCTTGTTGACACATTTTCCTATAAGATTAGGCAATTGGGATTTTTCCCTTGAATCCACCAAATATAGATGCCACAATCCTCCGACCCATAAACAACTCTGTTGGAAGAAGGCTTAGCTTTCTTCGGGTTGAATCAAATCCCAACAACACTGTCAAACCCCAGGCCTGCAATCCCATTCAATTGACCAAAACATTAACCAGAGGACACACGAACCATAATGCAGCTTTACAGTTTTGTTTATGCATATGTCTGGCAGACCTTACTGGAAATTAATCAATTAGTAGGTTTTAGCAGATCTAGGATATCTAGGATCTTTGTTATCAGTTTCTTAAATTAGTAAGTTTTAGCAGATCCAGGATATCTGGGATCTTTGTTATCAGTTTCTTAAATAGCTAGCATTTTTGTTATGAATGATATTGAAGTTGAAAATGAGGAACAGAGGATGTCCATACATCATGGGTGGCCAAAAAAGCCCTGGTATAAGATATCTGTATTTCCAATGCATTCAAAGCTGTAATCCACACCGCCATTTGACATGTCTCTTATCACCTGCAAAAGTGTTTCTCTTCTCATGAGCTTTGGAGCTAATAGGTGTTATAGAGATTGCCATTATATACAAGAATAATCTGAAATAACAGTACCTCATGAATGGGCTTTTCGTGGTCTTTTGGGTTGATGCAGTCTGTCACTCCCAGGATTTTAGCTGCAGTGTAAGTAGTGCAAATGGTGAAACTCTGATAGCATTTTATCTAAGGAATGACAACAATATATACTCTGGCACAACTAACTGATAGTGCATTCTGATCCTAAATAATTACTTTCAAAGATATTTCTATCCACCCAACTATCCTTGTTAGTTAGGCTCAGGTATGTTATTAAGATCCTATTAACAAATAGGATGGTATGGGTATCTTGCCTCAAACATTTTGGGTTGCGATTTCAGTCAAGGCAAACCATTCTAACAAGTATAAGACCTGTCAAACTTATGTAAGACATTTCAAGTCAACTCCTTTATCAGGATTTTACTGCTTTCATGGCCAACCCTTAATCGCGATTTAATATACTTTGCAACGGTAAGACTTTTCAGGACCAAACTGGCGCTAGAGTTAAACATAAGAAATTCAACAATTCTGTGCAACTGTTACAAGTTACAACAACCCAGCTTAAGAGGCTAAGAACCTGCCTATTAAATTTTATACTAATTTTACCAGTCACTCTGAGAAAAAAGAGCATCTACCTTTAGGAAACTTGTTTGGATTTGTGTCAATACCAATTATCTTGGATGCTTTTCTTATCCTGGCACCCTCTGCAGCCTGCTCACAGCTAAAAACTTAAGAAACCAAGTAAAGAATGATAGACAGCACAACAATTCTGTCAAATAGCATGGATAATCAATTCACTTACTGCAAGGCCCACAGTGCCAAGGCCAAAGATAGCAACTGTTGATCCTGGTTCGATGTCTGCGGTATTCCATACAGCTCCAATTCCTGCAAGCACATGGTAGCAGAGTCCATAGTTAAAAGCATTCTGCAGACAATCACCAGCTGTCATTCTAAATACAATTGAAAGCCTGTGAATTCTGATTTCATCAAACTGAACAGTGGGATACCTGTGGCCAGCCCACAGCCTAGCAAGCATGCTATATCCAAGGGAACTTCCGGATTGATCTTGAGAACACAAGCATAATCCACTACAGTGTACTCGCTAAATGTAGAAGTGGACAGGAAATGATGAACTGGCTTTCCACCAATGGAGAAACGAGATTTCCCATCCTTTCTCATCACTGTACTGTTGGGATTTACTCTATAGTCACCACACAGATTGGTCTTCTTAGATTTACAGTAGACGCAGTCTTCACATTCGCCATTGTACAGAGGAATCACATGGTCTCCTTTCTGGAGATCTGTCACGCCCTCTCCCACACTCTCGACTATCCTGCATATTTATAATTTCAGTATTAAAAGTTTAAATTAAACCACTTAGAGGAGAAGGGGAAGTATCCATCATTGATAACAACTACAAACCAAATAAAGCCAAATACCACCTACAAGGCATGATGATGTCTGTCTCACAACTGTTAGAGATAATTACTATTTCTTTGATGATGGAGAATGGAATGTCCACCCAAAATGTGGAACAAACTAAATTCACAAACACAATTATTTTCCAAAACTTCTTCTTACACTAATTACTAAAGATTTCAGTGAAAGCAGAGCCTACCCTGGCACCCTCGTGGCCGAATATGCGAGGATACAGGTCTTCATTTGGTATCATCCAATATGTGACATCAGTATGGCAGAGGGAAGTGTGGGTAATTCTGATTCGGACCTCCATTGCCTGAGGAGGATCCACCTGCACCTCTTCTACGACCAAAGGCTGCTTTGGTCCCCATGCCACAGCAGCTGTCCATTCACAAAATGATATGAAATAAAACGCAAATCCACTGAACTGACTCTATCTTTAATCAAACATAGCTGCAATACTATTTACAGAAAGAAAAGCTGGAAACACAAACAATACCTTTGCAGGTAATGACTTTTCCATCCATGTTTGTGGGCAAGAGACTGCCTTCGCCATTACAATGGTGATCCATCAGCTGAATTTTTTCTGTTTCAGCAGGAAGCAAGGCAAATCCTGAGATCTATGAGAACCCATCGATTTGTCTACTATAAATACTAATGCAGGCACATTCTGCTAGCGAGTCAGAGTCAAACCTGGTGGGTGGTAACGATGTTTAGGAGCTGAACTGTCGCGAATAACTCCGAGATTATCCTCTATTTTCGTGTTCTCGTGCCACCAAGAAAAATATCAGAGCCGTGAGCACGAGATTGAAATTTCATCACAAACGTCAGAATCCTAGCCCATCCAAATAAATAGTTGATGCATAATCCATTGCCCATTGTCATGGTCATACAGATGACTGTCACTGAAAAGTCCCGAGTGTTCCATTATTGTTGGGGGTAATTCCATTTCTGGGAGTGTTGACTATAGCCATCCGGTTGTCTTGTCCTCGCCATTTTCTGGTCTTCGTACTGAGAAATACAATCAGAGTAATGAGCACGAGATTTGAATCCCACACCTTGGCTTGGTAGTTGAAAGTTGAATTTTTCTTTAAGCATAACATGATCCATTTTTTCACATTTTCAGAATTTGATGAATGAATAGGAATACCATAACAAATCAAATATTTGACTATAGATGGGAATATCATATCAAACATCTTACTAATTAAAACTTGCGTCGAAACAATTAAATTCACTCTTACATATCAAATTTCAAAATACTTTTGTAATATAAATTCAAAATTCAAATTATATCTTATTTCTTTCAAATTTCAAAATATTTCCAAAATCTAAATTCAAAATTCAACTAATTTCAAAATATTTCCAAAATCTAAATTCAATCGTGATCGTCTAATAACTAAAAGTTATTCGGTAGCATACGATTCAATTATTTTTGGGAAAAAATTGACTACGACCATCTCGTTATCTTAAATATATATTGTCATTGCTAAACGAATCTCAAATGGTGAACCTTGTGAGATTGATTTTAATAGAATGAATAAAGAGACTTCATATGATATAATTTTCATGGTGTAAATGTAGTGCATAACTAATAAAGATAATGGTGCATAATCTTTTATTCTAAGCCCATAAGAGTCGGTCTATGATTATATCGAAAACTACTGAGTGTCGACTCGTTAAAAGATAATGGAGAAAACTAGTTTGTTTGGATAGGATTGAGACTCTAAGATTAGGTCTCGGATCCTAATATCTAGGAGTGGTTGGAACCACCTCGTTAGTGTGATAGCCTATATGTTTAAGGCTCTTCGACTCAATAGTCGGTGCATTGTGTGGAGTGCTAGGGCACTCTCCAAGTATCTCACCTAGAGAACCCATTTAGTTAATAGAATTATGATTTTTAACAAGGTATCGAGCATCAGGGTTGAAGCTCGATGAGTTATCGAGCGAGATGGAAGAAGGGAGTGACTGCTAGATATTCGATGTCGGTTTCATCACACATCCCAACGGTTCCAGAGTGGTGACAACGACCACCTTACCACCGTCGAGGGAGGCCCATTCATCACGCGATTAGAGAGACGAGAGAGGCGTGAGCATGTGATGTGTGTAAGGATCCGAGTGATGTGATGTGAACGTATTTGAGTGCTGCAGAGAGTGCGGATGTGTGGAGTCTGCAGTGGCATGGAGGCACGTTGATCGTGTTGCGTGAGACAGTGAGCGTTTTGGAGGCTGTGTGCGTGGATCCTCCAGGGGGTTGTTGTCGAAGAGAATCATGGTTGTTAGATTTGCATGGGTTCGTGAAATTGCATGAGAGAACAATAGATAAAAAAAGTTTTGGCTATTTTTTTAATTGTTGCTGCGAGAGAATCACAATCGTAGGAGAGAAACCCTTGCTCGACTTGTGAATGTGGATATTCCAAATTTGCTAGAACATTGCGCTTGGATTTGGTGATGCGTGAGTGTGCGGGGTAGGGGTCGTTGAAGGTCCGGTGGACGCGCAGAAGAAGAGCCTAGGTGAGATCTCTGCAGATCGGGGTTGTGAGCCCGATTTATTCGCGTGAGAGAAGGTCGGTATCGGGTTGATTGGTGATCGATTTGTGTGTGGAGCAATGTCGATTAAGTGTTGAGCTAGCCGTTATGGACACGTTGATATAAATATCGGTTAGCGACTACGATGTTGTCGGTGTCAAATTTGGGGATGCATGTGTTAGGATTTTACGACAGGGAAAGTAATAAATATTTTATTGAGAGAAATAAATATAAAATAACCCGGCAAAAAAATCACATAAACATAAACACATATGTTTATCCAGGGAAAACCCCAAACTCCGGGGAAAAAACCCAACCAATGAAATTTCATTAACCATTGGCCAAAACCCTCGGCCAATCCGGCCAAGTGAGCCTTCACCGCTCACCTCCAGGCCTATTTCTTACAATGAAGTCTTTCCAAACCTTTTTTATAGGCTCCATTACATGCAATACCATGGACCAAAACCATGGGTGCACAAAACCATGTGCCCCAAAAGCCACTACTATCTACCCTAGTCAACATTGACTCTACCCAGAGTCATGTTTACCTAAAAAATTCCCCCCCTTAAACTTGACTTGGGGGATTTATTGACTAAATCCAACCCAAACTCGCTAAATGAGACAACCCCGCTCACTCTAGCTCTTCCCCCCCCCCTCAAATTTTTACCCAGGGGTAATTTTTAACTTGACATCCCCCCTATCACCTAGGTCTAACCCGTAATATACTAGTGATTATCCGGGGGTACGCATGCCATACCGAGGTCTTACAGTAGTATGCCCATTTACATGTAAAAATTAACTCCATAATAGATTTTTTTGTTTCATTATATCGTCTTTATACATATGAAATCAATGTCCATATAAAAATAATCCATCTACCGGATTACATGGGTCACCCGACCTCATAGATCGCCAGTCCTCTAGGAATTCTCTTCAAATACATGGTTCATCAATTAAGTAATCCACGTGCTTGTATCCTCTCTCATTTTCTACATTCATTCATGATGTCCTCTCCAAAGAGGACATCATAGTTGTATATAATCGCCCTCTACGCTTTTGTTGGTCCATTCTAATTTTACGCTTGGTTTGCTTGGTGAAGCTCCTCTTCTCCACTCTCAACCACAATTTTCCTTTTTGACATGGCCCACTAGTAACTTTCGCCACAAAGAAAGTCTCGTTGGAAATGCGCCTTCCAGCGCCCATGCCATCTTTTGTTCCAGTTTACTTGTTAAAATTTACTTGCAAGTGACAGGGGCTTTTCACGCAAACGCAGATCCATTATCTTACACGTAGTGTCTCTAGATCAAACCGGTGAATAGCTCGTGCCAAAGGTGACCGGATCTACCTTTGCTCGAAGGCACATGGCCTCACGGCCCCCGGCAAACTCGCTCTCCTCCCGAGCAAACAACTCGGCACGGCCTCTCGGCCTTTCCCCTGGAAGAATTCGACCCCTGCGCACGACAAATGGATATCTTCACCTCCAAACATTTGTCCACGGTTACGCACGCACAACAAAAACAAAAGCTCCTCCGTTCTGCCTTCACTTCGACTTCTGCCTCCCGATTGCCTCAACTTTTGGCTACGTTTCTGTGGACTACCAAACAAATTGCATTCCTAGCTTGCATATTCTCCAATACCACCATGACCGTGGTCCCTTCCTAGGGCGTCTTATCGATCCTCTTGCTTATCGGGTCCTGACGTATTACGTCGAGCCTACGATCCCATTCCGAAATCCACGTCTGGAAATGATCGAGAAAATGATATTGCGCCTTCATTTTCTAAAAAAAATCCCTTAGAATCATTTCACGGTGGCTCTGGGATCCATGGAGCTCGATTGAAACAAATTGTGTCACACGCTATGATTTAATGCTACGACCACCTACCAAATATAATTTCACACAATGTGCGCTCGTGGACTCCTGGATTCGATGGGAGTATGCTCATAAAAAAAAATTTGAAGTGGCGAGCTTCAAACTTCACGCATGCTATATTTGACTGAGATCTAAATTTCTGTTGCCTCTTTTCTAGCAACGCCATATTCATTACACCAAAAATTGCAAATACATGTTGCGTCTTCTTCCGACATCGGAACCCTCGGTCCGAAATACAATACGTATTTGTAACAACGACTTTGAATTTGCGGATGAAAGAACGAGATAACACTCAACCTCCACAACTGTTGTTTCCATCTCACAGGCAGCTAGCTCACGGAGCTCACGAATTTGCTGTGGCTCCTCCTCTCGGGTCTCACGGTCTCTGCGCTAACATATACGCGGATCCGGTATATTTCCGTCTCCGACTTTCAAACATCCACGAAAGAATTGATACCTTTCTCCAATATGTCGTTCTTAGTGATTCAATCCACCACTAACAACATCATATCGACCTTTCTTTCTTTTCGGATCTGCGATCGGATCTCTCCAACCACCGAGCTACCTTGTGCCCAAAACTACGAATAGATTCTCACAATCAAATAAACCCTTGACAACAGAGGCATCCCTACGAAGCCAAAATGGCTATGATACCGATTGTTAGGATTTTATGCAAATAATAAATATTTTATTGAGAGAAATAAATATAAAAGAACCCAGACAACAAATCACATAAACATAAACACATATGTTTATCCGGGAAAACCCCAAACTCTGGCGAAAAACCCAACCAATGAAATTTCATTAACCATTGGCCAAAACCTCAGCCAATCCGGCTGGTGAGCCTTCACCAGCTCACCTCCAGGCCTATTTCTTACAATGAAGTCTTTCCAGCCTTTTTATAGGCTCCATTACATATACATGCAATACCATGGACACAAAACCATGTGCCCCAAAACCACTACTATATACTCTAGTCAACATTGACTCTACCCCGAGTCATGTTTACCTAACAGAAGCGCCATTATTCAAAACGTCAATGGTTTTCCCTTGAAGACTTTCGAAGAAGTTGTTACGCACTACACATTCCGAGATCCGAGTATGGTGGCTATCATGGAGCATTGAGACGACGTATTGAATTCATGGTTGGATGTTGACCGCCCTGACATTGAGGCCCGTTACTGCCGAGTGTGTGGGGATGATCGTGGATCTATCTACGATTTTTGTAGTGTGGAGCCGACACAGATTCCATAGGCGATAGTTTTCGGATTTTGGAGCGGAAGATAAACAAATAATCGGCTACATATAATCAAGTTCAGAGTTGCATTGGTGGTTTTTTTCTTATATTTGCGTGTGTGGAAGACAACTCACAATCTACAAGGTTCTATGGTTGAAGAGTTGCCAAAGGGAGAAGTTTCCCGCCCGCGTGATAACGGGGTTATTGAGCTCTTGAGAGGACCAAGTGGAGTCGAAAGAAATGCGGAAGCGAGATAAGTCGGACTTTCCCAATATGTTTATATTTTTTAGACATATTTGAATCGATGATGATCTCTTTTTTCATGTGGCCATTTGGAGGCATTATTAGAATGGGTAGCATTTTCGACTTGGGAGAAATTTCGAGAAAAAAACAATGTGGTTTTCATTGATGACCACAAGAATCAAGAGGCATAATCTGCCGTGCGAGACCCTGAGATTCAAGACTCACGAGTTGTTCTTCGGGAAGGATGTAAAGAGGAACACATTGTTGAAGATCAATTGGATGAGCCACATGAAGCTTATTGTAAAGACGTGCGTAGAAGAAGACAAAATTGGAGAGAATTCAAATTATGATGATGTCATGAATATTTTTGTGTGTGCGGATGTTAGCAACAACAACAAAGGAAGAAGCAACAAAGTTTGAAGAGGAATTAAAGTTTCTTGAAGGATGGCTTGAAACACCATGTATTTATGAAGTCAACACGTAGTTGCATCAATGAATGTTGAAGACAACATCGTTGACGTTCATATTTTTTGACATCGGAAATAGTGAGAGGAAAAATTCTCCTATCAAGCTTGTCATAATTTTTGAGAAGGGTGAGGATAAGAGTTCAAGCATTCCGTCATTGGGGAAGCAAAACGTAGAAAGGAGGTGAAGATCTATCACTACCTCATGGCGAGAAAAGTAAAGATGAAGCCTCACCTAGGAATGAACAAGCATGGACTCGCAAGCAAGAAGACCAAAATGAAAACCTCCGTTACCAAGTTTTTTCATTTTTTTATTGTAAGCCTAGTCGAGACTATACCAACACGTGTATGTTATTCTTTTAGTTCCCTTTCTCCATTAAGGGGGAGTGTTAAAAGATAATGGAGAAAGCTATTTGTTTGGATAGGATTGAGACTCTAAGATTAGGTCTCGGATCCTAATATCTAGGAGTGGTTGGAACCACCCTCGTTAGTGTGAAATCCTATATGTTTAAGGCTCTTATGAATGAATAGTCGGTTCATTGTGTGGAGTGCTAGGGCACTCTCCAGGGCATCTCACCTAGAGAACCCATTTAGTTAATAGAATTACGTGTTTTAAATACATATATATATATATATATATATATATATATATATATATATATATATATATATATATATATATATATGGGTGTATAATCATATTGGTTTGAATATGTAACTAGTATTGTAAATGTTCGTTAACTATTCACAAACATTTTTTTTGGGATTATGTATGGTTAATTGTTGGTAAACATTTATTTTTGGAATATATGTTGATATTATTTTTTTCCAGAAGAAAAAAACGTCTTTTTATTATAAAAAGAGAATACAATACTATAATAAGAGTGTACAACAATATTGTTCTATCACAGTAAATTCTCCATATCCCTTATAGATAAAAAAACTTGTTACATTACAAAAACTATATCATCTATTATCCATAGATTTCTTCCTATACGATAGCTAACAAAACAAATATCATCTGTACTATTTATCATCCAGTCTTTATCCACATACAAATATCAATCTATCAAATGTTAGTTGATTGTATATTATAGATGACAATCACACTACTTAGTTCTAGTTAATCTATCTAAAAAAAACAAAAACAAAAAAGAGATGCTCAATTGCACTATATGAAATTAATGCACTTAGCATAATGCACCCAACGTTAGTAAAAAGGTCTTGGAAAAATGCAGAAAAATATATGGATCCTTCGAAATACCTCTCTTTGACAGAAGATCCGCAACCCACTTTTTGTTCGCTATAGATGCACACGAACGAAATTTCGAAAAGTCTTTTCCAGAGGGTGCAAATTTGAGGCGTCCAATTAGAAAGCAAAGGTGGATGAAACCATGTGTGGCTCTTGATCCAATCTATGATGCCCTTTGAGTCTCCATGTACATGAAGAATGTCAATACCCAACCATTTGGCATAGATTAGAACACCCCATAATGCAATGACTTATTCTCGGATATTTGTACCATTATCTACCTTCCCACCAAAAATGATAGTGTCTTCAGGGCTCTATAACAATGAATGATCCACATCCGCATTTCCTTTGTAAATATGCACCATCGAAAAAACTAGTTGGGAGATTATGCCATATGTCCCTTTTTTTCGATCGATCTATTGTATTGTTTTTTCTTCCTCATACCAATATCTTCATCATATGCCACAATATTTATCACAATGTTCCTAACATCAACCACTTTATGTTAAAAAAATCTGGAGTTCCCTAGCTCGTTGAACCCATAGTTAAGCGCGAGAGGGGGGTGGGTGAATCATTTTAACACATTCATGGACTTTTAAAACTTTTCATTAAACCAATTTACACCTTCACTTCAAGGTCAACTTAATATATGAGAAATCTTAATTTGTGAGCAGTAAATATCAAGCGATTTGTTAATGTAACAACGGTCTTAATATGTGAGCAACAAGTATTAAGCGAGGTTATATAAACCACATCAACACATAGACATCATGCACAGAGACACCAGATATAAGTGGAAACCCATAAAGGGAGAAAAACCACATCTTATTATTGTTGTGATGCAAAGGCAAGCTCCAACTCCCTCTCACCATTGATTTTCTCAGAGGCTCCAACCCACGGGAGGCTCCTACCTCAATTCTGCAAGCTACAACTTGCAAGGAAGCTCCAACTCCCATCAATTTTATCGAGCACCAACCTATAGGAGGATCCAACCTCGGTCGGATACAAACTGACATTTTATCAAGCTACAAATTGATGTGGAAGCACCAACTCCCATCTATTTTCCGTAGGCGACAACCTACAGGAGGCTCCTACCTCGGTCGGCCATAACCGACATCTATCAAGCAACAACTTGATAGGGAAGCTCCAACTTCCTTACTCTTTCAAAAGAAAAACGCTTGTTGATTTACCTTGGATATCGACTCCGTACATTCCTTCTCTTCTATTGTCCATCAGTCCCTCATATCTACGCTCTGTATCATCTCTCGCATCTTCTCGGATTCTCTATCGGATCCTCCTTCTTCTCTTCTCGGCTCCTCCTTCTTTCTCCGCCTCACTACTTCATTTCTGCATTCTCTAACCTCACTCTCTAACCCCTTATGCATATCAAAGTGATATCATTTATAGATTTTGCCTCATGATCTGTTTGTATTCCACGGGTGAATTCGAGGTGAATAGCCCCGACTTTTTTGCCTTCTCGCCTTCTAATTTCTTTGTCTAGCTCATTCAGAAAAAATATAGCAATTTGTATACATTTCAGTTTTTCGGTGGAGTTTTTTGTTTTTCCTACCGGAGACTTGCCGATTGCATCACAAATAATATAAAACATTTAAAAACATTTACATTTTCGATTTATAATAGAACAAATTCACTCGACTCTTTTTTTCTGGCCTTTGGCTATTTGGGTTTTTGTCTTTTTTCTGTTGCTTTAGGTAACTACTCTGCATACCTCTCGTTGTTTCATCGTAATTGTGTGCGCATGTGCATGTACACTGTCAAAACCACATTTTCATTCCCATGCATATTCACCGTTCACTCGCAATTTTGAATCTGTCAGTATATATAACTTATTTTCCAAGTTTAGTCCCAAATTTTTTCTTCTTTCTATGCATATAACAATGCATCTCCAACTTTCGAGCCTCAATTTCTCTCAATCCGTGCAATTCAACATTCTCTCGCTCGATCCGGAAAATTTTTAATAAACATATCTCGGGAGGCTTTTTCTTCCAAGGTTATCTTATGGTTATGAACCATGCCTAACAAACTGTATATGTAGGAACTTTGTTCTTTGCATAAATGGGATTAAACCTTATTATAAAATCCATAACGCGCCTCCAACGTTCTCTACCTTTTATATTTGATTATGAAATCATATATGTCGGGACCCACAATTTCGAGCTCTTTGTATCTGTCGATGCGATGAATTAAGCCATGGTTATAAAGCCATTGAAATTCCCCATTACACAATGGCCTTCAACATATTAACAAATATATAAACTTATATGTAAAACTCCTTTCAATCTTCGTAGCATTTCATTCCACTTCAAATTTCCACCTTGGTAAAACTCCAAATGCCCACAACTATAATATGCCCAACGCACAATTCATTCCATACAAGGTTCAGATTATCATCAACATAATATATGTATCAACATTTATTTTGACCCCAATTCAAATGTTACGAACCATTAAAATAAACCTTTGATCACTCCAAGGAATAGCCTAGGCCAATACCCATATTTCATCATTCGCGAATATTTAACTTGGAGTATAAAACCATAAAACCAAACATTATAAAATCTTGCCACAACTATATTCGATCCCATTTAACGTTAGCCCTTAACTATTTATGCAACATGCACTCGACCACACATATCCGGACTTTTCTTATTCCACGATGCGATGAATCGCCTCTAAATACTTCCAATTGCGATAGTTCGATGCGATTAATCGCAATCACAACTTTCAATAGTATGTTCCGATGTCCTGCTTTTACTTCGATGCGATTGATGCCTTTGCGATGAATCGATGCGATTAATCGCAATCGCGTACCTTCAACAGTTTGGTGCGATGGAAAAAGGGTCCCACTTACGTATTAACTTTGGTTTATATTCAAATATTAACATAAGGTTTCGGGCCCATGACTTATATATCCTCATACCGACTCATTCATAAGAGGTTTCGGATTATCACCATGCATAACATATATATATCAATATGTATTGCATACCCCTTATGGTATTGTATGCCAACTTGATCCAGGGGTGGATATTGGTGGCCACCCGCCTATTCCACTTGGGGTCCCCACCATTGCCTCTTTCGCGTTTTTTTAGTTTCGGCACAACTTTACTATTTTTAGCGCTTTTTTCGGGTCCTGAACTTCCCGGAGCCGTTTTGAGGCCCTAAACGACGTTTTTTGGGCATCGTGCCTCCAACAAATATCATTCCATTTTCAAAATGGATATTCATGGCAAAAAGTTGTAGTCCTCTAGATAGATCTTTCTAATGATGTACCATGTGCGTCAAACGGAGATAGTATGCCAAAGTTACGTCCCCTGGGAAGTTGAAACACCAATTTACCCAAACAGAGCCCATAGTTTTGGTGCTTCATCTCCTAGGGTTAGGTTTTTGGATGTTTAGAGTTCTCCATTGTTTCTCAATAATAAATAGGCCCTCGAGCCTCATTGTAACTCAGTTTCGGAGGCTCGTAGCCGCCACATCTCTTCTCGTAGATAGCTACCGCCGCCCCTAGCTAGTTTTATTTTCCATTCTTGTCCGTAAGAAAATTTCAGTTCTTTGATATTAATGAAATGAAGTGTTATTTCCATCGCATCTCTCATATTTATGGTTACATGTTTATTCTCGTTGCATTCTCGCATAAATCCGGATCGCGTGGTATCGCAGCGATCCGCTTTTCCTCGATCCTTCGTTTGCATGTCCCCAACGAGGTCGGGGTATAAGGAGCTAGGGCTTGATCTGGTGGAACCTTTGCAAGAGCACCTCACAAACCTCGACGGACACACATGGGGGACGAAAAGAAAGATGAGGGAGCAGGAGATCCTATCAAAATATTTCTCGAGGAGGCCCTCGAAAAACAAAGGAACGCGATGATGGATAACTTTTGCTCGAGATCCTTCAACGGCCGCAAACCGAGAAATTCGTTTTTCGATGATCCGCCCCGCGTGGCAAGAAGAAGACTCGTGGCCACGACCTCCGGACAAGGCTCCTCTACATGACAAAAACAAATGGATAAGGTTGTGGAGGAGTATGGGGGACATCTTTACCTCACCCACGGGGGGTTCCTCACGCAGTCGGCTCAAGCACCCGATTGATCTAACCACGAGTGCGCCGCTACCCAATGGACCGATCTATCGGCGCTCTGTTTCCGGAGAACGATGAAATCAAGAGGCAGATTCGGGAGCTGCTGCAGAAAGGTCACATCCGACCAAGTTCATTGCCTCCCGTGGGAGCCCTGTCGTGCTGGTACGTAAGAAGGATGGGACGTGGAGACTCGTATTGAATATTGGGCGGCCCGAACAAGATCACCGTCAGAATAGGTACCCGATCCCACTGATCGATGACCTTCTGGACCAACTCAAAGGTGCAAAAATATTTCAGCAAGATTGACTTGAAGTCGGGGTATCACCAGGTACCGATTGAACCCTCCGATGTGTGGAAGACTGCCTTCAAAGCCAAGGAAGGCCTTTTCCAATGGCTGGTCATGCCTTTCGAGTTGACGAATGCTCCCGAAACCTTCATGAGGATGATGGACGACATTTTGCGGCCATTCACCAACTCATTTGTAGTGGTGTACTTGGATGAAATTCTTATCTTCAGCCAGACTTGGGAAGAGCACCTTCACCACATCCGACAAGTCCTCCAAACACTGCGGCAACACAAGTTGTGTGCCAATCTGGAGAAGTGCACTTTTGGCATGACCCAGGTTCAATATCTGGGATACATTATTGATGAAAGGGGGGTGAATGTGGATCCATCCAAGATCCAAGTCATTTGAGATTGGCCAGCCCCAACTACTATAACAGAGCTTCGCAACTTTCTGGGTCTTGCTAATTTCTACCGGAGGTTCGTGTTGGAATTCTCTCATATCACTTGGCCCTTGAGTCAAGTAACCAAGGGAGGAGCGAGAGAAAAATTCTTTTGGTCGGAACCTCAACAGAAGGTGTTCACAAAATTGAAAAATCGCCTCTGTTCTGCCCCGGTGCTCACTTTACCGGACTTGCAACGACCATTTGAGATCGAGACGGATGCCTCCGACTATGTTATTGGGGCGAGTTCTTACTCAACAGGGGACATCCAGTGGAATATCACAAATGAGACATTGTCCGACACGATTCGAAAGTATCCCACTTATGACAAAGAAATGTATTCCATTGTGCAAGCTTGTCGACAATGGAAGCATTACATTTTGGGGAAGGAAACAATCATCCACACGGACCACCAGCCCTCGCAGTTCATACGGACACAAGGGAAGTTGCAGAATGATCTCCATCAAAAGTGGTCCACATATCTCGCAATGTTCATTTGAACATCAAGTACAAGAAGGGTAGCACCAATAATGTTGCAGACCGCCTCGACCCGATCACCGATCATGGCGCTCACCACCGTGCTCAACTCTTGTGGGACATGAGACTTCGATTGGCCACTTCTCTATGAGAGTGACCCGAATTTGGCCACACTTACAAGGCACTCTTTGGGGGGGGTATGCAAGTTCCAAATTTTCACCTCCAAGATGCACTTTGTTATGTCACTCCGGGACACCTTTGTGTTCCTTCAAGCGAGCGTACCAAGATGATATGGGAAGCACACTACAAAGCTTGAGTCAGCCGGGCATTTTGGGGTCGAGAAAACAGTAGCAATCTCGCGAAGTATTTCTATTGGTCGAACCTTCGAAAGGATGTCGAGAAGCACATCGAGATCTTGCAACGCTTGTGCCATTGCCAAACCGACCATCAAGAAGCAAGGCCTATATAATCCGCTACCTACCCCTAGTCGACCTTGGGAATCCATCTCCATGGATTACATGTCGGGCCCTCGCCTTCTACTAGCGAGGGAACCGACCGTGTTTTCGTGGTTGTCGACAAATTCTAGAAGATGGCCATCATGGCGGCTTGTAAGAAGAATATCACAGCAGTAAGCCATCGCTAAACTCTTCTTTGAACGAGTGTGGGTGCACTTTGGGATCCCACAGCCCATCATATCGGATCGGGATAGCAGGGTTCCTCAAGCACATTTTGGTCCATCCTCTCGGTCAATGTTGGATACCAAGCTCACCAAGTCCACAGACTTTCCATCCCCAAAAAGATGGCCGTACGAAAGGTCGTCAACAGTATGCTTGTACACGTTTGTGCATGTACAATCGAAGCATCCATGCACATGGGACGAGAGCCTCCCATATGTACAACATATTTATAATCGGGCTCTCCACAGCTCAATCGGCCATAGCCCCTTTCGGGTGGGCTTGGGATTCACCACTATGTCCCTATTGACGTAGCCATACCATTTGCAATACTGCTCAGCTGATTCAGCTCATGTCCAATCTAAAGTTGACAAAGCAAGTAGCTTCATTGAGCGCATTGAACATATCCACCGGCGGAGTTCATGATATATTGGACGAGCCGATGCAGTAAAATCACGCCTTTTATTTTATTTCCTTCATCGCTACGCAACGAAGCATCAGTTACGCATGGGCCTTCATTCAACTCTGCGTTTCTAATTTCATGTCAGGGCTCGATCTCACCGTAAACTGGAACATGCCTTCGACCCCTTCATCCTTCGATTTCCATTATCAACTAAATAATCCTTCTTCGTGGTTCCAACCAGGAACTCCCATCATGTTATATGGGCAACCTTTATGTTTCTTCTCACAATGAATCGACACACTGACATTACTATTAACACAAGGTTTTATCACACAATTCCCCACGCTAGTCAATCATTAAAGGCGCAATAATGACCTCCCCTATTATGTTTAGAATAACCATTTAGCCACACTACAGAGTACGGACTCTACATTGCCATAAAATTTCTCATCTCGCACCGGTTCTCTTACATTGGCTTCTAAAGTGCAAGCCACTCATACAGTAACCACGGGGATTAAAACATTCTCACACATAAATTAACTTGAAAAATGCACAGAAATACTGAAACAAATTTTTAATTTATACAGTGAAATTTCTTACAAATTCTGGCCCTTCTGCAACCTATTCTCTGCAGATCTCTCCTACAGCTCTACACAGCCCTCAACAGGTCTGTGCTTCGATTCACTGCTTGTCTCTACTTCAATACACTGCTTGTCTCTGCTTCAATTCACTGCTTCCTCTGCTCCTTGACTGATGCTACTCCTTACTTCTCTTTTTTTTTGCTGCCTCTGCTACCTCTCTGCTGCCTTGTTGCTTTTTCAGGTGCTCCTCCTTTTCCATCTCCTTTTCCATCAATGACAACATTTCCAACACCTGCACCTCCATATACCCTAGATTGTGTATAATGAAGGGGAGCAATGTTCCTTTTGAGTCTCGAACCAATGTTTAAGGAAATTCTCCAACGAACTCTTTATCCAAATCAAGTGAACGCATAATGAATCTACAAATTAGTAATAAATGTCTCACATCCTCAATCTCATTCATACACACAGGGAAAATTCCAGGACCTATGAAACCCTTATGAAAAAGGTTATTTCACGTGAGAATTTTGTCATGCATAGATAGCTAATAAAAACATTTTAACTTTTTAGGTATCTCCATGTAGAAATTATACAACAAGCATGTATATCTTGGATTCAATCTAATATAACGATGTAATAAAGTTAAATATTGAATCTCTTATACAAATCACTTGCGGAAATTAAACACAATCGCCAATTACATGAAGCAAAGAAAGAATAAAATCAAACGACAAAAAAGATAATTTCCCGGGGAAAGCATGATGCTCAAAAACCCACTATATTCTATTGTATATTCATCATGGATACATGAAACAAATACAATGCCTTCTCTTCTCACAAGAGTCTCCAACACTCGGCTATTTGCCTCACACTGTCCTCATAGAAAACTGACAAATACTTAGTCAATTTCTAGCCTCCTGACAACTGCCTTGCTCACACAATTCATGAGGAATGCATTCCCTAAAGAATAGGAGAGATTTCCTTCTCTATCTGCGCTGAGTATCATGGGAAATACAATGAGTGTTTGGATGCATGGGTGCATCCCATAATCCTACAACTGATAGTGAACATCCCTTTCACCTAGATCTCAACTGGGTCTCCACTGGAACTGACATGCATGCACCTAATAATAGTAAATCCTCAGTTGCATGTGAGATCACTGATTGTGAATTAATTAATATCTAGTTCACTTGATCTCTCTCTAGTGTATCTAACAGTTACAACTAGCACAATTGAGTTTAACTCACTTAACTGAGTTAAAATGTTTACAACTTGCATTAACTAATGCACCACTGCACTTCGAACTCTATTACAACTAGAATTACTCTGCATGCATCAACAACTACCCTCAACTCGAAATTCATGAGTCAAATGAGTTTATCACACCTAGTTAACTATTAAAAGTTAGTTTGAGATTTATATTATAGTTTAGTGTCCATCTTAATTAAGGGATAACTAAAATAGACATGCACGAAATATAGCCCTATGGGCCCCACCCTAGTGTAGGTGCTTAATGCACTAGGTGTGAGTGCTGAAATTTTCTTGTTGAATCTCAACACTCCCTCTCAACAAGAAAGGGATTATGCTTCACCCCGATCCTGCCTCTATGGTATTTGAATTTTCTCCTGGTGAGCACCTTAGTTATAATATCTGCATCCTGATCTTCCGTGGGAATGTACTGAAGCAACATTATTCTTCGATGCACATAATATTTGAGATGATGGTACCAGATATCTATGTGCTTGGACCTATCATGAAACATAGGATTAATATTGAGTTTAATGCAACTCTGATTATCACAATGTATCAATTTTGGATCCATCTGAGAACCAAACAAACCAACCAATATATTTCTAATCCAGATAGCCTCACATGTAGTTTGACTTGCTCCCATGTACTCTGCTTCCATTGAACTGAGTGCCACGGATCGCTGCTTTCTGCTATACCAAGAAACTGCTGTTGATCCAATGCTAAAGATCCCTCCTAATGTGATCTTTTTGTCTGATGGACTGGCAGCCCAATTGACATATGTGAAGCCTTGAAGCTTCACTCCCTCTGTCCATCTGTACCATAGACCATACTCTGATGTGCCACTCAGGTATCTCACGACATGCTTCCCTACCTTCCAAAAGAGCTTGGTAGGCTTAACCATAGCTTGAATCAACTGGTTAACTGTGTAGAAAATGTTTGGTCTCATGTTCACCAAATACATTAGTGAACCCACTAATTTCCTGTAAAAAATAGCATCCACTACTTCTCCAGAAGTAGCATCCTCCTTCCTCCAATTTCCTAGAAGAGGAGTCTCCATGGGTTTGTAGCTCTCCATGTGAAACTTACGCAATATCTCCTTCGCATACTTTCCTTGAGACACAACAAGTTCACCATCCCGCTTCCATATTTCCAAGCCAAGGAAATAATGAAGGAGTCCCATGTCCTTCATTTCGAATTCTCTTGCAAGGTCCTCTTTGCAAGAAAGTATCAACTTCTCATCACCTGTCAAGATTAGATCATATACATAAAGTACAATAATCAAAAGCTTACCATCAACCACAATCTGGTATAGGTTTGCATCCACTTCACTTTTGGTGAAGCCCAACCCAGTGAAATAGCTGTAAATCTGAGTGTACCAATCATGAGGTGCTTGGTTCAGCCCATACACTGCTCCCTTGAGTCGGCACACATGTGACTCACTATTGAAGATCTCAAAACCTTCAGGATTTTCTATGTACACTTCCTCCTCAATAACTCCATTGAGGAACACAATTTTCACATCCATCCGATGAAGGCGCCACCCCATCTGTGCTGAGCGTGCAAGGATAGATATAATGGAAGAATACCTTGCGATTGGTGCAAAGGTCTCTTCATAGTCAATCCCCTCAATCTATGAGAATCCCCAATCCAAAAATGTGGCCTTGTACTTCTCCACACTCCCATCAACAACTTGCTTTACCTTGTAGATCCATCTAGATCCAACCACTGATTTGTCAACTAGTCTTGGGACTATCTCCCATGCACTTTTCTTGACAATGGAGTCATACTACTCTACCATAGCATTAACCCAAGTTGGTTGTTGCATTACTTCCTCAAAGGAATATGGTCGAGTCACAATACATTTGCTCACAAGAGCCATGTATCCAGTAAACCTGTCAGGAGACTGCCTTTGTTTGCACAGTGAAGTAGGGGCTCCTACATTCTTTGCTGCATCAAGATAATGGGGCTCCTAGTACTTATGTTTTTTCATCGAAGCAACAGAGAATGGTCCACACACGTATGTATGAACTCTCTCAAGGATCCTTAAGCTTGGTTCTCCTTCTGATGAAAGGTGGCCTTTACATACTTCCCCATTGTACACCCCTTGCATGTATCTAACTGAGCAAGTGGTCCCATTGGAATTCCTATAGAAATATGCTACATGACTTTCAAGGCTCCATGGTTTATATGGCCCAATCTCCTGTGCCATAACTCACCCTCATCCCGGCTCACCACTTTGTCCACCTTGCCCATAATTATTGCACAACCATCTACATCCAGCTTATAGAGATTCTTAACTTGAATCCCTATCTTCTTGGCTTGTCCTGTTGTTTTGTGTCGCAGGAAAGCTTTACCTTCACTGCAAACAACATCATAGCCTCTATCCTCCAACATTGCAACTGAGACTAAATTTTTCTTCAAACCTGGTACATGCATTACATCTTTTAATTGAAATGGTTTACTTGAATGTATTTGAAAGGTAATAGTGCCAATCCCAGTAGCACTATACCATCTATCATCCCCCATTTAGATATGCATATTTATATCCTTCTCCTCCAAGCCACTGAAAAGTTCCTTGTCTCCCGTCATGTGAAAGGAAGCACCACTATCCAAGTACCACACCGAATCCATTGCACTTGACACCATGCATGCAATGAGTGAGAAGTCAAGCTCAAATTGCGAGGCCAAAGCCTCTCCAGCTGTAGATCCAACAACCTTCTTATTTTTCTTCTTTTGTGGACAGTTTGTGGCATAATGCCCATGATTGTGACAGTGAAAGCACTTCACCTTGGACATGTCCTGCTTCTTTCCATTTTTGGACTCAGATTTGGAATGGAATTTCTTCCCCTTCCCTTTCTTCGCCTTGGAAGCCAAAACAAAATCTTCTTCAACCTCATGCTTAGATGAATATACATCTCTGGTATTCCGTCTAAACTCCTCTTGCACCAAATCCGACCATAGTCATTCCCAATGTGGCGATTTTTCCCTTCCATTGACTGTTAAGTCCCTATATTAATATTGTAGTCCCTTATTATGTTAGTGTAGCCCCCCTTGGTGTTATTGTTGTACCCCTGTAATCCCCATATTATTATTATTGTTCCCTTAAATTATTATTGTTAGGTCGGCTAGGATTACATTGTGGCCCCACTAGGATTATGTTGTGGCCCCATGGACTCCTATATATAGAAAGGAGGTTTTGTAATTTGTATCATCCAAGAATTGTTCATTGATGTAATGTATTGGAGGTTTCCCCCTCAGAGTGGCTTATTTCTAAGGCGTTGATATCTCTTTTCTTCTATTTTTGGAGCTGGTTTCACAACATTGACAGAGTCTTCATAACTGTGCCAACTCTTGGGAAGTCCTAGGAGAGCTAGGTTCACCAAATAATCATCCGCAACTGTTATTCCAACGCTCCCCATCTCATCCCAACATTGGAAAAACTTTGTTAGATATTTTGGAATGGTGTCACCCTTTTCCATCTTGATCTTCCTGAGTTAATCTTTGAGTGCCAATTTCCTATGGTCGCTGCTGCTCTGAAATAGATTCGTCAAAGCCTTCCACATTGCATATGGTGTAGATTTCCCATGGAGGCTTGAGAAAATGTGCTCTCGTACTCTCTCCAATATGATCCTCCTTGCCTTTTCCACTTTCTTTTTCCATGCATCAAGATTTGAAACATCTGTCACAGCGGGTTTAGGAATGTCATTGTCGATGAATTCCTTCAAGCCATTGTCTTCGAGTACTGCCTCCATCCTATCTTTCCAAGAAATATAATTAGAGCTGCCCTCAAGTGCATACTCCAACCTCAAGCCATTGAAATCCATTTCGATCTTGAATCAGCTGTCACACCAAGAAAGTCTTTCTGCAAATTCGAATTCTATTCAGTCACAAGCTCAACTTCTTTTTTACTCCAGTAATTCCTTGTGATTTGATACCATGTAGAAATTATACAACAAGCATGTATATATTGGATTCAATCTGATCTAACAATGTACTAAAGTTAAATACTGAATTGCTTCTACAAATCACTTTCGGAAATTAAACACAATCAACAATTACATGAAGCAAAGAAAGATCAAATCAAACCACAACACAGATAATTTCTCGGGGAAAGCTTTCTGCTCAAAACCCCACTATCTTCTATTGTATATTTAACATGGATACATGAAACAAATACAATGCCTTCTCTTCTCACAAGAGTCTCCAACACTCAACTATCTGTCTCACACTTTCCTTGACAAAAACTGACCAATACTTAGCCAATTTCATCCCTCTCAACAACTTTCCTTGCTCACGCAATTCATGAGGAATGAAATCCCTTAAAGAATATGAGATCTTGCCTTCCTTAACTGCACTGAGTATCATGGGCAATCCAATGAGTGTGTGGCTGCATGGGTGCAACCCATTAATCCTACAATTGATAGTCAACATCCCTTTCACCTAGATCTCAATTGGGTCTCCACTGGAACTGACATGCATGCAACTAATAATAGTAAATCCTCAGTTGCATGTGAGATCACTGATTGTGAATTAAATAATATTTAATTCACTTTATCTCTCACTAGTGTATCTAACAGTTACAACTAGCACAACTAATTTTAACTCTCTTAACTGAGTTAAATTGTTTACAACCTACATTAACTAATGCACCAATACACTTCGAGCTCTATTACAACTAGAATTACTCTGCATGCATCACCAACTACCCTCAACTTGAAATTCATGAGTCAACTAAGTTTATCACACTCATTTAACTATTACAAGTTATTTTGATATTTAGATTACAATTTAGTGTCCATCTTAATTAAGGTATAACTAAAATAGACTTGCACCAAATATAGCCCTGTGGGCCCCACCCTAGTGTAGGTGCTTAATGCACTAGGCGTGGGTGCTGAAATTTTCTTATTGAATCTCAACACTCCCAATACCAAGATTTTTGGAACCAAAACCTGTATTCAAAGTCATTCGGGACGAAAGAAATTATTTGATATATCTCTTGTCCTACAATTTGTTCCTTTTTAATATGCGTTAATATACCCCATGGAAATTGTGGACTTATAGTTGTTGTGAGAACCTAGTGATAATATGTAATCATGGTCATTTTACTCTTGAAACTTTAAAATTGCACATAGTTGTCCATGCTTAAATAACATGGTTTCATATTATTACCTCTTTCCTTCTAGGAAGAGTACATATGTGTCAACTCAACCATAGCTTCTTAAGTTATTTATTGAAAAACAAATCCAAAAATCCAGAAAGGAATTAATTATTTAAAGAAATGGAATTTATATCATAGGAGGAGGAGTAAGGAATTATTATCCTTTCGACCTTAGTACTTCTATTTGGATTATCATTATTATGAGAATCCTTTTGGTTTTTTTCTACGTCTGTGATTCAACCAAATAATAGAATCATGGTATCTACCTTTCAATGCCTTGCATTGATGATGACAATGAGTCAACACGAAAGAGGAATAACACAATTTGTTGAGTCTAACTGTTAGGATTAACCTTGAATTTGAAATGAAAATGTATAGTAATGGTTTCAGACACATGGTTTTGTTAGCCATAGTTTTATGTGAGTTGTATTTGGTTGAAATGAAGCCTATAAATAGGCTTATTTGTCTCCATTGTAAGTGTGCGAAGCACCAAAGTGCCAAGGGTTGAGCAGGTTCTCTCCTGGCTAGTGTGAGGAGCCAGGGGTTGAGAAGGGTCTCCTTGGTGAGTGTGGGCTCCTCGACAAGCTTGGTCATGGCTTGGGCCGCAATCTAACTCTTTCGAATGAATATCTCTATAAATTATTCAAAACTCAGCATTATCTTATGCTTTAATAGTGATGTATTTGTTACACCATCGACTGCCGTTTGGATCTATGTTATCGTTCCACCATAGCTACTAAGGCTTATTAAGGCGCTTATTGAAACCACCCCTCTTGAGATTACTCTAGACCTTCTCTTCCCCTGTCCATGGAATTCATAAGGCACTATGAAAGCCATATGAAAATTGGCATTATTTAAAGGGATGGAAAAATCCTTTTGAGGGTTCAAATGCATACATACGCTTTACAGAAAAGCATATAAGGAATAATTTCTCAGCCCTTGAGCATTCCCTGCTTAGGGACAGGGAATTTCGGGCATGATGACGCTAGTGGCCTTTTATCCATTCCTCACCAAGGAATTGCAGTGAACTCCTGAAGGGCCTCCACCTCTCCTCTTACACACCAGGAGCACCATGCTTCAAAGCAACCCTGCAAAAAAATCTATGGCACCATTCCGGGGTTTCAAGGGCATTTAGCTATTAGCAGTGACACTCTAACCTTCCCTTCTGGGAAATATGTTGCACCTCGAACACCATGGATACTATTAGCCATCCATGAATTAAGTAGCCACATCCTCTTATATCTGTGATGCTACTCAGAATTCACATAGGTCCTTTGGAAAAAACGTAGGTCAATGAGTAATGTAGCCCCACACCCGGGCATTTATCTCCAAAGGCTAAAGAGCCCCTTATGTAAGATCATAGGTTATTACAGTTAGGAGAGGAGGTATGGTGTTGAGGGTTCTGGACCCACCAACATTCAGGGTATCTCCTTGATATTAAGTCCCAATTAAACCTCACACCATATGGTGTAGGAGTCCCATTTGGAACAAATACCTAATTTCCTTATTCTTAAAGATATGCATTGGCTCTTGCTGTCAGTAAGAGAGACTGATGAAAATGTACTTTCACAAAGCAAGGGGGTGTGCCTAGTCATGAGTGTCCAATTGAAAGTGTGTCAAGGTTCTTCTACTAGAAAAGTGGGTGGGGGGGGGTCAGGGAGAAAGAAAGTGAGCCTATAAGAGAGAGGTAATAGTACCACCCAGGAAGAGACACACATGAACCAAATGATTATGTATAACATCCAATGGAACAATCCACAAGGGATGCCACAGTCATTACACACAAAAATTTGAGAAAGGTCTATCTAATATCCTGTGGAATAGTCCACAAGGATGGGACCAAAATTACAACCATTACATAAAATTCTCAACAAGATAAGCACTAAAATAACCGAAATAGTTCAACTATCTTAGTACATGTGAAAAGAAAACATGAAGTAAAAAAATCCAGAGAAAAGTGTTACAAACATTCAAAAGTAATGCATGACGAAAGTGATAACCTTGATAGGCTTCTGTTATTAAGTAAAAGTTCCAAAACACATATATACAATGAACATCACTAGCTCCAATAGTGGAGCGTTGGAGCCACTCCTTGCTCCACAAAAGAACTAGATTTTCTCTCTATTGCTTTGCTGGTGGAGCTAAGGTGAAAATTCCTTTGGTCATAAAATGAAGGAGTATATATAATCAAGGGTGACTCTTTGACTATCCTCATGACTGTTTGACTTTCGATGACTTTTCAATTTACATGACTCCTTATATTCATGTGTGTCCTTTGGACTTCCACTTTATAATACATTTTGAATACAATATACATGATGTACAATAGTGATGTGGCGTATGACCACTAATGAGACAACATGAAATGAAAGTGATGACATGGAAATGTAAAGCCATTACTACTGCTACGAGTTTAATGTCTTCATGAAATATCTCTCCTTTATTCCTCCGCAGGCCTCAGTTATAGGGAGTCTTCAATGATCTCAGGTATTGGATAATAGTCGCAAAACAGCACCCTTTCACTTTCTCTCAATCAATCATATTTGAGTTCATATGCAAGATTTTATTTGAGCATGATTCCCTTCTTCTTATCTTTCTTTATCATCTCGCCATGACTTGATATAGTACCTGTTCCTACAATTCAATCACGATGAGACAAGATCAATCCGAAAACCCCTAGCCTAATATGATGCATTTTGATGCATGAACTGAGCTCGAGACAAGTGACAGGCTAGGCAAGGAAGCTCAGGGACTGCATATCTACACAGTTCAGTCAGGAAGGGGGTATTCTTGAGCCTTGAGATTGTGTAGTGCAAGTTCAAGCTCGGCTAAGGGAAATGACTATGTAGTTTCCGGAGTCAGTGGGGGCAGGTTGCAAGGATGAGAGCTAGGAAATCTTACTACACAGTTTAGGAGGTCAAGGAGGCCTCGGTGACTTCACAGTGCATAATTCTAAGGCTCAGGGTATGATATCATGTCTTGAAGTTGCAAAGTGCATAGTTCAAGTCGGGGTGGAGGCCACGAATGTGAAATTCTGGAGGTCAAGATTGGGTCTTGGTCACAAAAAATGCACAATGGAGCAGTCTTGGTAGGGAAGTATTGTGAAATTTACAATGCTAAGCAGAAAGGTCATAACCAGAGGACTGAGATTGGGCAGTGCACAGTTCAGGTTAGGCCAAGAGAATCTAGGTTGCTTGGTTGAGAAGTTTTTCGGAAAATGACTAAGTGTGGGACTGGTGAGATTGATGTGAATAATGATGGACTTTGACTATGATCATACACTTTTCATACTTGATGACTCAAACAACATAAATCATCCAAGACACACAAAAAAAGAATTATCCTCCCTATGACAACTTTACGACCAATTAACACAAATGCGACACCAAAGATACACTTTAAAATGATTGTGACGACACTTGTGCGATGATGCTGAAAACTTTGGAAATGAGTGTGACAGATACTTATAAGGCTAGAAAAACTCATTTATGCAAATATGACCTTTTGAAACTACTCGAAAAATATCATACATTAATTGCAACAACCAACATGCTAAAAGATGACACTTTGCCTATCGTACGAATGGGATCATAACATTTTAAGAAAAAAATGAAATGAATTTCAAAGTTTGCGACAACCATGAACAATACCAATACCAAGGAAGGCTACGAAATTTGGTATAGGATAAAATTTTGGAGGGGGTTGTAGCGGCTACAACACTTGGCGACACACTGGTAGGATTCCAACTTCTCTATTTCGGTTAACTTCTTTTGTGCAGGGCCTTGGTTCTTCGGGAGTATTGATTCATCGTGTAGATCACTTTGGATTTCCCACTTACCCCGTGAATAGAATAAGTCCCCATCATGCCATTTCTGTTTAACTCAACAAATATTCACCTTTATCACAAAGTTTCAAACATGGAAGGGTAATGAATTTCGTGAGTTTAATATTTTCAGAGTATAATTTTTCATCTCTGGTGTTTCTCTGCCACTAGCAGGCCTAGAAAATACCTCTATAGAGTCACTTCAGGAACATAAACATTTCTCTGCTTCCAGCGAGATTTAAAAGTACCCCGATGAACTTGATTTCTTTACCTCTTTGTGTAGGAAGCCTTTCTCTTCTTTCGCCCTTTTTTTTTTTTGAAAAGAGGGTTGTGCATTGGCACTTATTTTTTTTGGCAGAAGAGGGATCCTCACTTATTGAGAGGAGGAGAGGTTGTTCCTTTAGAGAAATATATAGGTTCCTCTGATTTAATTTTTCTCATTTAGATTTTCCCCTTCTCCCTTTCTATTGATTGGATAAGCATGAAAACACCAAAACAAAAGAGACGAATATGGGCATAAGGTTTTCTAGATAGACATGAATTCATTGTTTTCCCAAAAGTCTCCTTACGGACGGATCGTATTTTCTGTCAGAAATTCTTCGCCCAAAATACATAACCAATACAAGGAAGAAAAACCAAAGGCTAACCAAATGTTGAAGTGTCACAAGGCTCCTTAGACTTCATCCACATGCACTCTCAGAAACCAAGCCATGGATGAGGACAACACTTTATTCACATGATGAAACAAAACATGAAAGAAGGAAAACAAAAAGAATGGAAAAATAAGCAAACAAAAGCATACTATGTACATAGTGTAGGGAACAACCCCTGATTTTCATTGAAATAAATGTTTGATATCTTGGCCATTGACAGGGAGAGTGTCGGTCTTCCCGTCAAGTGATTGAAGATGATATGTGTGTTGGCCAAGCTTCTCGTGTACAATGAATGGTACAATCCATAGGGATTGAAACTTAGTGTGTTTGGCTTTGTATTCATGGGCTTTATCCCATTTCAAGACTAAGTCATCCACACCAAAGTTGTTCTTCCCCGCAAAATTCTTGTCAAACCACCTCTTGATACGGTTTTGGTGAAGAAGGAATTTTTCTTTAGCTTTCAACCTTTATTCCTAGAGCTTATGAAGGGTATCCATCCTACACTGCACTAACAAACATGACTTGCCTTGGAACTCTTGGAAATGTTGGAGGGCATACAAGTAGATGTTGGGAGGGAGGATGGATTTTTTTTCTGTATACCAGGAAGTAGGAAGAATATTCTAGGGCATTCTTAGGTGTGACTCGGTCAACCCATAGAGTGTTTACCAAAGAAGAGTGCTAGTTCCTATGCTCAGGGAATATGGTATTATTAATGATGTAGATCATGTTCTTATTCGTGGATTTAAAAAGAACATTGCCCTGAGGGTAGTAGTTAGCATAATTCTTCAATAATATTCCATTTTCCAACGCAAAATAATAAAGCTTTAACAATGATAAATATGTTGCATTGTAAAAAACAAGTGAAGTAGGAACTCCAGAACCAGAAATGATGTTCTGTCAAAGGAAGTTAATGACCTCTTGATCATTCCCTTGTTTGAGCGTAACTGCTTCCCTCCACCACGTGAAGTAATCTATAGTGGTGATAGTGTAGCGATGCTGCTTTAATGAATATGGAAATATTTCACCAATAATATTCAATCCCCACTGTTGAGATGATTCTTCCACTACGATAGGCTGCAGTGGGGTGGCTGACTTCTAACTTTTGTCGGCACACCTTTGAAAAACTTGAAATTTGCAGAAATGAGCATGAACATCCTTGAATAGTGTGGGCCAGTAGAAATCAACCCACATAACTTTGTGTCCCATCGTATTGCTTGCAACGTGTCCTCCGACTGGTCTGTGGTGGAGATAACATAACACTTTCTCTGAATCATGTGTGTCCAGGCACTTGGAAAATATTTTTTTATGGTACTTCTTGAAAAGCACCCATATCACCAACTGATAGGATATAACTTTTAGCCTAACTTCCCTCTTCTGTTACACATAAAAATGAGAGGGCATGGTGTCATGCTCCTGGTGTTGGCGTACATCCTCGTACCAAGAGCTCGTGCTGATAGTGGGGAAGGTAAGTTTTAGTCTATTAGGTTCCATGACTAGAACTTGGTTGTATATTGAATACCCAGAAAGTAGAGAAAACATCTCAGACCCCGATACTGTTTGTAAAACATTTTCCTTGGATGATGCAGGGTATTTTTTTTTGTCCGAGGTGTGATCAAGATTTTGGAAATCAATACAGAAGTAGATTTCCACGGAATTATTTCTAACTGGGACCAAATTTGACACCCAATTGAGTGTCGCACCTTGTAGATGATCCGAGCATCCAACAACTTCCTTAATTATTTCTGGCTAAGGGGTTCAAGTGTGGGATGTACTTTTCTTAGCTTCTGCTTAAACGATTTAGCCCTTCTTTTATTGGTATAAAATGCTGGATGATTTGCGTGTTATAAGTTACATGACCATGTGGATAAATCTCAATATTGCTTGAATAGGCGGGTGAAGGCATGCCACTCTTGCAGTGTACAAAAAGTACAGAGATTAAAAAATTCCAGATCCTTTTTCGTCCCCAAGTTGATCTGTTCATGTGACAACATGGAACTATGATTTTTGGCGTCGACAAGTCCCCAAAAGTGATTCTGTAGGTTATATAGCTTTTCCAAAGATACCACAGCCTTGGGGATGAGGTTTTCTTTACCCTTGTTGGCTGCACACTGCAGTGCTTCTTCGTGCTCGTCCGCGCTAATTGCTACATCTTTGAGTACATCCGCGCTCGCCATGAAATGCAGTATATGTTGGTCATCATCGCAAACATGTGAATTAGTGACATTGCCGGGGATAGATGGTTTATAAAAAAATTCAATAGAGAAGCCGTCCCTCAACGATGACAACCTAAGAGCAGCATTGAATAATGTATCCACAACTGCATTACAAATTCTTGGAACAGAGAAAATATTGAAAAATTGGAAATGCGAAATTAAATTCCATACCTTTTAATGATAGCTCTTTAGATGAGGTGAAACAAAATGAATGGTATTACGTACCTGCTGCACCACTATTTCTGAATCACCTATTGCTTTTAAGGACGTTACATTGAGGTCAACGGATCCTTGTAAGCCCAAAACGAGTGATTCATATTCAACAATGTTATTTCTGTACTCGAATTCCAAGTGGCCTAATATCAAGTATTCTCTCTGCAATGGGTTGACCAAAACATAACCGGCTCCGGCCCCTTCCTAAGTTTTTGAACCATCAAATTAGAAAGTCCACAAATCATATGTACAAGTGTTGTGAACTACACTAGAACTAGTACTACTATTGCTACTACTAATTGTACATATGCCATTTGCACCAGTTGGACTAGGAAGGAGCTCCAACTGTGTTTTTGATGGGACTTAGGATGGATGTGCAAGATAACTCCCCATTTGTGTCTCCAGGAAGAAATTTCCCAACACAAGTTATTTGAAATCCATCGGTTCATTATGTCCGTTCAAGGGAGTCACGTTGTGTTTCATTTATCTTTCTGAGTTTACTTGAATCTAGTTGTTTCTACCCTTATACAGAAGCCATAGGTGTGACCAGTCTATGAAAAAATATCCTTATAGCTTACTTGACCAGACTCTACTTAACAATAGTCCATATTCTTCCAATATGTCCACAATCACTATGTTTATGCATTGGTGAACTCTTCCATCAGATGATAAGCGTATGATCACATCTATGAGTTCACGGATCGCATGGATGAGATTTCTGTCTAACCAAATAATCTGTGCATCAATTTTTCTCCATGTTGCATTGATTTTCTTTGCTATATTTACTGACACACCAGAATCAACCAAGCAATTGTGTACATTGAGATTAAATATCTCGAAATTTAAGAGGAAGGGAGGGCATAGTGTGTTTACTTCCAATGTTAAAGCATGAAGTACCATTTCGAGAGAATCAGAAGACATACCTAACCCCTCGTTTTAGGGGGGGAGATTACCTGCGGAGGAGTGTCCAAGTGCTCGTAAAAAATGTCCTACTGGCTCGTGATCTTTGTTAAATCAAACATCAAATTATTCACAGAGCCCTTTTCATGTCTTCAACTATGGTATAGTCCACAAAAAGATCGAAAAACAAAGTTCTTGTGTGTTACACAGTAATTTGTCACCGTCCCTGCAATCCCCCATCCCGCACATTGGAGGGCTTATTCCGTGACCTGTGAGTAGTGACATGACCTGAAACCACTTTCATGGCATCACCCTGAACAAGGACTTTCATTCCCCTGAAGACAATTCCTTGTGAAAAACCCTAAAAATAGCCTTTTTTTGCCTTAGTGCGACTACTCAGTGTCATACCCGCGCCAATGGGGGAAATCCTCCAAAGAGGGCGCGCCAACTGGCGCACTGTCTTAGTGTTGCACCCATGCCAGGCTTATTAAGGAGTGTTTTTTAAAAATAAATGGCAGAAGATTGACTCCAACCAATTCCTGAACTGGTCTCTAAATTGAGTTGGGAGGTTGGCTCCGAATCTCCATGTAGAGGAAGTGGTTTTCCACCTCTCGTGGAAGCTTCCTTGAGGATAGAGCCAATCCCATGATTGTAGGGATCCCAACTCCCCTTCCACCATCTATATAAGCTTGCCATTTTCCTTTGCAAGCTAGTCTCCAAGAGCCTTCATAGCCTAAAGAATGCTGCAAGAGCCTTGATAGTCCTCATAGATCCAAATCAGTAGCAAGGAGATTGGCAATCGAAGAGAGAGGCTTGTCCCATTCCCGACAAGCTTTACCGAGACGTATTCCACTGATGACCTGCCAAAGGAAGATTCAGCGTCAGAGCCAGGTTGTATTTTCCTTTGTATGAATTAAATGATAAACGACTTTGGTTATGGTTCCACTCGTATTTTTCATTATGATCATGAGTTGTGTCTTCTCTGACTGATACATAATTGCATATCTTGGGTTTTACGCTTGTGTTTGTCGTGTTTCTTGCATGTGCAGGTGTTCAATCACGGCGAGCATGAGGATTGTGATCTACCGGAGCAAGGGAACGGGAGGGCTATCTCCTCTACGAACAACAACGTTGGATTCAAGGTAAGCCTTCTTCACCATATGGTTTATTGCAATTAGGAACTTGCACCTTAGCGTGATACGATTGTTGCTAGACCTGATCTGGGCTAGTAGGGATCGCCTCTGTCTGCAGAGGGGATTTACCTCTACAAAAATTGGCGACTCCACTGGGGATCGTTGATTTGGAGTATTATCTTGTCTTTTCGGTCGATTCTTGAATTTTCTTGCTTGGTCAGCGCTTTTGGCTGGCTCTTTCTGTGTGTTTGGCTTTGTTTAGCTTTACCATCACTAGTCTATTCCTTGGATTTCTATTTTTTATTTTTCCATAGTAAACTCGATTGGCGCTCTTATTAGCCTGACAGTCGCACCCATTGGCGCATGTTTCCAGTGTATTACCCACGCCAATCCTGTTCTGGCGCTAGATTCTGCCTGACAGTTGCGCCAATCCTGTAAGGTGCTAGGGTTTACTCTGTTTTGAGTTTTCTGAGCTTGACCTGTGTGTTTGGTTTCATTTTTACGACTGCTTGAGTGTTCTGGAGCCTTGTTTGACTGACTGTGACCTTCATCCTTTGGTTGTTTGCCCGTTTCTATCGATTTTACATTCCAGCCCTAGGGCATCTAAGTGCTATAGTGTGTCGAGCCTCCCGTGGGAGTTTTTGGTTTCTATCTGTTCAGTCAACCTTGTGATTGCTTCTTTGCATTCGTTTGGTGGTTGTCTATCGTTTCATTGTGCTATTTGAGTGATTGGTTTCTTCTTCATTCGAATTCCACTTTGTCTCGCTTTGAGCCTAGATTACATGGTTAATTTGAGTCTTTGGGATTCTCTTGGTTTTGAGGGATTGTTTTGACAATTTGAGGTCTGATTGTGTGTGTTCGTTGAGTGAAATTTTCTTGTTTTTACTCCTTTGCTATCACTTCTCAAATTTCTCTTTTCATTAGTTTTCATTTTGTTTAGTGCACTTTTCTCTTAAACATTGAAAATACAAAAAAAAATATCTTTTTCTTTTGATTAGTTAGTGTGAATTAAATCTTTTCTGTGTTATTATTGATTAGTAACTTTGAAAGAAAAGATTTTAGTTTCCATTAGCTGCATTAGAGACATTACTGGTTGTTTTCTGATCATTTTGTTATTTTGTGAAAAGCTCTTAACTCTCTCGTAATTAGCTTTCATCGAATGAAATGATATACTGTGGCATGTATTGTGCATTTAAGATATTTTGAGACATAACACTCACTAGGGCCTGAAAACTGAAACATAATTGAAGATAAACATTAAAATTTATTCAATTTACACTAAGGAAGCATTGGAACATTAACAAAATATTTAGAGGTCTATGCTAGAGACGTGTTCCGGCGTCTTTAAACCTAGTAGCTGTCGTTCGCCTCTTGGCTTTAGACAACACTAGTACGGACTTGTGCTCCCCGTACCGTCACGTATATAAAGGGAGACCCCACTAGGTTTCTATCATTTATCCATAGGAAGCCGAGTCTGCCGCCCTATACCCGTGATACACCGGACACAACATTCGGGGAGATTGACTACACGTACATTAAGTCCTTGGTTGATTTCTCTTTCATTTTGAAACCAAGGTGTATATTGCAGTTCATGGTTATTTGGTACACCCTTTGCCTAGCATTCCTAAGTAGTCATTTTGATCTTATCTGAATCCTTAACTTTGAAAAGATCACCAAGCGCTTGTCCTTTCACGCTTGCTTCAAAATTGAAAGAGATAGAGTCATCTTTCATCTGTTTCTCGACTCTTAAAATATGAAACGGTGAAGTTTCTAAGTTTCAATGTCGTAAAATAAATCACCCGCGATCACATGCCCTATTAGATCTTGCTTGTTGGCCATTTGATTGTGTGCCTTGATTCATTTTAGCCCGTGTGTTGTGTTTAATCTTTTCCTTTTGTCATTATTGTCATAGTGGCAGAACCCTCAGTTTCGTCTACTGGTAGTCCATATACGGACGATTCATCAGAGGTTTCTCAATCCTCTGCTGAACATCAGCAACCCATCATTTCTGAGTTTCCCGATAGGGGACCGGTTCTGTCTGAGCTTCCCTTTGGAGGACCAGTTGAGTTCAATTGGCCCTTATCTGACCCTGGGTCTGGATTTGGAGTAGGGGAACATTTCCCTCCTCTTACATTGGGTTCGCCTTTTCTAGCTGTTGTTATTCCTCCTATTCCTCGCCGTCTATTACGAGATCTAGCGGCAGGTTCAGATATGGGTGCATCTAGCCATTCTCCTAGTGAGGAAATCCCCACGTCTGGTGAAGATTACCAGTTGTTCCCAGAAGAAAACCCCGATTTATCTGTCATGTCTTCGCCCGGTCCTTCACTACCAGCAGGGTATAGATCTTTAAGTCAGATTATGACTGTCGTCGCCTCTATGGGGATATCAACTCCTTCTACGAGGCCGGTTATTCCTTCATTGGGGATGTCTCCTAGGACACCCATCACGTCATCCCATCAGGTCACTTCTGTACCTGTCAGGCCCACTGTTTGTGTGGCTGCATCTACACCTGCTGTTACCACTCAGTCCGTAAGGGCTGCGTCGCTTCCCGAAGACGTCTATATAGCATCTGCTATGCTAGAGAACATCTCTCCTGAGGAGTATCGATTGTCCTTACAACAATCGAACCCCGAGGTTGGAAAATCCTCCCAAGACCCTAACCGCTCGTATTTTTCGCATTATGCACAGGATGGTGCACCCATTTATGTTTTTCCATATCAGTATGATGAGTACGGGAATCCTTTACATTTACCCGCTCCAGAGGCTCACCTTCATGCTCAGGGTTTTCCGTCTAACCAGGCTGGGCAATCTTATAACCTGCAAGGACAACCTTTTCAAGGCCAACCTTCGAGCCAGCCTAGCTATCTTTATAACCCGCAAGGACAACCTTTTCAATGCCAACCTTTGGGCCAGCCTGGCTATCCTTATGACACGCAAGGAAAACCCTTGCAGGGCTACCCTTCAGGCCAGCAGGGGTCATTATACGGTCTGCAAGGACAGTATTACAACCCTTCAGGTCAACCTATGCAGCATCTCCTTGGAGTCCAACCTGGGCAACCTCAGGGACTCAGGGCCGATATATGGTCCTGGGGGGCAAGTCCAACCTTCCCAACCCATGCAACCTCAGTATCCTATTGGTTAGAATGTTGCACATCAGCCAGGATCATCTTATGGTCCTGCTGCAGGTCAAATCGGTTACCAGCCACCACCTGGCTCCATTCCACCACTAGGCCAACCGACCCATCTGGCACAACCTGGTGTTTCACAACAGCCAGGTCAACCTATACAACCAGCACAACCTGTTCACCCGGGTCAACATGCTCAACGAGGGTAGCCCGTTTAGCCAGGTCAGCTTGTCCAACTAGGCCAGCCTGCACATCCTGTCAACCCTGCTCAAAAACCGATTTACTCGATGCCGCAACCGAATCAACCAGTGCACCCTAATTATCAGGCTCAGTAGGGTCCCACCTACCAGCAGCCTGCTCAACCCCAAGGTGGTTACTATTCTCAAGTTCCATCTCGACCAACTTATAACCCGCCCCAAGGTTCCCATTATTACACTCAACAACCCGGCTACACCTATACTCAACAGCCAAATCCACAGACTGCTCAAACGGGGCTGACATATAATCAAGGTCCATACTCTGGTTATCAATCCTCGTACACTGGTTACCAGTAGCCATATCAGACTGGTCATATGCCCTATACCCCCTATGGTCAGAATCCTCCAGGACAGAACCCATGGGGGCAAGGATACACTCAACCAGCATGGAGTACAGGTACAGGTCCTTATCGAGGGCCTGGTATGCCTTTTAATTCGCAGTTGCCGTTCTTGGCTACCTTGGAGTTACCAGACGTTTCTAAATTAACCAATGATCTGATTCTTCACAATCCTTATTGGCCCCCGGTTCCGACCAAGGTACCCGGCGACTGCCCTAAGTTTGAAGGTAAAGCTGGAGAGGACCCCCAATCTCATGTAATGACCTACCATCTGTGGTGTTCGTCTAATTCTTGGTTCAATGATTCAATTCGTCTACGTCTCTTCCAGCGCACTCTTACCAGTGCTGCCACTAAGTGGTATATTGAATTACCCCGTGGCATCTTTTAGGATTTCAATACGTTAGCAATGGATTTTCTGACTCACTTTCAGTTACGGGTTCGCTATGAAGCCGGGACGCATCTCTTGACTTCGTTGACGCAGGATAAAGCCACCTGTTGTCGACAGATGTTGTCGCTCCTAGAGACAGCCTAGAGTTGCTATAGACCAGTGCCTAGGACATCTTATCATAGCAAGGAGCATGTAATATAACTTGGGTGTCAATCCTAAAGCTCTCCTGCTATCTCTTGTAATACAAGGAAATTTATTTAAATGGGACCATAATCTACATAAACTGCCATAGAGAAAGTATTGTTGCAGAGACAAGAGGCAAAGCTCCAATACAAAAACATTATACCGTTAAGAGACAATTTACTGTAAAGAGGGCCAATTCAAATAATATTCCACAGAAATCAGATATCAGAAGGTGTGTGCGGTGAAGGAAATGTTAAGAAGATATCAGTTAACCTTGAGTTGGTACCCAGATACACAACAGAGCCACATGTGGGCTTATCAATCTAAGAATCCAGATATGACAATGGCGTTTTAAAAGCACCCTCCCAAAGCAACTAATATAGCATAAATATGGATGAAATGCATATGAGATAGTATATCATGCCTGAGCCATATTTAAAGTGCTTGACTGATCCAAGTATGGGTATCAACTAGTATAAATCCTTACCTAAAATCAGTGAGCCACTCGCATTCCAATACATGATACAAAAATATGGGTGAAATGAAATATTATATTAAACACATCAGAGAAATTTACATACTGTGGGATACCAACGACCAGAATCCTCTAAGACAGGTAGAACTCCTCCTCACTGAGACCCTACGGGCTCTAAGCCTTCATACAAGGGCTTTACAAAATGTATACCCAAAAACTTTCACAGCACCATTTTCTGATAAAAGTCTGGAACCCTTTCAATGTATTTCTTCTTGGTTTTTATAGGAGGAGGAGAAGAAAAACTCATAAAAGAAGTAGGTGAAGACATTTAATTGTTTCATTAAAAAAAAATGGTGAAAGCATTCGCGCCCATACTATGTGATGGCTATTGAATGTTGAATGTACTTGACAATCTGCTTGCAGAGATAAATGCACTGAGTAGAAAATCTCTTCACGAACCCAGTACATAGATACATCCACCTAAACATTTCGTTCTTTCCTGAAGAAAATCCAGCTGAATCAAAACCTTGAAAGCATTGCTTTTTGTGCTTTTTACCCTCTGTCTTCCAACTTTGAATTGGAATTTAAATTCTTCAATGCCGTACACTAAATTCCTTGATTTTTCATCGATATTTCTTCGTCGTTCCATTAATACTTTCATCTACAAAAATATGCCTTTTGAATCGCTCTGGAGGGTTTGGTAGATTTGCATCCTGCTTCATTAATGAAAGTCATGTCACAGCAACTACCCAGGGCTTTTCTTCATAAATGCAACCCTGGCTTGTCCTTCGAAGCGGCCTTAGCTTCAAGTAATGGAAGTGTGAATTATGATAGTTCTCCATCGCCAAAAACCTTGAAAAACCCACAAATTCGTCAGGAAAACAAATGCACGGGGATGGCAGTGCAATGGATATGACTTGGGTGACAGGGCGATACAATGAAATGGTGAAAGAATGTAGGGTGGCGGTGAAAACACAGTGAAACCATGGTGGAAGGACTGAGAAAATATTTCTTCATGGAACATCAAAACATAACATACAAACGAAGCATATAAATGGTGGAAAAGAAAAGTGATTGACGCGTGGAAAAATGACGTGGAGGGAGGCTTGGTCAATAGTAGGTTGTTCGAATGATCTGGGCCGCACGATCTCAAGGCGAGATCAACGGTTAGAAATGCATTGGTGAGCGATGGAATGGCGGGCCAGGGCGCTATTAAACTTGAACTATCATCCGAGCATCTCCGGAGGGACATGACCGTCGGATGGGGATCTTCAGATCAAACAGCTAGCTTTGATATCGCTACACAACTTTATTCGAATAATAATGCGCGATGGAGAGTGGTATTGAAGTCGTACACTGGGACGCGTGGCGTGTGCTGAATGGAATCGCTGTGATTGGAAGAATACCACCTGCCTTGGATAAGCGGTGCGATGAAAACAGGCCTAGTTTTTGAGCAGAGGACGCGAGGCGGGGACCACAAGAGAAATGAGCTACGGTATGTTGATTTGTGTTCGATCGGATGGCTCAAAGCATGTCCGATAGCCTTATACGGTAAACGCCTTTTGATCTGGCACAGGGTCTCGGGGCTGGGTCATGTGGAAAAAAGGAGGTGCAGGGACCAAGGCCGAAGGGTGCTAAGCCCAATATATTTTCAAATATGAATTTTCACCCTTTTAGAATGCGATTTTGAAACCAAGAGGGGGAAACGAGAGGCAGCTAATGAACTTTGCAAGCCAGGGCGAGAGAACTGGATGATTCGAACCAGACTACCTGCAGAAATTTTAATTAGGGAATGATCGTGATAAACATTGGCTCCACCTGGGGATGGCACGTTCATCCCTGGACGTGTCGAGAACTACGAAGACCTCCTGATCATGGTCTATGTAAACTCTGTTCTTCGGCCCCTCTGCATTTCTTTTCATAATTCGTCAACTTACCCACCTTATTCAAACAAAAATTGAAACATAACTTATATACAATATGGTACATCAGGCCCTCTCTGCCTGAATCAAAATTGGAAGTAGGGCTTAAGAAATTGACCATTTATAGGGGCATCAAGCAAGTCACCCTGTAAATTCTCCAATGTAAACATATTATTACCTCCCTGTTCCACAATTTTGAAGGGACCGAACCAAAGTGGATCGAATTTACCATGTTTTCCCTTTTCGGCTCTTCGTACATCCCATTTGAGCACTAGATCTCCAATCTGCAATTTCCTGTCTTTTGCATGATGATCAAATATATGTTTCATTTTCTCTTGATATTCTGTTAATCTTTGATTCTCTTGGTCTCGTGTTTCCTCTAATTCCACCAGTTGATTGATTCTCCTGATCATATCATCAGGTTCCTCCTAACTTTCTTGCATGAAACGTGCCACTGGTAAGGCAAGCTGCACAGGAAACACTGCTACTCATCCATATACCAATTCATATGGAGATTTCCCATTCACTCTCTTGCTAGTGATTCTATTAGCCCATAGAGCAAATTTTAATTGGGAATCCCAATTCTTCTGATTCTCATTTATAGTTTTCTTCAAGGCCATCACTAAAGTTTTATTAGAAGATTCTGCCAAGCCATTCCCCTATGGATAGTAGGCTGTAGAGTGACTTAGTGCAATATTATACTGCTGGCATAAATTCACAAAATTTGCAGACTTGAAGGCCTGTGTGTTATCAGTCACTATTCTAAGAGGGCAGCCAAACCTGGATATGATGTTTTCTTCCATGAACTTTATGATGACAGTGTCAGTAGCATTCCTTGCAGGTATGGCTTCCACCCATTCTGTAAAATAATCTGTGGCAGCCAATATCCACCTATGTTGGCCACTTGAGGGTGGATGTATCTCACCTATAAAATCTATTCCCCATTATTGAAATGGCTCATTTACATGAACTGGAATCAGGGGCAGAGCTGCCAACTTCTGTCTCTCAGCAAATTTCTGACACTTATCACATGCTCTAACCCAAGTAAAAACATCTCCAAATAATTTTGGCCAATAGAAACCAGCCTTCAAGATTTTATGAGCTGTAGCCCTCCAGCTATAATGTCCTTCGCAGATTCCCTCTTGAAAGTATATCATTATACTCTCTATTTCATCCTCTGTGAGGCATAGGAGTAGGATTCCAGAAGGATCTCTCCAATATAGTTGCCCATTAGCAACTATGTACTTCTGTGATTTTAATCTTAAAGCCCTATATTTTGCTTTATCACAACTTGGTGGGCAGCTGAGTGTCAAAAGATATTCAACTATTTCTTTGTACCATGGACTGGTGAGGTATTTTATATGTGTTTTCTAAGAAGCAACTTCCAGTCCTTGCTGTTCCATTTCACTCTCAGGCTCTTCACTTGAAAGCATAGACAGATTTATTCCTAGAGCTTGATAGTTTGATTCAGATAGAATTTTGTGAGCCCCTGTCCCTTGATCAGCTTGGTAGGGTAGATATCTAGATCATACTCCTGTATTTTAGCAATCCACCTTCCTCTTTTCCCTTCACTGTCTCCCTGGATAAGAAGCAGGGACAAATGCCATAGTGTGGGACTGCAAAATGTGCATGCGAAATGCTTTGAGGGATTTTACTAGGGCATATGCCTACTTCTCTAATATGTTATATTTCAATTCTACATCATGAAGCACTTTACTGAAGAAGGCAATAGGTTGCTCATATCCTTCTTCATTTTTCTATAGCAGAACTCCAGCTACTGTATGAGGTGATGCAAAAGAAAAGATCATAAATGGTTTAGTATAACCTAGTCCAGCTAGCACAAGAGCTTCAGCAAGTGCCTGTTTTATCCTGGTGAATGCCTCTCTAGATTCCTGGGACCATTTTACTTCATTATTCCTTTTCAGCATATCAATTATATGCCTAACTATCTCAGCATAGTTATGAATAAACCTTCTCAGAAAATTGATTCGGCCTAGGAACACCTGCACTTCTTTCTTATTCCTGGGGAGAGAAATACCATTTATAAATTCCACACTTTTAGGGTCTATTCTTACCCCCTCTTTAGTTACAATATGCCCCAAAAGTTTGCCTTCCTCTAATGCAAATAAAGACTTTTGTGGATTGAGAAAAAGACCATACCAATACGCATTTTCAAAGTTTACGCGCAAATGTTCAATGTGCTTAGCGTCACCTTTTAAAACTTTCTTGTGATATCATCGAGGTATACTACCCGAGAAATTTGTTTTGTTCCCAGGCAAAGCGATGTCCATAGCCCTTGAAAGGTGGCCCCTGCATTAATCAATCCAAAAGGCATCCTGGCATACATAAATGTGCCCCATGGTGTAGTGAATGCAGTTTTCTTCTGATCTTCTGGAAGTACATCCACTTGATTGTAACCAGAAAAACCATCCATCATTGACATCCTAGAAGCTCCAACCACTTTTTGCAGAATGTGATCCATCTTCGGCAATGGGTAGTTATCTTTTAGAGATGCTCTATTTAAATTTCAGAAGTCCACACACAGCCTTATTTCTCCATTCTTCTTTCGGACAGGGACTATATTTGCCACCCATTCAGAGTATCTCAAGGGCACAATTAGTTTGGCCTTTAGCATATTCTTAATTTCTTTCTCAATAGAGGGAAGCAGCAGAGGGTTTATCTGTCTAAGCTTCTGCTTATAAGGTTTTGCATCTTCCCTCAGAGGAATTTTATGTTTCATTATACTAATATCAAAAATTTTAAGGTCCTGATAGGACCATGCAAACACATCCCTGTATGACTGAAATAATTTCAGGTATTTCTGCTTGTATTCTTTTGGGACCTTCTTAGATAATTTGACAATTTTGGGCTCAACATTAGTACCCAGATTTAGATCTTCTACCTGATTTTCTTCTACCACTTTACTAGGCTGCAATGGGACATCATTCTTGTCAAATAATATTTCTAGAGGCACCAACCCTCTAGGGATGACATTTCCCTTTAACTGCAGCACTTTGCTTCCTGCCATTTTCTCCTCCCATTTATTTTCCGAAGTATTCTCAGCCTCATATTCTTCACAATCATCAATCTCCATATTAGAGAATTCTCTCACTATTTCCATGAATCTCTTCATTTGTTCCTCATCTTCAAATACCTTCCAGTGCTTGATGTTGTCTGGAATTGATGGCCTGTAACGCACCTCAACTTCATATCTTAAAAGAGGGTTCCGAGGTGGTCGAAATGTACTAGCAGCCACAACAAGGGAATCAGCCATCCTATTTTGATCTCGGGGCATGAATTGGATATTAAATGCTGAGAAGAAATTCTCCACCATGTCCCAAACTTCATTCCTGTAAGCCCTCAACCGAGGATGTTTGGTTTGACATTGATTCCTGACCTGTCTGACCACCAGCTCAGAGTCTCCCAGGACCTTTAAACATTATATGCCCATGCTCCTGGCTGTTTGTAATCCCAATAGCAGTGCTTCATATTCAGCTACATTATTAGTAGCTTCGTATTCCAATTTAAAAGACAGTGGGATCCATGTTCCTGTAGGAGAGACTAATAATACTCCAGCTTCATTTCCTTCTCTTGAATTTGCTCCATCAAAATGTAAAGTCCAGATTCCTGCTTCATGGTTCTCTGAAGGCTGTTCAATTTTGACTTGATAGAATGATGGCTCATGAGCATATTCTTGATCTTCTTCCAGCATTAAGCATGAAAAATTTCCTTCTTGACTATAGATTGGTGAGTTCTCAGAGCTGTCAACCTTAGTCACCATCTTGACAAATCTGGTTTCTCTGTATAACCTCCTCTCCTGGCCACCAAAAATTGGAATAGTGGCATATGTTAAGTCTAATTTGAGTGACCCACCGATTTTTGTTCCCCAGGACCTTGACAATAGCATGCCAAAGCGAGCTGGGATGTCAGCCACCACAATGTCCATTACTACACTTTTTGTTGGAATTTGGGCCAAATTGACCCCTAAATATTTAATCATCCCCAAGCATTTAACTCTTTTGGAATCAAATGAATAGAGGTCTTTTAATGGGCGCGTGATTTGTAGTCCTGGTTGTTCCATGACTGACAGAGGCATAATATTATGGGAAGCTCCATAATCTAACATACAATTGTGTAACAGCAGGTCATGAATCACTAGAGACACATAAAATGGAGGAGTAGAGGGATCTATATCCTCGACATGTGGGCCAAACACAACCATAGGCCTTTCTTCTTGGAGGTTGAGGCTGTCTGGGATTATTGGTGCTTCCGGAGGGAACAATAAAGAGGTGACTTGAGATTGATATGCAGGTTGTTTCAACAGTTCAGTCAGGGGAACTGGGATTTTGACTTTCTCAAGTTCCTTTTGCAGATTAAAATAAGGAGGGGACTTTTCTATTACAAATTATTTTGACTCTTTATTTTCAGCTGAGGGTTTAACTTCTTTTGATACAGACTCAACATTAGGAGTGACTACTTTTGAAGAGGAAGGAATTTGATCATCAAACTGCAAAGGTTTGTTTAGATGACTCTTACCTTTATCTGTAAATTTATGCACTGTTGACTCCTTTTGAGCAGACACTTCCTTCCGGAGAGGCTCTTCTTCTTGATCCTGAGTTCAAGTCCTCTTCCTTGAAGAACTGAGATCATATTTTATATTGAACTGAGCTTGCATGAAGTCAGAAAATTGTTTACAATAATGATCAATTTATGCTTCTTCTGTGTCTCTGATCTCTTCTTCTTCTTGCGATGGGAATTCTACTTCATCATTGCTTGAGAATGCAAGATTTACATCTTGCAGTTCATAGGCAGCATCTTCAGCAGAATCATCAGTCGGGCCTTCCAGGTACAATGGGTGTGGTACCTGATCTTGTTGCTCTTTTTCTTCCCTCGACAATATTTTCAGGGGTGGTTTCCTATACTGAGGATTGTAACCCTTGTTTGGAGCATTCTGGAAGTTCTTGGAAGTTGAGTTCTTGGTCTCCAATTCAATCTTGACCAGTTTATTAGAAAGATTCTTAATCATTTTGTTCATTTCTTCAATCCTATCTGTATCCTTATCCTGATTAGAAGTAGATACTTCCTCTTTACCCGTTCTTCTGGTATCTTGTTCAGCTTTCCCTGTTAATTTTCCAGTGGAAGCAAAATTTGCTTCCAACTCGAGAGCATCTGACTGAGCATCATCTAGGGTGGCAGGCTTTCTTTCCCTGAGAGAGAAACCAAAATCTGAGTTGAAGGCTACTATGAAAACAACTTTGGCAGCATTCTGATGAGGCTTCATATCGGCAGGAAGGTTTAGATATAACTTATTAAATATTTTGATAAACTCTGACACCCTTTCATTATGTTTCTTCTTGAGTGTATTGAATTCAGTAAGGCATTGTCCATGATCTTTCTTTTCTCCCCATTTCCTGAGAAAGGTATTTTCCATATCGTCCCAAGTGGTTATGGAACGGTTTCCTAATGTTTTGAACCATTTTCTGGCTTCACCGTCCAGGGATTGCACAAATAGTCTTAAGACTACATCCAAATGTTCTACATTAAAGTTCTCTGTGAAAGAGAAAAAAGTCTCAAGATGTTTCTGAGCATCAATTTCATTTTCCCCAGTGAATCTGGGCAAGATATTCAAATATTCCTGTGGCATATCATTCAACACTTTAGGTAATGCCAGGGGAGCATATTTATTCAACAAAAAGGCTGAAACATTAGCCATTGGAGGAGGTGGGGGTTGTGCAACAATCTGGTGTACAAATGGAGGAAGAGGAGGAGGTGGAAGTGGAGTATGAATAATAATAGGAATATATTGCACAACAGCCTGAGGTGTAGATGGGAATAGCTCACGGTTAACAACAGCTACTTCAGTGACTTCTTTAACTAATTCAGCCTCAGGAATAGGGTGAAAGTTCTCTTTAGCTTTGACACCTCCTCTAGGTGGGCTATCTGAATAGTATTATGTATCTCCCACAATGGAGTCGGGATTTTCTATTGGGATTTCTTGAAAAGAAGAGGACGAATAATCTTATATAGAAAGCTCAGGGATTTCAGCACGGGTTGACATCTTCTCTTTCCAAATTCTTCTATGTATGATATTTTCTGGGTCAGACACTGAAGGGGTATTTGGCTGAGACGTATCTGACCTCAAATGTGGCTTACGAGGAGCCAGGACTACAAATAGATTTATCAAATAACAACAGTGGAGTCGCCAAGGTGAGAGATATACAACTCTTCAACTCTCTGTGCTCACCTGATTAGAGAGTGAATATGGTTTGTCGAGGCCTAGGGAAACTGATTTTCTTAAATTCGATCCCCGGCAACGGCGCCAGAAATATGTTGTCGCTCCTAGAGACAGCCTAGAGTTGCTATAGACCAGTGCCTAGGACATCTTATCATAGCAAGGAGCATGTAATATAACTTGGGTGTCAATCCTAAAGCTCTCCTGCTATCTCTTGTAATACAATAAAATTGATTTAAATGGGACCAAAATCTACAGAAACTGTCACAGAGAAAGTATTGTTGCAGAGACAAGATGCAAAGTTCCAATACAAAGGCATCAGACAGTTAAGAGACAATTTACTGTAAAGAGGGCCGATTCAAATAATATGCCATAGAAATCAGATACCAGAAGGTGTGTGCGGTGAAAGAAATGTTAAGAAGATATCAGTTAACCTTGAGCTGGAACCCAGATACAAAACAGAGCCACATGTGGGCTTATCAATCTAAGAATCCACATATGACAATGGCGTTTTAAAAGCACCCTCCCAAAGCAACTAATATACCAGAAATATGGATGAAATGCATATGAAACAATATATCATGCCTGAGCCCTATTTAAAGCGCTTGAATGATCCAAGTATGGGTATCAACTAGGATAAATCCTTACCTAAAATTAGTGAGCCACTCGCATTCCAGTACATGATACAAGAAGATTGGTGAAATGAAATATTATATTAAACACATCAGAGAAAATTACATACTGTGGGATACCAAAGACCAGAATCCTCTAAGACAGATAGAACTCCTCCTCACTGAGACCCTACGGGCTCTGAGCCTTCATACAAAAGCTTTACAGAATGTATATCAAAAACCCTTTCACAGCACCATTTTCTGATAAAAGTCTGGAACCTTTACAATGTCTTTCTTCTCAGTTTTATAGAAGAAGGAGAAGAAAAACTCATAAAAGAAGTAGGTGAAAACATTTAATTGTTTCATTAAAAACAGAATGGCGAAAACATTCGCGCCCATACTATTTGATGGCTATGAAATGCTGAATGTACTTGACAATCTTCTTGCAGAAATAAATGCACTGAGTAGAAAATCTCTGCAGGAACCCAGTATAGAGATACATCCACCTAAATATCCTGTCCTCTCCTGAAGAAAATCCGGCTGAAATAAAACCTTGAAAGCATTAATTTTTGTGCTTTGTACTCTTTGTCTTCCAACTTTGAATTAGAATTTAAATTCTTCGATGCCGGACACTGTATTCCTTGATTTTTTCATGGATATTTCTTCGCTGCTCCATTAATTTCTCCATCTGCTCGATTTGTGTCTTGAATGGCTCTGGAGGGTTTGATAGATCTTGACCCCTTCTTATTAAATATCATTTATTTCGCAACAACCTCCCCAGCCTTTCTTCATAAATTGGCTTCTGAAAAACTGTCCTTCGAAGTGGCCTCAACTTCCGTAATGGAGGCTTGAATTATGATAGTTCTCCATCGCCAGAAACCTGCAAAACCCACAAATTCTTCAGGAAAACAAATGCATGGGGATGGCAGTGCAATGGAGATGACTTGGGTGACAGGGTGATGCGATGAAATGGCGAAAGAATGCAGGGTGGCGGTGAAAACACAGTGAGATCATGGTGAGCAGACTGGGCGAAAGTTCCTATCGTAAAACGCTAAAATATGACGTATAAACGAAATATATGAATGGTGGTGGAGAAATATGATAAACGCGTGTGATAATGATGTGGAGGAGGACCGAGTCAATGGGTGGTCATGCACATGATCTGGGCCATACGATCTCTAAACGAAATCGATGGTTGGAACTGCGCTGGAAGGAGATAGACTGCGAGCCCGGAGCACTGTTCACTTAGATTAACGTCGGTGCAGCTTCAGAATGCGACAACCGTCGGATGTAGACCCCAAGATCGAACGGCTAGCGTTGATATCGCTACACGACTTCATCCGAATGATAATGTGGAATGGAGAGTGGTTTTGAAGTCGTACATCGGGACACGTGTTGCGCGATGTGTGGAATCGCTGTGATTTGTGGAATAATGCCTGCCCTGGATAAGCGGCGCGATGAAAACAGGCCGGTTTTTGAGCCGTGAACACGAGGCGGGAGCCACAAGAATGATTGGTTGCGGTGCGTTGATCTATGTTTAATCGGACGGCTCAGAGCGCGCCCGATAGCCATATACGATAAGTGCCTTTTGACCTGGCACAGGGCTTCGGGGCTGGGTCATGTGGAAAAATGGAGGTGCAGAGACTAAGGCCGAGGGGTGCTAAGCCCAATATATTTTCAAATATGAATTTTCACCCTTTTAGAATGCGATTTTGAAACCAAGAGAGGGAAACGATAAGCAACTAATGAACTTTGCAAGCTAGGGCGAAGGAACTGGATGATTTGAACCAGACTGCCTATGGAAATTTTAAATAAGGGAATGATCGTGGTCAACATTGGCTCCACCTGGGGACGACACGTTCATCCCTGGACGTGTCGAGAACTGCGCAGACCTTCAGATCATCTGATAAGCAGACTTTTCTCTTCAGCCCCTTTGCATTTTACTTTACCTTTCATCATGGCACCCACATTATTCCGACAAAGGTAAAACAGAGACTAATATACAATATGGTACATCAGGCTCTCTGCCTGAATCAGAGTTGGAAATATGGCTTAAGAAATTGACCATTTACAGGGGCGTCAAGAAAATCACCCTGTAAATTCTCCAACATGAACGTATTATTACCTCCCTGTTCCACAATTTTGAATGGGCCGAACCACAGTGGATCGAATTTACCATTTTTTCCTTTTTCATCCCTCTAGATATCCCATCTGAGTACCAAATCTCCGGTCTGGAACTGCCTGTCCCTTGCATGCTGATCAAACAGGTATTTCATCTTCTCTTGATATCCTGTTAATCTCTGATTCACTTGGTCCCGTGTCTCCTATAATTCCACCAATTGATTGATTCTCCTGATCATATCATCAGGTTCCTCCTGAATTTCTTGCATGAAACGTGCCACTGGTAAAGCCAGCTGCACAGGAAACACTGCTGCTCGTCCATATACCAATTCACATGGAAATTTCCCAGTTTCTCTCTTGCTAGTGATTCTATTAGCCCGTAGAGCAAATTTCAATTGGGAATCCCAATTTTTCTGATTCTCATTTATAGTTTTCTTCAAGGCCCTCACCAGAGTTTTGTTTGAGGACTCTGCCAAGCCATTCCCCTATGGATAGTAGGATGTGGAATGATTAAGTGCAATATTATACCGTTGACAGAAATTCACAAATTTTGCAGATTTGAAGGCCTGTGCGTTATCATTCACTATTCTAGCAGGGCAGCCAAACCTGGATATAAAGTTTTCTTCCATGAACTTTATGATGACAGTGTCAGTAGCATTCCTTGCAGGTATGGCTTCCACCCATTTTGTAAAGTAATCTGTGGTAGTCAATATCCACCTATGTTGGCCACTTGAGGGTGGATGTATCTCACCTATAAAATCTATTCCCCATTGTTGAAATGGCTCATTCACATGAACTAGAATCAGGGGCAGAGCTACCAACTTCTGTCTCTCAGCAAATTTCTAACACTTATCACATGCTCTGACCCAAGTAAAAACATCTCCAAATAATTTTGGCCAGTAGAAAACGGCCTTCAGGATTTTATGAGCTGTATCCCTCCAGCTATAATGTCCTCCGCAGATTCCCTCATGAAATTCCACCATTATACTCTCTATTTCATCCTCTGTGAGGCATAGGAGTAGAATTCCAGAAGGATCTCTCCAATATAGATGCCCATTAGCCACTATGTACTTCTGTGATTTCAATCTTAAAGCCCTGTATTTTGCTTTATCACAACTTGGAGGACAGCTGAGTGTCAAAAGTTATTCAACTATTTCTTTATACCATGGACTAGTGAGATATTTTATATGTGCTTTTTGAGTGGCTACCTCCAATCCTTGCTGTTCTTTTTCATTCTTAGACTCCCCACTTTCTATCATGGTCAAATTTATTCCCAGAGCCTGATAGTTTAATTCAGATAAGATTTTAGCAAGTCCCTATCCTTTGATCAGCTTGGTAGGGTGGATATCTAGGTCATACTCCTGTATTTTAGCAATCCACCTTCCCCTTTTTCCTTCACTGCCTCCCTGAACAAGGATATCCTTAACAGCTGTTGTAGGGACAAATGCAGTGATGTGAGACTGCAAAATATACATGTGAAAAGCTTTGAGGGATTTTACCAGGGCATAGGCCTGCTTCTCCAATATATTATATTTCAGTTCTGCATCATGGAGCACCTAACTGAAAAAGGCAATAGGCTGCTCATATCCTTCTTCATTTTTCTGTAATAACACTCTAGCTACTGTATGTGGTGATGCAAAGGAAAAGATCATAAAAGGCTTTGCATAATCTGGTCCAGCTAGCACAGGAGCTTCAACAAGTGCCTGTTTTATCCTGGTGAATGCCTCTCTAGATTCTTGGGACCATTTTACTTCATTATTCTTTTTCAGCATATCAGTTATATGCCTAACTATCTCAGCATAGTTAGGAATAAACCTTCTCAGAAAATTGATTCGGCCTAGAAACACCTGCACTTCTTTCTTATTCCTAGGAAGAGAAATACCATTTATGACCTCTACCCCTTTAGGGTCTATTCTTACCCCCTCTTTAGTTACAATATGCCCCAAAAGTTTGCCTTCCTCTAATGCAAATAAATATTTTTGTGGATTGAGAGAAAGACCATACCTTCTGCATTTTTCAAAGGTTCTGCGCAAATGTTCAATGTGCTCAGCGTCACCTTTTGAAAACACTGTGATATCATCAAGGTATACTACCATAAATTTTTCCTGTTCCCCGACAAAAGCAATGTCCATAGCCCTTTGAAAGGTGGCCCCTGCATTAATCAATCCAAAAGGCATCCTGGCATACATAAATGTGCCCCATGGTGTAGTGAATGCAGTTTTCTTCTGATCTTCTGGAAGTATAGCCACCTGATTGTAACCAGAAAAACCATCCATCATTGACATTCTGGAAGCTCCGACCACTCTCTGCAGAATGTGATCCATCTTTGGCAATGGATAGTTATCTTTTAAGGATGCTCTGTTTAAATTTCGGAAATCCACACACAATCTTATTTCTCCATTCTTCTTTCGGACTGGGACTAGGTTTGCCACCCATTCAGAGTATCTCAATGGCACAATTATTTTGGCCTTCAACAGCGTCTTAATTTCTTTCTCAATAGAGGGAAGCAGTAGAGGATTTATCTGTCTGAGCTTCTGCTTATAAGGTCTTGCATCTTCCTTCAGAGGAATTTTATGCTGCATTATGCTGATATCAAAAGTTTTTAGGTCCTGATAGGACCATGCAAATACATCCCTGTAAGACTGAAATAATTGTAGGTATTTCTGCTTGTATTCTTCTGGGACCTTCTTGGATAATTTAACAATTTTGGGCTCAACATTAGTACCCAGATTTAGATCTTCTACCTGATTTTATTCTACCACTTTACTAGGCTGCAATGGGACATCATTCTTGTCAAATAATCTTTCTAGAGGCACCATCCCTCTAGGGATGACATTTCCCTTTAACTGCAGCACTTTACTTCCTGCCATTTTCTCCTCCCATTTATTTTCTAAAGTATTCTTAGCCTCATCTTATTCACAATCATCAATCTCCATATTAGAGAATTCTCCCACTGTTTCCAATAATTTCTTCATATGTTCATCATCCTCAAATACCTGCCAGTGCTTGATGTTGTCTGGAATTGATGGCCGATAATGCACCTCAATTTCATATCTTAGAAGAGGGTTCTGAGGAGGACGGAATGTACTAGCAGCCACAGAAAGGGAGTCTACCATTCTGTTATGTTCTCGGGGCATGAATTGGATATTAAATGCTAAGAAGAAGTTCTCCACCATGTCCCACACTTCATTCCTGTATGCCCTTAATTGGGGATGTTTAGTTTGACATTGATTTCTTATTTGTCTGACCACCAGCTCAGAGTCTCCCAGAACTTTTAAACATTGTATGCCCATGCTCCTAGCTATTTGAAATCCTAACAGCAGTGCTTCGTATTCAGCTACATTATTAGTAGCCTCGTATTCCAATTTGAAAGACAGTGGGACCCAGTTACCTGTAGGGGAAATTAATAGTACTCCAGCTCCATTACCTTCTTTAGAATTTGCCCCATCAAAATGTAGAGTCCATACTCCTGCTTCATGGTCCTCTGAAGGTTGTTCAGTCTTGATTTGACAGAAGGAAGGTTCATGAGCATAATTTTGATCTTCTTCTAACATCAGACATGAGAAATCTCATTCCTTGTTGTAGACTGGTGAATTCTTTGAGCTGTCAGCCTTAGTAACCATCTTGACGAATCTGGTTTCTCTGTATAACCTCCTCTCCTGGCCACCAAAAACTGGGATAGTGGCATATGTTAAGTCTAATTTAAGTGACCCACCAATCTTTGTTTCCCAAGACCTTGACAACAACATGCCAAAGCAGGCTGGAATTTCAGCCACCACAATGTCAATTACTATACTTTTTGCGGGAATTTGGGCCAGATTGACTACCAGATCCTTAATCATCCCTAGACATTTAACTCTTTTGGAATCAAATGAATAGAGGTATTTATATGGGTGAGTGATTTGTAGTCCTAGTTGTTCCATGACTGACAGAGGCATAAGATTATGGGAAGCTCCAGAGTCTAACATACAATTATGCAATCGCAGGTCATGAATAACTAGAGACACGTAGAAGGGAGGAGTAGAGGGATCTATCTCCTCAACATGTGGGCCAAAAACAACCATGGGTCTTTCTTCTTGGAGGTTAAGACTGTCTGGAATTATTGGTGCTTTAGGAGGAAACAATAAAGAAGTAACTTGAGATTGATATGCAGGTTGTTTCAACAGCTCAGTCAAGGGGACTAGGATTTTGACTTTCTCAAGTTCCTTTTGCAAATTAAAAGCAGGGGTGGGCTTTTCTATTACAACTTCTTTTGACTCTTTATTTTCAGCTGAGGATTTAACCTCTTTTGGTACAACTTTCTCATTATGAGGAGTGACTACTTTTGAAGAAGAAGGAATTTGATCATTAAACTGCAAAGGTTTGTTTATAGGACTATTACCTTTGTCTGCCACTTTCTGCACTATTGATTCTTTCTGAGTAGGGGCTTCCTTTTGTGATGGCTCTTCTTCTTCATCTTGCGTCCGAGTCCTCTTCCTGGAAGATCTGAGATCGTATCTTCTATTGAAACGTGCTTGCATGAAATCATTAAACTGTTTGCAATAATGATCAATTTCTGTGTCTTCTGTGTCTCTGATCTCTTCTTCTTCTTCGTGAAATGGACATTCTACTTCATCATTGTTTGAGAAGGCAAGGTTTGCATCTTGCAGTTCATAGGTAGCATCTTCGGCAGAGTCATCAGCTGGGCCTTCCAGGTATAATGGGTGTGGAACTTGATCCTGTTGCTCCTTTGCTTCCCTTGGCAATATTTGTAGGGGTGGCTTTCTATACTGAGGATTGTAACCTCTGTTTGGAGCATTCTGGAAGTTCTTGGAAACTGAGTTCTTGGTCTCCAATTCAAGCCTGACCAGTTTATTAGAAAGATTCTTAATCATTTTGTTCATTTCTTCAATTCTATCTGAATCCTTATCCTGATCTGAAGTAGATACTTCCTCTTTTCCTTTTCTTCTGGTATCTTGTTCAGCTTTCCCTCTTAATTTTCCAGTGGTGCAAAATTTTCTTCCAACTCAAGAGCATCTGATTGAGCATCATCTAGGGTGGCAGGCTTTCTTTCCCTGACAGAGAAACCAAAATCTGAGTCAAAGGCTGCTATGAAAACAACTTTGGCAGCATTCTGATGAGGCTTCATATCGGCAAGAAGGTTTAGATATAACTTATTAAATCTTTGATAAATTCTGACACCCCTTCATTATGTTTCTTCTTGAGTGTATTGAACTCAGTAAGACATTGTCCATGATCCTTATTTTCTCCCCATTTCCTGAGAAAGGTATTTTCCATATCGTCCCAAGTGGTTATGGAACGGTTTCCTAATTTTTTGAACCATTTTCTGGCTTCACCGTCCAGGGATTGCACAAATAGTCTTAAGACTACATCCAAATGTTCTACATTAAAGTTCTCTGCGAAAGAGCAAAAACTCTCAAGATGTTTATGAGCATCAATTTCATTTTCCCCAGTGAATCTGGGCAAGATCTTCAAATATTCCTGTGGCATATCATTCAACACTTTAGGCAATGCCAGGGGAGCATATTTATTCAAAAAAAAGGCCGGAACATGAGCCATTGGAGGAGGTGGGGGTTGTGCAACAATCTGGTGTACAAATGGAGGAAGAGGAGGAGGTGGAAGTGGAGTATGAATAACAATAGGAATATATTGCACAACAGCCTGAGGTGTAGATGGGAATAGCTCACGGTTAACAGCAGCTACTTCAGTGACTTCTTTAACTACTTCAGCTTCAGGAGTAGGGTGAAAGTTCTCTTTAGCTTTGACACCTCCTCTAGGTGGGCTATCTTAATAGTATTCTGTATCTCCCACAATGGAGTCGAGATTTTCTATTGGGATTTCTTGAAAAGAAGAGGACGGATAATCTTCTATAGAAAGCTCAGGGATTTCAACACAGGTTGACCTCTTCTCTTTCCAAATTCTTCTATGTATGATATTTTCTGGGTCAGACACTGAAGGGGTCTTTGGCTGAGACGTATCTGACCTCAAATGTGGCTTACGAGGAGCCAGGACTACAAATAGATTTATCAGATAACAACAGTGGAGTCGCCAAGGTGAGAGATATAAAACTCTTCAACTCTCTGTGCTCACCTGATTAGAGAGTGAATATGGTTTTTCGAGGCCCAGGGAAACTGATTTTCTTAAATTCGATCCCCGGCAACGGCGCCAGAAAGATGTTGTCGACAAATGTTGTCGCTCCTAGAGACAGCCTAGAGTTGCTATAGACCAGTGCCTAGGACATCTTATCATAGCAAGGAGCATGTAATATAACTTGGGTGTCAATCCTAAATCTCTCCTGCTGTCTCTTGTAATACAAGAAAATTGATTTAAATGGGACCAGAATCTACAGAAACTGTCACAGAGAAAGTATTGTTGCAGAGACAAGATGCAAAGTTCCAATACAAAGGCATCAGACAGTTAAGAGACAATTTACTGTAAAGAGGGCCGATTCAAATAATATGCCACAGAAATCAGATATCAGAAGGTGTGTGCGGTGAAAGAAATGTTAAGAAGATATCAGTTAACCTTGAGCTGGTAGCCAGATACACAACAGAGCCACATGTGGGCTTATCAATCTAAGAATCCACATATGACAATGGCGTTTTAAAAGCACCTTCCCAAAGCAACTAATATAGCAGAAATATGGATGAAATGCATTTGAAACAGTATATCATGCCTGAGCCCTATTTAAAGCGCTTGACTGATCCAAGTATGGGTATCAACTAGGATAAATCCTTACCTAAAATCACTGAGCCACTCGCATTCCAGTACACGATACAAGAAGATTGGTGAAATGAAATATTATATTAAACACATCAGAGAAAGTTACATACTGTGGGATACCAAAGACCAGAATCCTCTAAGACAGGTAGAACTCCTCCTCACTGAGACCCTACGGGCTCTGAGCTTTCATACAAAAGCTTTACATAATGTATATCAAAAACCTTTTCACAGCACCATATTCTGATAAAATTCTGGAACCTTTACAATGTCTTTCTTCTCGGTTTTTATAGAAGAAGGAGAAGAAAAACTAATAAAAGAAGTAGGTGAAAACATTTAATTGTTTCATTAAAAACAGAATTGCGAAAACATTTTCACCCATACTATTTGATGGCTATGAAATGCTGAATGTACTTGACAATCCGCTTGCAGAAATAAATGCACTGAGTAGAAAATCTTTGCAGGAACCCAGTATAGAGATACATCCACCTAAACATCCTATCCTCTCCTGAAGAAAATCCAACTGAAATAAAACCTTGAAAGCATTGCTTTTTGTGCTTTGTAGTCTCTGTCTTCCAACTTTGAATTGGAATTTAAATTCTTCGATGTCGGACACTGTATTCCTTGATTTTTTCATGGATATTTCTTCGCTGCTCCATTAATTTCTCCATCTTCTCGATCTGTGTTTTGAATGGCTCCGGAGGGTTTGATAGATCTCGACCCCTGCTTATTAAATATCATTTATTTCGCAACAGCCTCCCTAGACTTTCTTCATAAATTGGCTTCTGAAAAACTGTCCTTCGAAGCGGCCTTAGCTTCCGTAATGGAGGCTGTGAATTATGATAGTTCTCCATCGCCAGAAACCTGCAAAACCCACAAATTCGTCAGGAAAACAAATGCACAGGGATTGCAGTGCAATGGAGATGACTTGGGTGACAGGGCGATGCAATGAAATGGCGAAAGAATGCAGGGTGGCGGTGAAAACACAGTGAGACCATGGTGAGCAGACTGGGCAGAAGTTCCTATCGTAAAACGCTAAAATATGACGTATAAACGAAATATATGAATGGTGGTGGAGAAATATGATAAACGCGTGTGATAATGACGTGGAGGAGGACCGAGTCAATGGGTGGTCATGCACATGATCTGGGCCATACGATCTCTAAACAAAATCGATGGTTGGAACTGTGCTGGAAGGCGATAGACTGTGAGCCCGGAGCACTGTTCACTTAGATTAACGTCGGTGCAGCTTCAGAATGCGACAACCGTCGGATGTAGACCCCAAGATCGAACGGCTAGAATTGATATCGCTACACGACTTCATCCGAATGATAATGTGTGATGGAGAGTGGTTTTGGAGTCGTACACCGGGACACGTATTGCGCGATGTGTGGAATCGCTGTGATTTGTGGAATACTGCCTGCCCTGGATAAGCAGCGCGATGAAAACAGGCCGGTTTTTGAGCCGTGAACATGAGGCGAGGGCCACAAGAGTGATTGGCTGTGGTGCGTTGATCTGTGTTTAATCGGACGGCTCAGAGCGCGCCCGATAGCCATATATGGTAAGCGCCTTTTGACCTGGCACAGGGTTTCGGGGTTGGGTCATGAGGAAAAAGGGAGGTGCAGAGACTAAGGCCGAGGGGTGCTAAGCCCAATATATTTTCAAATATGAATTTTCACCCTTTTAGAATGCGATTTTGAAACCGAGAGAGGGCAACGATAGGCAGCTAATGAACTTTGCAATCCAGGGCGAAGGAACTGGATGATTCGAACCAGACTGCCTGCGGAAATTTTAAATAAGGGAATGATCGTGGTCAACACCACCCACATATCCGATCATATTCATGAGTGGCGACGTTGTTGTAGATTGATCAAGTTTGATATACCTAATCAAATACTAACTCATTGGTTCACCACCTCCTTCGTTAGCAAAATCGCCTAAGATATTGCTATGGGGGCATGTGTGACTGAAGAACAAGCCATCACACGTGCCCAATATCTTGATCTGGTATACTCTCAGTCCAGCACGCTTTATGATATTTTGACTGATGCTCCACGCCCGTGAACCTCTAAAGCTCCACCTACCCCAGTGGTGGATGGTGTTATTGGTTCTGTGTCTCAAAATTCTCGAAAGCCTTCAAACGGGAAGCAAAAGTCCAATTCTTCCCATAATTCTGCTCTCCCTGCTCCTCCAGATTCTGGGAAAACTACAGAGGTCAACGCCATTCAGGCTAATCCTACAGAAAAGGCCTCCAAAGGAAAGAAGAAGGGCAAAGGAAAATCCAAACCCGACACCCCTAAACCAGAGTCTTCTAAACCTCATATTGATGACGGTTCTCAACGTAAACCGAAGTACCCCTACCTTATTTGTGAAGTAGATCATTATACCAAGGATTGTCCCGACGATCTGAAATTAGTCAACTTCTCAAAGGCTCCAAAGGGACTCCGACAGTTCTCAAAGAACCGTTCCAGTCTCAGAAGACCCAGATGGTTGAACAGCCTTCACCATCTGCACCATTTGGGTCCCAGGTCTCTATGATGAATGGTGCTGCACCTGTCTCAATTGCTACGCGCTCGAAGGATTATGCCGGATTGCATCAGGCAGCTGGGAAGGAAGTTGTGGATGGCCCACCTCCTCCTCTTGTCTCCGGTCCTTTGGAAATTGAGAAGCCTACTACTGAACCTATTGTGACGCCGCCCTCTAAAGGTGTTCTGCGAAGATATTCCTACAATCCAAATGCCTGTGCCGCTCAGCACTACAGTATTGTTGAGGATTTGGCACAGGCGCCTTCTGCTATGTCCGCATTGGAAGTCATTCAAAGTTTCCCTTCGCAACAGAAAGCTCTGTTATCTGCGATCGGTGGAATCAATCCCATTGATTCTAGTCTTCTCACCTTCGACCTAGAAAACTTTACCCCCCGACTTCTGCATCAAATTTCTCTTGTGATCCAAGTCGGGATCAACGGCCTCAATATCCATAGGGCCGTTGTGGATGAAGGTGCTTCTACCTATGTCATGTCATCTGCCTGCTGGAAGGCCATTGGCTCTCCGGCTCTTTCATCATCTCCCAATGCCTTAGAGGCATTCGATGGTCGGGAATCAAAACCCCTGGGTGTTCTTGAGAGTTTGCCAATTACATTACAAGGGAAGACAGTCAACGTAGAAGTAGAAGTGGTTGACGCCAAGCTTAACTACAACTTGCTTTTCGGCCGCAGTTGGACTCACGCAATGCTATGTGTGCCATCCACCCTCTTCCGACTTCTTAAGTTCCCTCATGAGGGAAAAATCGTTACTGTGGATCAGTTGTCTTTCTTCACCTCCACCTCTGAGAACAACGTTCCTTACGTGGATTAGATCCCATATCCCCCTGATAGTGTAGGACCCGGTCTCTTCAAGGACCCCGTCCTCATGGGTATCTTTCCCGCTCCACCACCGCACACCATTCAAGTTAATATGATCTCTAGGTTTGACGACCCATGGATCATCCCTTCGCCTGAACAGGTGACTGATTTTGGAGAATCGATGCCCTTAACTCCAGTAGAGATTAATTACTGTGAAATTTTCGCTGCATCCAATCCTCCTCCTCCTCAACATGCTCCTTCAAGCATGGCTTTAGATATCTATTCCCAATCCCCCTGGTTCGGCGAGGCTGACTCGGCTGATCCTCTTAAAGAGATTTTCCCCTCTGACGAAGCCATTTTTGAAACAATGTCTCTTGAGGAGCTACCTTGGAGCGATGGACATCATCGTTCCTCATTTATGCCTAGCCTGGGGGAAATGCCAGATTGTCTAGAGCGTCATGTATCTGCTTATCCCCCTCCTGAGCCTCCTCCGTTGAGCTCACCGGATCACAGTTACTCTTCTTGTGCCAAGCTCCTAAAACAATGAAACAAGCTGCTATGAGGACAATTCTTTTAAGTGTGTCAACCTCGTTAAAATAATGAAACACGAGCCTGTTCAATTCGAGTTTTGGTAGATTTAATTCAAATCTCTTATGTTTTCAACCTTCACTCCATTTCCTATGGACTGAAGCTTGGGGGGCATGTACCTCGAATTGAGACGCCATGCTGGGGGCATGCCCACCTTCTTCAAGCATAGTTTGTGTTTTAAGCTTGCATAAAAATAAAACTCATTTCCAAGTATAGTTTGCACGCGTGCTTTCATGTGTGCTTTTAAGCTTGCATAAAAATAAAATGTGTGTGAACTTGTTCATTGGGTCGTTTGTTATGCAACTAATGCATTAAGATAACATTGTATTGGACATTTGCATAGCATATAAAAACATCATCACATGTAAAAAGATCCATCCAGAAATAGATATATAGATATATGTGTCGGACAGTTTGCAGTACATCACATAAAGTCAAAAAATATACATTTTTGTCTGATAATAGCCGGAGACAACATGTCTCTAAAAAATATGCATATGAAAGCCCTAAATAGCTAATCAACATGGTGCTCGTGGTAACACGCCACTGCGCGCAACAATCGCCTCAACAGTCTGTGGAGGCGACTAGGCACCCCCACAGTGTGTCGTTGGTAAGCTAATGGGACGTCCGCCAGCCGTGCATAGTCCAGGATTCCTCGGGCAATGCCCTCTAGGTTCTGGATCAGCTCGCTCCCTTCCCCACCTTCAGCTTGAGGGTCATGTACGAGATGGGTCCTCCGCGCAATGGGCGAAACGCCCGCGGGCCTCTCTGGGCCAACGTATGCATACACATAAAACTGTTGTTAGAACGGACATGTATTACCAAAAATCATAAATACATAAAAATAAAAAAGAGAATCATACCCAGCTCCTCGTCCTAGTCCTCCCCTTCCGGGAGCGGAAGATCAGGATCTCCGGTGAAATCGGTCCCAGCATAAGGCCAATCCTCAACCACGATCAGTTGACGCCGTAACCACACAAAGAACTCGGGCCTCCAGGACATCTGTTGGCCTCCTCCTGACCTGGGCATAAATGCTGCCCAGCGAGCCATTCTTGGCTCTCTTGGTACCGGCTTGGCAACTATTGCCCCTTGGCCCTGGAAAATGGGTATTCGTTCCAGGATGAACGACACCACAATGGAACCGTATCCAAACTGCTTTAGTTTGGCTTGCTTGAACTTTGTTAGCTGCCTCTTTATGTTGGTTGTCACTTCGGTAGCCCAAACGAACAGTGTAGGATTCATACACTTGGAGGCTAATAGGAGCTGCACCTTTGTTGCCTCATGCGGAGCCTGCGATCCTGCAACTCGCGTAATGGTATGAAGCACTACCCTGAGTGCTAGGTCGCAGACAGTGTCGATGTTCACCTTCCCGCTTCCCGATCCTGTTCGTGCCCCTGGGCACACTCTTGCCATTACCATGTCCATTTTCTCTCCAGAAGGTCTGCTTCCCGTTATGATTGGCACTAGACCTCTTCACGACAATCTGGTTATAAAGTAAACATCAGAGACCTCAAGAGCTAATACTTGGTCCCGAAGTTTGAACACTTCTTCGTTTTCATCCCATATGCTGACCAGGTACAGTAATAGCTCAGGTTGAGCTCGTAAACATGGTGTAAGGAAGAATTTTTTGAGACCACAGTCTCGGAGTGCATTCATGCAAGCTTGGTTTTCCATAGCCATTTCATCCTCTTCCCCATGTTCCCTCTCTTTCCATTCAATCACCATTGTGCCTAGATACCTGCACCAACATGGTCAAAATGCCTTGTTAGATCTCTGTTACACTTAAAAAATCCATATGGATGGCTCACATTTGAGAAATTTAAAGTGGAAAACCGCGTTGCGCCAGTTGGTGCGACTTCTTTGTGAGTAAAAGTCCATTGGCGCGGGTCCGTGCCCGATACCCGCGCTAATGAGCGGAGCCCTAAAATTTCAAAAGGTCTCCTCCAAATATCGAATGCACAATGGAAAACCATAAAGAATGGATCAAAACAGAGCTTAAGGGAGTGCCTCTTACCTGGAACAAACGAGGATCTGAATGGTGTCCTGGATCAATCGCAATCACCGCTGCAAGTTCGCACACAAAATGACCACTGTTGCTTTCCAGATGAGGTAAAAAGTAAAAGTAAATATGTTTTTACCATTTGTGGCATATTTATAACTTTTGAAGTCAAAATTAGGTTTTAAAAGTCATTTTTCTCAATATTTCAATATATTTTGTCGAAAAATGGATTTTACACTTGCTTTTCTGTGCAGTGACAAGTTTTTTCACAGCTTCGATGGTGATACGAGTTGTATTTTATACTTTTTCAGACTCGGTAAAAAAAAAAAAGTCATTTTGGAGTCATATTTCAGCTCTTTTATGACTCTCTAAACATGAAAAGATTGCCGAGTCCCTTTTCATTTCGATCTCATTAAAGTGGCAACGAAACGACATCTACCCAGTATACGTTTACCCCTTTTTTAGGTTGGGACAGATTACTTACGAAAATGGAATACCCTACCTATCGCGACTAGGAGGTTTTCTTAGACATAGTTTTCTACCTTTTCGGGTCTGAGGAACTATTTGCGAAAAGGGACCGTTGGAGTTTACTTTTCTGCTGTCTTTTCAAACTCTCTAAACATGAAAAGACGCAGAGTTCTTCCTTTTTCAGACTCGTTAAACCCTGATGACATTGGATTCAGTCGTAATGATGATATTCGAGTTTCTCCTACCTAGGGCTCGTTAAATGTACTAGGATGGATCCGTTCGAAGCACAAAATTATATTACAAGCATATGCTATCCCCTTCAAGCTTGTTTTCAAAAATAATTGGGGTACTCGCCAGAAATGGTGGGGAAAAATGGAACCAAAATCATTGTCGTGTCGACAGTATGTCGCTCTTGAACATGGCACTTGTCTGAATTCGTGTCGGGTTGGGGACATCTCACCTCATTATCTGATTGCCTCCGTGGGTTTGGGTAATCCCTTTTGACCTCTCATTTTCTCTTTGCCTCGTCATCATGACCCCTGATCTGTTGATGTCAAATACTGCCAAATCCACTTTCGTGCCGCCAATATGTTCAAGAGAAGTTGACCTCTGCAAGAGTCTCAACCTTCCTCTAATTCTCATCTGATCCTGATTCACAAAGACATTATGTTCCTCTGTCTCGCTTCGATGATGTGGGAAACACTATGGCACACCTTCGATCAAGGTCACTTCCTGTCGACGTCAACTCATTATCCGGGAAGCTGATCTAGAGACTCCCTTCTGGTACCTTGGAGCCTGCATGCCTTAATGGCAGGTTCTTCGCGTTCGACGTGAGGTTTTCATCATTGGCCTCCGATCAAGTGATTCTACGGGTGTTTGACGCCAGCTCACTGATTCACATGCCATAGATTGTACCTATAGTACCTTGAGGGCCATTGTCATTATTGGTGGTACCTCTTGCGTCTGTTAATAGCTTTCATCATTGGCTGGTAATCAGGCGATGTTCTTGCATGTTCAACTTCAGCTCACTTATTTTCATGTTTGAACTTGTACTTTGTTCGGGTCAGGATGGAGCACAAGACCCTGGATTTTGTCTGTTAGAATCCAGGATGCGATTTTGTGGATTATTATGATTGGTTGCATGACTCATTCATTGGATGGTTGCGACCATACCTGAGTCTATTTATCGATCCTTACTGGATGGCTGCGTCCATGCCTTGGGTCTGGATTATTGTATACTCTGTTATGGGTGGTTGCGCCCATACCACATATATCATGTATTTGAGATATCAGTTGCACTTCTCTACGCAGGTTTTCCTACGACAGTGTTTTCAGTTGGACACGTTCTCGTAAAGAATTTCACCCCTCTCTCTCTCTAGGGCCTCATGCTTTAGGGGGCATCTGTTACACAGTAATTTGTCACTATCCCTGCAATCCCCCGTCCCGCACATTGGAGGGCTTATTCCATGACCTGTGAGCATTGACATGACCTGAAACCACTTTCATGGCATCCCCCTGAACAAGGACTTTCATTCCCCTGAAGACAATTCCTTGTGAAAAACCCTAAAAATAGACTTTTTGGCCTTGGCACGACTACTCAGTGTCATACCTGCGCCAATGGGGGATATCCTCCAAAGAGGGCATGCCAACTGGCGCACTGTCTCAGTGTTGTACCCACGCCAGGCTTATTAAGGAGTGTTTTTTTAAAAATAAATGGCGGAAGATTGACTCCAACCAATTCCTGAACTGGTCTCTAAATTGAGTTGGGAGGTTGGCTTCGGATCTCCATGTAGAGGAAGTGGTTTTCCACCTCTCATGGAAGCTTCCTTGAGGATACGACCAATCCCATGATTGTAGGGATCCCAACTCCCCTTCCACCATCTATATAAGCTTGTCATTTTCCTTTGCAAGCTAGTCTCCAGGAGCCTTCATAGCCTAAAGAATGCTGCAAGAGCCTTGATAGTCCTCATAGAGCCAAATCAGTGGCAAGGAGATTGGCGATCAAAGAGAGAGGGTTGTCCCATTCCCGATAAGCTTTACCGAGACGTATTCCGCTGACGACCTGCCAAAGGAAGATTCAGCGTCAGAGCCAGGTTGTATTTTCCTTTGTATGAATTAATGATAAACGACTTTGGTTATGGTTCCACTCGTATTTTTCGTTATGATCATGAGTTGTGTCTTCTCTGACTGATACATAATTGCATATATTGGGTTTTACGCTTGTGTTTGTCATGTTTGTTGCGTGTGCAGGTGTTCGATCGCAGTGAACGTGAGGATTGTGATCTGCCGGAGCAAGGGAACGGGAGGGCTATCTCCTCTACGAACAACAACATTGGATTCAAGGTAAGCCTTCTTCACCATATGGTTTATTGCAAATAGGAACTTGCACCTTAGCGTGATACGATTATTGCTAGACCCGATCTGGGCTAGTAAGGATCGCCTCTGTCTGCAGAGGGGACTTACCTCTACAACATTGTGGAAGTAGCTTGACATGTTACTTCCAGAGTGATGATCTTATATTTATTATTTGCGAAAGTAGTTTTTGTTGAGACTGCTTTCCCAGAATTGTTCTGAGTGTTTTGTGTTGAGTTGACTTGCAGGGTTATTTTACTTAACAAGGCTTCTTTGAGTTTTTTCTTCGTAAAATATTTTGTAGTAGTCGGCCCTTGGCTTCTGAAGTTGTAACGGTTGGTCTTCTTTTGGGCTGGCGGGGTCACTCGGAGGTTGTCTCTCGACTGTGTTCTTTTGGGCTGCAAGTACGTAGTTGAACATATTTACTGCATGCCCAACACGTGGAGTCTCATGAGGTGTAACATCTTGTTCCTTTTCTTCTTCCAGATTAGTTTTCTCATCTGCAAGTACTGTATCACAGAAATGCGTAGCAATATATCTCATGGAAATATTCCATTATGGGCATGTTTTCTCAAAATGATAATATTGATGATATGAACAATAATCAACCATGCCCAACTTGTTAATGCTACGTTTGAACTCTGCACAAATTTCACCAGTTGATTAGTGCTGATACCCAAATTCACAGTCCTTTTGAACATGGTGAATCGAGGAGGCTTGCTGTTGACAGTGGTATCACTTGAACTTTGTTTTTAAGTTTTGCCAACTCATTTGAAAGATTCTTCACCATGCGAGTCAAGTTCTCCATATCAGACGATTCTTTTTCTTTGGCCTTGTTTACTTATGCCTGAGACATTTTACCTGTATCTTTGGAGTCCTTTGTTGGTTCGTTGTTTATGATGACTTAGATTGCACACAAGCCTTTCTCAGCCATGATTGATTCTTCAAAATTTTCTGTAAATGACGGTTTCGCAGTCTGCTTCACGAACTGCGTAACGCTTGCTGGCAAGGAAGAAATGTATTAGTCCTCTGTAATGGAGTCATGAGGTTTCATGTCTTCTAGAATTTTTTTCAAGACACGATTGAACCTCTGATTGAAATATTTCACCTTTTCTTTTGGATCCATTTTTAGACTACCTAGCTCTTTCAACAACATGGAAGGGGTCTTATCATCAACTAATTTCTCAAGGAAAATTTTCTTAAATCTCCTCCAATTATGGATGGAGTTTGGGGGAAGACTGTGGTACCATACAACTTCTCTACCATCCAAGGTACATGGAAAATGTCTGCATGCAATGTCATCATAACGTACCTCAATTTTTTGAAGATGTAGGTAGAAGTTGTCCAAGTGGTCTTCTGCTTTAATCGTTCTATCAGGGTCATACTTCGTTAAGAGCTTTTCTGGGTGCCTTGGAATTTTATGCAGCACACCTAGAAGTGTGAGTGGGGCCTGAGACATCCAATACATATCCCGGTCTGTCATGTCTTCGTCTTAGTCCTCCTCCTCTTATTTTTCAGAATTTGATAACTCTTTTTCCTCTTCGTCACCACCTAACTCGTGGAAGGTTATGCCGGAGAGTAGCGGGCTATCTCCTTCACCACCACTCAAAAACTGTAGGTTCTTTTGCGATCTCCACCAAAACTGCTAACCCTTCGAGGGTGGAAAGAACCACATCTTCCAAGGTGGAGACCACTACTCCTGTAGAGGTGGTCCTGTTTTTATTTGGAGAATATGGAAGAATGGATACTCCCAGGATCAATCCAACTGCTTTTGCGAACTAACGGGTTATGGGACTGATAATCGGATTGTATGATATTTCACAAGTTCGTGTGGGCTGTGTTTTAGAAGAGTCACCAACTTCTGGAGTATGAGAAGTGGAGGTCGAGTGCACATTGATGCCTTGAGCAGAAGATTTAATGTTGGGGTCGGTGGGTTTATCGGCCATAAAAGGTTGGCTTCCCTCCTTCTAGCGCCAAAAATGTTGACGGTGCTAGACCCGCCACCATTCAAGGGATCTCCCTGATATGAAGTCCCAATTAGACCTCACATCGTTTGGTGTAGGAGTCCCATTTGGAAAAAAGTCTCGGTTGCCTTATTCTTAAAGATATGCCTTGGCTCTTGCTATCAGAAAGAGAGAGTGATGCAAATGTACTTTCACAGAACAAGGGGGTGTGGCTAGTGGGTGTCCAATTGCAAGCGTGTCAAGGTTCTTCTACTGCAAAAGGGGCGGGAGAAAGAAAATTGAGCCTATAAGAGAGAGGTAATAGTACCACCCAAGAAGAGACACACATGAACCGAAGGGTTCCATCAAAAATCCATCGGAATAGTCTACAAGGGATGCGGCGGTCATTACGCACAATAATTTGAGAAAGGCCTATCTAATATCTTGTAGAATAATCCACAAGGATGGGACAACACTTACGCACACAACAATAAAGGAAAGATATGTCTAATATCATGTGGAATAGTCTACAAAGATGAGACAACAATTACAACCATTACAACACATTCTCAATAAGATAAACACTAAAATAACCGAAATAGTTCAACTATCTTAGTACATGTGAAAAGCACACATGAAGTACAAACATCCAAAGAATAGTCTTACAAACATTCACAAGTCATGCATGAAGAACGTGATGGCCTTGATAGGCTTTTTTTATTAGGTAAAAGTTACAATACACATATATACAATGAATATCACTAGCTCCAATAGTGGAGCATTGGGGCCATTCCTTACTCAACAAAAGAACTAGATTTACTCTCCATTAATTTGCTGGTGGAGCCAAGGTGAAAAGTCCTTTTCTCATACAATGAGGGAGTATATATAACCAAGGGTGACTCTTTGACTACCCTCATGACCGTTTGACTTCCCATGAATTTTCAACTTACATGACTCTTTATATTCATGTGTGTCCTTTGGACTTCCATTTTACAATACATTTTGAATACAATATACATGATGTACAATAGTGATGTGGTGTATGCCCACTCATGACACGACATGACATGACACTGCTAACATAGACTTCTTGATGACATGGCAATGTCAAGCCACTGCTGCTGCTAAGAGTTGAGTGTCTTCATGAAAATTCTCTCCTTTATTCCTTAGTAGGCCTCGAACATAGTTACTGATCAAATGGGAACTATTTCCTCAAAACGAGAACTCTAACAAAAAAACATAAAAAACCATGAAAAAACAACCTCAAAACGAAAATTTGTATTCTGGCATAACCTTTTTTTGGGGTAAATTTTCAACATTTTTTAAAAATGGAAGCAAAAGCCAATTTTTTGTGTGTAAAAAACAACTTGAAAATGAAAAGTGTTGATGCTTAAATAATGTTGCCAATTTTGTGTATGCAAAAAACAGTCTGAAAATGAAAAGTGTTGATGCTGGAATAACGTTGCCAAATTTTTGCGTGCAAAAATCGCTTGAAAACGAAAAGTGTTGAGGCTGGAATAATGTCGACCCTGAAAACGAAAAGTGTTGATGTTGGAATAACGTCGTCAAATTTTTGTGTGCAAAAAACACCTTGAAGACGAAAAGTGTTGATGTTGGAATAACATTTTTTTTCTTTTCGGGGTAATTTTCAATAGTTTTTAATAATGACATTAAAGATAAAATATTATGATTGAAAAACCTTAAAATTTCAACGATAAACACGACATTAAAGATAAAATATCGAAGTCTTGAAATTTCAATGATTTTTAAGCATTGTATTAAATATCAAATATCATGTCTCTCAAAAGCCTTACAAAACCAAGGATGACATTAAAGATAAAATATCATGTCTCTCAAAAGCCTTACAAAACCAAGGATGACATTAAAGATAAAATATCACCTTTATGAAAATAAAATTCCAACAATTTTTAGTCATTATATTAAAGATAAAATATCACTTGTAAAAGAAAAAAAACTATCTAAGCAAAGAAAAAATAATTAAAAAATAATTAAAATTAAAAATTAAAAAATAATTAAAATTAAAAAAATTAAAAAAATAAAATTTTTATTTTTACTATTTTATTTTATTTATTATTATTATTTTTAATTCTAAAAGAAAATTAAAATAATAAAATTTAAAAAAATAAAAAAATGAAAAATGAAAATTTAAACTTAAAAAAATTATATAAATATATGAAAAAGAATTTTTTAAATAACCAAAAAAACAAAATTCATCCTTTTTTTGTCTTTAAAAAAAAGCAAAAACAAAACACATTTTTAAAATTAAATTTAAAAAAAAACTAAAAAAAAAAAATTTAAAATATCAAATGAAAAAAAAAAAACTAAAAAAAAAATTAATTTAATTAAAAAAAATAAAATAAATGAAAATAAAATTTAAATTTAAAATAAAAAATTAAAATTAAATTTAAAACAATAATTAAAAAAAAAGTTAAACATTAGAAAAGGAAAAAAAAATTAAAAAAAAAAATTAAAAAAAATTGATGAATTCTCCGGCCGTAGGGGCCACGTGGCTCGGCGGGCGGGAGAGCTACTCAGCTCTCTCGCTGCCTGCTTGCTGAGCCACACAGTCCCTAGGGCAACAGAATTCATTAATTTAATTTTTTAATTTTTATTTTCAATATATTTTTTTTTAAATTTAATTTTTCTTTCAATTTTTCTTTTATTTTTTAATTTTAATTTTTTTCAATTTTAATTTTAATTTGGAATTTTTAATTTTAATTTTGTTTTTAAATTTAAATTTAAATTTTTAATTTATATTTTCCAAATTTGTTTTTTATTTATTTGAAATTTACTTTATATTTTTAAATGTATTTGTTTTTATTTATATATTTTTTTAAAATTTTGATTTAAAAAATGTTATTATTATTTTTTTTTTAATAGTATTGTTTTAATTAAAAAAATGAATTATGTTTTTATTTATTTATTATTTGAAAATCTATTTTTCATGATGATGATGGTTATCGTTCGTTAAGGCTAATGCAGTCTATCAGACCTTAAGAAAGGAGAAAGAATCTAAGTTTGATTCTTCATAATCTTGTTTCTATGGTCAAAGAGAATGGAAATAAGTGCTCCAAGATCATTATAGGTGGGTGGACTTAATAGATCAGGAAGATTGGAAGTGTGGCAGATGGTAGGGAATTGAGAGAGAATGTGAGTACGAGTAGGGCAGTCTAAAAGGCAGTGCTTTTCATCTTCCACCTGCTTAGAATCACAAATGTGATAGATTCTACCATTCCAAGGGGCCTTGGGAATAGACCACCACCCTATCTCACTCCGAAGCTCATGGGAATTACTTCTTATCTTAGCGATGTTCATTTTTTTCTTATTGCTGGACAACAGAGAGAGATAATTATGATTATCAAGGGTGGGGTTGATTACTCCTTGTAGTATCTTAGCTTCCTTTTACCCTCCATCTTCTGATGCTCCCGCAACTTGTCCTTAAACTTGGAGGTAATAATATTTTTGATATGATCTTTGCTTAGCATACAAAATTGCAGGTAATGTTAGTCATTAGTGAACCCACTAACTCCTTGTAGACAATAGCATCCACTACTTCTCCAGAAGTAGCATCCTCCTTCCTCCAATTTCCTGGAAGAGGAGTCTCCATGGGTTTTCAGCTCTCCATGTGAAACTTACCCAATATCTCCTTCACATACTTGCCTTGAGACACAAAAATTTCACCATCCCGCTTCCATATTTCCAAGCCAAGGAAATAATGAAGGAGTCCCATCTCCTTCATTTCGAATTCTCTTGCAAGGTCCTCTTTGCAAGAAAGTATCTAATGCTCATCAAATGTCAAGATTAGATCATCTACATAAAGTACAATAATCAAAAGCTTACCATCAACCACAATCTGGTATAGGTTTGCATCCGCTTCACTTTTGGTGAAGCCCAACCCAGTGAAATAGCTGTAAATCCGAGTGTACCAAGCATGAGGTGCTTGCTTCAACACATATAATGCTCTCTTGAATCGGCACACATGCGACTCACTGTTGAAGATCTCGAAACCTTCAGGATTTTCTATGTACACTTCCTCTTTAGTAACTCCATTGAGGAACACAATTTTCACATCCATCTGATGAATGCGCCACCCCATTTGTAATTTACTACATTCTTATTATTCACATTTTCTATCACTCAATTTTATTACATTGTCACTTTGCATTCAAAATTTTTATTTCATCATTAATTAAATAAGCGAATTTAAAATTAAAATGAATCGATAAATCTCAGACATATTTAGCATATTTGAAATGGTTATATTAATATTAGATGTATTTACAAATTATTGATAAAATTAATCATATGTTCCTCATATTATCGATCGATTTCCTTGGCCGCACACGACTGAAACCAACTTAGATCCATCTTAACTCCGGATCTATCAAGCGCCGAGAGAGATCAAATCTCTCTAGGTGCAAACCTTTCCTCAAGTTTGGCACTCAAAAAAAAGATTTGCATCTAGAGAGATTTGATCCCTCTCGGCGCTTGATAAATCCGGATTTAAAATGGATCTAAGCTGGTAACCAATAATTTTAACCACATATTTAATGTATATATCAAATCTAAATACAAAAATACTTATTTTACTTCCAAATTCTTTGTATAACCAATGTTATTTAAACTAAATTACAGTGAAAATGAAACTGTAAATTACGAAACCCTTAATAAAAAAATTAATACTCCATTTTGTTAAACACTAAGACATTAAAGCTTTGTTTATACGTGTACACGAAATACCACCAATAAGATAAACATCTAATATTTTATGGCAATCTACTTTCAAGGGGCACAAATTCCTTAGCTAAGTCCATTTTACTCCGTTTGAAACTAAAAGCACACAAATAAGGCTTCCCTCACTGGACATAACATAGTTTCATAAGAGGTGGCAAAGCCTTTATTAGTAGGAACACAATTGGCTATCAGAGATCACCAAAAATTGACTATCTCCTACATATATCGTTGCTGGGAGGAGAGAATAGAAAATATATTTGGTTAGAGATGGAGAACACATCTCAAACTCTTGCCTTCTAACAGTAAATCAAATGATTTGTTAATATCGGCAAAAGGCAGCTCATGGGTAATGAATTCCTTTACTTGGACTTCCTGCAATCAAACACTGCATATAGTAAGAAAACTAATAAAATATGAAGTTTGAACCATTCGTTTTAAATAGGATTTGCTTAAAACAATTGTATGACATCTGATGATTCATTACCTTGTTGACACATTTTCCTATAAGATTAGGCAATTGGGATTTTCCCTTGAATCCACCAAATATAGATGCCACAATCCTCCGACCCATAAACAACTCTGTTGGAAGAAGGCTTAGCTTTCTTCGGGTTGAATCAAATCCCAACAACACTGTCAAACCCCAGGCCTGCAATCCCATTCAATTGACCAAAACATTAACCAGAGGACACACGAACCATAATGCAGCTTTACAGTTTTGTTTATGCATATGTCTGGCAGACCTTACTGGAAATTAATCAATTAGTAGGTTTTAGCAGATCTAGGATATCTAGGATCTTTGTTATCAGTTTCTTAAATTAGTAAGTTTTAGCAGATCCAGGATATCTGGGATCTTTGTTATCAGTTTCTTAAATAGCTAGCATTTTTGTTATGAATGATATTGAAGTTGAAAATGAGGAACAGAGGATGTCCATACATCATGGGTGGCCAAAAAGCCCTGGTATAAGATATCTGTATTTCCAATGCATTCAAAGCTGTAATCCACACCGCCATTTGACATGTCTCTTATCACCTGCAAAAGTGTTTCTCTTCTCATGAGCTTTGGAGCTAATAGGTGTTATAGAGATTGCCATTATATACAAGAATAATCTGAAATAACAGTACCTCATGAATGGGCTTTTCGTGGTCTTTTGGGTTGATGCAGTCTGTCACTCCCAGGATTTTAGCTGCAGTGTAAGTAGTGCAAATGGTGAAACTCTGATAGCATTTTATCTAAGGAATGACAACAATATATACTCTGGCACAACTAACTGATAGTGCATTCTGATCCTAAATAATTACTTTCAAAGATATTTCTATCCACCCAACTATCCTTGTTAGTTAGGCTCAGGTATGTTATTAAGATCCTATTAACAAATAGGATGGTATGGGTATCTTGCCTCAAACATTTTGGGTTGCGATTTCAGTCAAGGCAAACCATTCTAACAAGTATAAGACCTGTCAAACTTATGTAAGACATTTCAAGTCAACTCCTTTATCAGGATTTTACTGCTTTCATGGCCAACCCTTAATCGCGATTTAATATACTTTGCAACGGTAAGACTTTTCAGGACCAAACTGGCGCTAGAGTTAAACATAAGAAATTCAACAATTCTGTGCAACTGTTACAAGTTACAACAACCCAGCTTAAGAGGCTAAGAACCTGCCTATTAAATTTTATGCTAATTTTACCAGTCACTCTGAGAAAAAGAGCATCTACCTTTAGGAAACTTGTTTGGATTTGTGTCAATACCAATTATCTTGGATGCTTTTCTTATCCTGGCACCCTCTGCAGCCTGCTCACAGCTAAAAACTTGAGAAACCAACTGAAGAATCATAACCAGCACAACAATTCTGTCAAATAGCATGGATAATCAATTCACTTACTGCAAGCCCCACAGTGCCAAGGCCAAAGATAGCAACTGTTGATCCTGGTTCGATGTCTGCTGTATTCCATACAGCTCCAATTCCTGCAAGCACATGGTAGCAGAGTCCATAGTTAAAAGCATTCTGCAGACAATCACCAGCTGTCATTCTAAATACAATTGAAAGCCTGTGAATTCTGATTTCATCAAACTGAACAGTGGGATACCTGTGGCCAGCCCACAGCCTAGCAAGCATGCTATATCCAAGGGAACTTCCGGATTGATCTTGAGAACACAAGCATAATCCACTACAGTGTACTCGCTAAATGTAGAAGTGGACAGGAAATGATGAACTGGCTTTCCACCAATGGAGAAACGAGATTTCCCATCCTTTCTCATCACTGTACTGTTGGGATTTACTCTATAGTCACCACACAGATTGGTCTTCTTAGATTTACAGTAGACGCAGTCTTCACATTCGCCATTGTACAGAGGAATCACATGGTCTCCTTTCTGGAGATCTGTCACGCCCTCTCCCACACTCTCGACTATCCTGCATATTTAGAATTTCAGTATTAAAAGTTTAAATTAAACCACTTACAGGAGAAGGGAAAGTATCCATCATTGATAACAACTACAAACCAAATAAAGCCAAATACCACCCACAAGGCATGATGATGTCTGTCTCACAACTGTTAAGATAATTACTATTTCTTTGATGATGGAGAATGGAATGTCCACCCAAAATGTGGAACAAACTAAATTCACAAACACAATTATTTTCCAAAACTTCTTCTTACACTAATTACTAAAGATTTCAGTGAAAAGCAGGGCCTACCCGGCACCCTCGTGGCCGAATATGCGAGGATACAGGTCTTCATTTGGTATCATCCAATATGTGACATCAGTATGGCAGAGGGAAGTGTGGGTAATTCTGATTCGGACCTCCATTGCCTGAGGAGGATCCACCTGCACCTCTTCTACGACCAAAGGCTGCTTTGGTCCCCATGCCACAGCAGCTGTCCATTCACAAAATGATATGAAATAAAACCAAATCCACTGAACTGACTCTATCTTTAATCAAACATAGCTGCAATACTATTTACAGAAAGAAAAGCTGGAAACACAAACAATACCTTTGCAGGTAATGACTTTTCCATCCATGTTTGTGGGCAAGAGATTGCCTTCGCCATTACAATGGTGATCCATCAGCTGAATTTTTCTGTTTCAGCAGGAAGCAAGGCAAATCCTGAGATCTATGAGAACCCATCGATTTGTCTACTATAAATACTAATGCAGGCACATTCTGCTAGCGAGTCAGAGTCAAACCTGGTGGGTGGTAACGATGTTTAGGAGCTGAACTGTCGCGAATAACTCCGAGATTATCCTCTATTTTCGTGTTCTCGTGCCACCAAGAAAAATATCAGAGCCGTGAGCACGAGATTGAAATTTCATCACAAACGTCAGAATCCTAGCCCATCCAAATAAATAGTTGATGCATAATCCATTGCCCATTGTCATGGTCATACAGATGACTGTCACTGAAAAGTCCCGAGTGTTCCATTATTGTTGGGGGTAATTCCATTTCTGGGAGTGTTGACTATAGCCATCCGGTTGTCTTGTCCTCGCCATTTTCTGGTCTTCGTACTGAGAAATACAATCAGAGTAATGAGCACGAGATTTGAATCCCACACCTTGGCTTGGTAGTTGAAAGTTGAATTTTTCTTTAAGCATAACATGATCCATTTTTCACATTTTCAGAATTTGATGAATGAATAGGAATACCATAACAAATCAAATATTTGACTATAGATAGGAATATCATATCAAACATCTTACTAATTAAAACTTGCGTCGAAACAATTAAATTCACTCTTACATATCAAATTTCAAAATACTTTTGTAATATAAATTCAAAATTCAAATTATATCTTATTTTTCAAATTTCAAAATATTTCCAAAATCTAAATTCAAAATTCAACTAATTTCAAAATATTTCCAAAATCTAAATTCAACTGTGATCGTCTAATAACTAAAAGTTATTCAGTACACTGATTCAATTATTTTTGGAAAAATTGACTACGACCATCTTGTTATCTTAAATATATATTGTCATTGCTAAACGAATCTCAAATGGTGAACCTTGTGAGATTGATTTTAATAGAATGAATAAAGAGACTTCATATGATATAATTTTCATGGTGTAAATGTAGTGCATAACTAATAAAGATAATGGTGCATAATCTTTTATTCTAAGCCCATAAGAGCCGGTCTATGATTATATCAGAAACTACTGAGTGTCGACTTGTTAAAAGATAATGGAGAAAACTAGCTGTTTGGATAGGATTGAGACTCTAAGATTAGGTCTCAGATCCTAATATCTAGGGAGTGGTTGGAACCACCCTGTTAGTGTGATAGCCTATATGTTTAAGGCTCTTCTGACTCAATAGTCAGTGCATTGTGTGGAGTGCTAGGGCACTCTCCAAGTATCTCACCTAGAGAACCCATTTAGTTAATAGAATTATGATTTTTAACAAGGTATCAGAGCATCAGGTTGAAGCTCGATGAGTTATCGAGCAGATGGAAGAAGGGAGTGACTGTTAGATATTCTGATGTCAGTTTCATCACACATCCCAACGGTTCCAGAGTGGTGACAACGACCACCTTACCACCGTCGAGGGAGGCCCATTCATCTGCAACGATTAGAGAGACAGAGAGGCGTGAGCATGTGATGTGTGTAAGGATCTGAGTGATGTGATGTAACAGATTTGAGTGCTGCAGGAGAGTGCAGATGTGTGGAGTCTGCAGTGGCATGGAGGCACGTTGACTGTGCTGCGTGAGACCGTGAGCGTTTTGGAGCTGTGTGCGTGGATCCTCCAGGTGTTGTTGTCGAAGAGAATCATGGTTGTTAGATTTGCGTGGGTTCTGTGAAATTGCATGAGAGAACAATAGATAAAAAAGTTTTGGCTATTTTTTAATTGTTGCTGCAGAGAATCACAATCCGTAGGAGAGAAACCCTTGCTCGACTTGTGAATGTGGAGATTCCAGCTGCTAGAACATTGCGCTTGGATTTGGTGATGCGTGAGTGTGCAGGTAGGGGTCGTTGAAGGTCTGGTGGACACGCAGAAGAAGAGCCTAGGTGAGATCTCTACAGATCAGGTTGTGAGCCGATTTATTCGCGTGAGAGAAGCTGGTATCGGGTTGATTGGTGATCGATTTGTGTGTGGAGCAATGTCGATTAAGTGTTGAGCTAGCCGTTATGGACACGTTGATATAAATATCGGTTAGCAGCTACGATGTTGTCAGTGTCAAATTTGGGGATGCATGTGTTAGGATTTTACGGCAGAAATAATAAATATTTTATTGAGAGAAATAAATATAAAATAACCCAGCAAAAAATCACATAAACATAAACACATATGTTTATCCAGGAAAACCCCAAACTCCGGGGAAAAACCCAACCAATGAAATTTCATTAACCATTGGCCAAAACCCTGGCCAATCCGGCCAAGTGAGCCTTCACCGCTCACCTCCAGGCCTATTTCTTACAATGAAGTCTTTCCAGCCTTTTTATAGGCTCCATTACATGCAATACCATGGACCAAAACCATGGGTGCACAAAACCATGTGCCCCAAAGCCACTACTATCTACCCTAGTCAACATTGACTCTACCCCGAGTCATGTTTACCTAAAAATTCCCCCCTTAAACTTGACTTGGGGATTTATTGACTAAATCCAGCCAAACCTGCTAAATGAGACAACCCCGCTCACTCTAGCTCTTCCCCCCTCAAATTTTTACCCAGGGTAATTGTTAACTTGACATCCCCCTATCACCTAGGTCTAACCCAGAATTTACCAGTGATTATCCAGGGGTACGCATGCCATACCAGGTCTTACAGTAGTATGCCCATTTACATGTAAAAATTAACTCCATAATAGATTTTTTGTTTCATTGTTACTGTCTTTATACATATGAAATCAATGTCCATATAAAAATAATCCATCTACCGGATTACATGGGTCACCAGCCTCTGTAACTGCCAGTCCTCTAGGAATTCTCTTCAAATACATGGTTCATCAATTAAGTAATCCACGTGCTTGTATCCTCTCTCATTTTCTACATTCATTCATGATGTCCTCTCCAAAGAGGACATCATAGTTGTATATAAATCTGCCCTCTACGCTTTTGCTGGTCCATTCTAATTTTCTGCTTGGTTTCTTGGTGAAGCTCCTCTTCTCCACTCTCAACCACAATTTTCCTTTTTGACATGGCCCACTAGTAACCTGCCACAAAGAAAGTCTCGCTGGAAATGCGCCTTCCAGCGCCCATGCCATATTTGTTCCATTTACTTGTTAAAATTTACTTGCAAACGACAGTTTCACTGCAAACGCAGATCCATTATCTTACACGTAGTGTCTCCAGATCAAACCAGTGAATAGCCTGTGCCAAAGGTGACCAGATCTACCTTTGCTGAAGGCAATATGGCCTCACGGCCCCTGGCAAACTCGCTCTCCTCCGGCAAACAACTCGGCCTGGCCTCTCGGCCTTTCCTGGAAGAATTCGACCCCTGCGCAGCAAATGGATATCTTCACCTCCAAACATTTGTCCACGGTTCTGCACGCACAACAAAAACAACATCTCCTCCGTTCTGCCTTCACTTCGGCTCTCTGCCTCCAGTGCCTCAACTTTTGGCTACGTTTCCTGTGACTACCAACAAATTGCATTCCTAGCTTGCATATTCTCCAATACCACCATGACCGTGGTCCCTTCCTAGGGCGTCTTATCGATCCTCTTGGTTACTGGTCTTGACGTATTACGTCAGCCTACGATCCCATTCCGAAATCCACCTCTCGGAAATGATCAGAAAATGATATTGCGCCTTCATTTTCTAAAAAAAATCCCTTAGAATCATTTCACAGTGGCTCTGGATCCATGGAACTGATTGAAACAAATTGTGTCACACGCTATGATTTAATGCTACGACCACCTACCAAATATAATTTCACACAATGTGCGCTCGTGGACTCCTGGATTCAGTGGGAGTATGCTCATAAAAAAAAATTGAAGTGGCAGCTTCAAACTTCACGCATGCTATATTTGACCAGATCTAAATTCTGTTGCCTCTTTTCTAGCAACGCCATATTCATTACACCAAAAATTGCAAATACATGTTGCGTCTTCTTCCAGCATCGGAACCCTCGGTCTGAAATACAATCTGTATTTGTAACAACAGCTTTGAATTTGCAGATGAAAGAACAGATAACACTCAACCTCCACAATGTTGTTTCCATCTCACGGCAGTTAGCTCACAGAGCTCACGAATTTGCTATGGCTCCTCCTCCCGGGTCTCACGGACTCTGCACTAACATATACGCAGATCTGGTATGTTTCCGTCTCCAGCTTTCAAACATCCACGAAAGAATTGATACCTTTCTCCAATATGTCGTTCTTAGTGATTCGATCCACCACTAACAACATCATATCGACCTTTCTTTCTTTTCAGATCTGCAATCAGATCTCTCCAACCACCGAGCTACCTTGTGCCCAGAACTACGAATAGATTCTGCAGTCAAATAAACCCTTGACAATAGAGGCATCCCTCTGAAGCCAAAATGGCTATGATACCAGTTGTTAGGATTTTACGGCAGAAATAATAAATATTTTATTGAGAGAAATAAATATAAAAGAACCCAGCAACAAATCACATAAACATAAACACATATGTTTATCTGGGAAAACCCCAAACTCCGGGGAAAAACCCAACCAATGAAATTTCATTAACCATTGGCCAAAACCCTGGCCAATCCGGCCAGGTGAGCCTTCACCGCTCACCTCCAGGCCTATTTCTTACAATGAAGTCTTTCCAGCCTTTTTATAGGCACCATTACATGCAATACCATGGACCAAAACCATGGGTGCACAAAACCATGTGCCCCAAAACCACTACTATCTACTCTAGTCAACATTGACTCTACCCCGAGTCATGTTTACCTAACAGGAAGCGCCATTATTCAAAACGTCAATGGTTTTCCCTTGAAGACTTTCAGAAGAAGTTGTTACGCACTACACATTCTGAGATCCGATTATGGTGGCTATCATGGAGCATTGAGACGACGTATTGAATTCATGGTTGGATGTTGACCGACAGAATTGAGGCTCGTTACCTGCCGAGTGTGTGGGGATGATCGTGGATCTACTGCAATTTTGTAGTTTGAGCTGACACAGATTCCATAGGCAGTAGTTTCTGGATTTTGGAGCGGAAGATAAACAAATAATCAGCTACATATAATCAAGTTCAGGTTGCATTGGTGGTTTTTTCTTCAGATTTGCGTGTGTGGCAGAGAAGCCACAATCTACAAGGTTCTATGGTTGAAGAGTTGCCAAAGGGAGAAGTTTCCTGCCCGCGTGATAACGGGGTTATTGGAGCTCTTGAGAGGACCAAGTGGAGTCAGAAAGAAATCTGGAAGCGAGATAAGCTGGACTTTCCCAATATGTTTATATTTTTAGACATATTTGAATCTGATGATGATCTCTTTTTCATGTGGCCATTTGGAGGCATTATTAGAATGGGTAGCATTTTCGACTCAGGAGAAATTTCAGAAAAACAATGTGGTTTCATTGATGACCACGAGAATCAAGAGGCATAATCTGCCGTGCGAGACCCTAAGATTCAAGACTCACGAGTTGTTCTTCAGGAAGGATGTAAAGAGGAACACATTGTTGAAGATCAATTGGATGAGCCACATGAAGCTTATTGTAAAGACGTGGCAGAAGAAGACAAAATTGGAGAGAATTCAAATTATGATGATGTCATGAATATTTTTGTGTGTGCAGATGTTAGCAACAACAACAAGGAAGAAGCAACAAAGTTTGAAGAGGAATTAAAGTTTCTTGAAGGATGGCTTGAAACACCATGTATTTATGAAGTCAACACAGAAGTTGCATCAATGAATGTTGAAGACAACATCGTTGACGTTCATATTTTTGACATCGGAAATAGTGAGAGGAAAAATTCTCCTATCAAGCTTGTCATAATTTTGAGAAGGGTGAGGATAAGAGTTCAAGCGTTTCGTCATTGGGGAAGCAAACGTAGAAAGGAGGTGAAGATCTATCACTACCTCATGGCAAGAAAAGTAAAGATGAAACCTCACCTAGGAATGAACAAGCATGGACTCGCAAGCAAGAAGACCAAAATGAAAACCTCTGTTACCAAGTTTTTCATTTTTTTATTGTAAGCCTAGCTGAGACTAGACCAACACGTGTATGTTATTCTTTTAGTTCCCTTTCTCCATTAAGGGGGAGTGTTAAAAGATAATGGAGAAAGCTATTTGTTTGGATAGGATTGAGACTCTAAGATTAGGTCTCAGATCCTAATATCTAGGGAGTGGTTGGAACCACCCTGTTAGTGTGAAATCCTATATGTTTAAGGCTCTTATGAATGAATAGTCAGTTCATTGTGTGGAGTGCTAGGGCACTCTCCGGGCATCTCACCTAGAGAATCCATTTAGTTAATAGAATTACAGTTTTTAACACAGCTATATATATATATATATATATATGGGTGTATAATCATATTGGTTTGAATATGTAACTAGTATTGTAAATGTTCGTTAACTGTTCACAAACATTTTTTTTGGGATTATGTATGGTTAACTGTTGGTAAACATTTATTTTTGGAATATATGTTGATATTATTTTTTTCCAAAAGAAAAAAACATATTTTTATTATAAAAAGAGAATACAATACTATAATAAGAGTGTACAACAATATTGTTCTATCACAGTAAATTCTCCATATCCCTTATAGATAAAAAAAACTTGTTACATTACAAAAACTATATCATCTATTATCCATAGATTTCTTCCTATACGATAGCTAACAAAACAAATATCATCTGTACTATTTATCATCCAGTCTTTATCCACATACAAATATCAATCTATCAAATGTTAGTTGATTGTATATTATAGATGACAATCACACTACTTAGTTCTAGTTAATCTATCTAACAAAAACAAAAAAGAGATGCTCAATTGCACTATATGAAATTAATGCACTTAGCATAATGCACCCAACGTTAGTAAAAAGGTCTTGGACAAATGCAGAAAAATATATGGATCCTTCGAAATACCTCTCTTTGACAGAAGATCTGCAACCCACTTTTGTTCGCTATAGATGCACCTGAACGAAATTTCCCGAAAAGTCTTTTCCAGGGTGCAAATTTGAGGCGTCCAATTAGAAAGCAAAGGTGGATGAAACCATGTGTGGCTCTTGACCCAATCTATGATGCCCTTTGAGTCTCCATGTACATGAAGAATGTCAATACCCAACCATTTGGCATAGATTAGAACACCCCATAATGCAATGACTTATTCTCGGATATTTGTACCATTATCTACCTTCCCACCAAAAATGATAGTGTCTTCCAGGCTCTATAACAATGAATGATCCACATCCGCATTTCCTTTGTAAATATGCACCATCGAAAAAACTAGTTGGGAGATTATGCCATATGTCCCTTTTTCTGATCGATCTATTGTATTGTTTTTTCTTCCTCAGACCAATATCTTCATCATATGCCACAATATTTATCACAATGTTCCTAACATCAACCACTTTATGTTAAAAAATCTGGAGTTCCTGCTGTTGAACCCTTAGTTAAACTGAGAGGGGGGGGGGGTGAATCAGTTTAACACATTCATGGACTTTTAAAACTTTTCATTAAACTAATTTACACCTTCACTTCAAGGTCAACTTAATATGTGAGCAATCTTAATTTGCGAGCAGTAAATATCAAGCAGATTTGTTAATGTAACAACAGTCTTAATATGTGAGCAACAAGTATTAAGCAGGTTAGATAAACCACATCAACACATAGACATCATGCATAGAGACGCCAGATATAAGTGGAAACCCATAAAGGGAGAAAACCACATCTTATTATTTTTGTGATGCAAAGGCAAGCTCCAACTCCCTCTCACCACTGATTTTCTGTAGGCTCCAACCCACAGGAGGCTCCTACCTCAATTCTTCAAGCTACAACTTGCAAGGAAGCTCCAACTCCCATCAATTTTATGCAGGCACCAACCTACAGTAGGATCCAACCTCAGTCAGATACAAATGACATTTTATCAAGCTACAAATTGATGTGGAAGCACCAACTCCCATCTATTTTCTGTAGGCGACAACCTACAGGAGGCTCCTACCTCAGTCAGCTACAACTGACATCTATCAAGCAACAACTTGATAGGGAAGCTCCAACTTCCTTACTCTTTCAAAAGAAAAACACTTGTTGATTTACCTTGGATATCAGCTCTGTTCTGTTCCTTCTCTTCTGTTGTCCATTAGTCCTCATATCTGCCCTGTATCATCTCTGCATCTTCTCGGATTCTCTATCAGATCCTCCTTCTTCTCTTCTCAGCTCCTCCTTCTTCTCTGCCTCACTACTTCATTTCTGCATTCTCTAACCTCACTCTCTAACCCCTTATGCATATCAAAGTGATATCATTTATAGATTTTTCCTCATGACTGTTTGTATTCCACAGGGAATTCAAGGTGAATAGCCCTGACTTTTTGCCTTCTGCCTTCTAATTTATTTGTCTAGCTCATTCAGAAAAATATAGCAATTTGTATACATTTCAGTTTTTCAGTGGAGTTTTGTTTTCCTACCGGAGACTTGCCAGTGCATCACAAATAATATAAAACAATTAAAAACATTTACATTTTCAGTTATAATAGAACAAATTCACTCAGCTCTTTTTTTGGCCTTTGGCTTTGCTGGTTTTGTATTTTTTGCTGCTGTTAGGTAACTGCTCTGCATACCTCTGTTGTTTACTGCAATTGTGTGCGCCTGTGCATGTACACCTGTCAAAACCACATTTTCATTCCTATGCATATTCACCTGTTCACTGCAATTTTGAATCTGCTGTATATATAACTTCTTTTCCAAGTTTAGTCCCAAATTTTTCTTCTTTCTATGCATATAACAATGCATCTCCAACTTTCGGGCCTCAATTTCTCTCAATCTGTGCAATTCAACATTCTACTGCTGATCTGGCAATTTCAATAAACATATCTGGAGGCTTTTTCTTCCAAGGTTATCTTATGGTTATGAACCATGCCTAACAAACTGTATATGCGGGAACTTTGTTCTTTGCATCAATGGGATTAAACCTTATTATAAAATCCATAACGCGCCTCCAACGTTCTCTACCTTTTATATTTGATTATGAAATCATATATGTCGGGACCCACAATTTCGAGCTCTTTGTATCTGTCGATGCGATGAATTAAGCCATGGTTATAAAGCCATTGAAATTCCCCATTACACAATGGCCTTCAACATATTAACAAATATATAAACTTATATGTAAAATTCCTTTCAATCTTCGTAGCATTTCATTCCACGTCAAATTTCCACCTTGGTAAAACTCCAAATGCCCACAACTATAATATGCCCAACGCACAATTCATTCCATACAAGGTTCAGTTATCATCAACATAATATATGTATCAACATTTATTTTGACCCCAATTCAAATGTTACGAACCATTAAAATAAACCTTTGATCACTCCAAGGAATAGCCTAGGCCAATACCCATATTTCATCATTCGCGAATATTTAACTTGGAGTATAAAACCATAAAACCAAACATTATAAAATCTTGCCACAACTATATTCCGATCCCATTTAACGTTAGCCCTTAACTATTTATGCAACATGCACTCAGCCACACATATCCGGACTTTTCTTATTCCCTAATGCGATGAATCGCCTCTAAATACTTCCAATTGCGATAGTTCTGATGCGATTAATCGCAATCACAACTTTCAATAGTATGTTCCGATGTCCTGCTTTTACTTCGATGCGATTGATGCCTTTGCGATGAATCTGATGCGATTAATCGCAATCGCGTACCTTCAACAGTTTGGTGCGATGGAAAAAGGGTCCCACTTACGTATTAACTTTGGTTTATATTCAAATATTAACATAAGGTTTCGGGCCCACAGCTTATATATCCTCATACCGACTCATTCATAAGAGGTTCGGATTATCACCAGCATAACATATATATATCAATATGTATTGCATACCCCTTATGGTATTGTATGCCAACTTGATCCAGGTGGATATTGGTGGCCACCCGCCTATTCCACTTGGGGTCCCACCATTGCCTCTTTCAGTTTTTTAGTTTCAGCACAACTTACTATTTTTAGCAGTTTTTCGGGTCGTGAACTTCCGGAGCCGTTTTGAGGCCCTAAACGACGTTTTTTGGGAATCGTGCCTCCAACAAATATCATTCCATTTTGAAATGGATATTCATGGCAAAAGTTGTAGTCCTCAGATAGATCTTTTTAATGATGTACCATGTGCGTCAAACGGAGATAGTATGCCAAAGTTACGTCCCTGAAGTTGAAACACCAATTTACCCAAACAGGGCCCATAGTTTTGGCGCTTCATCTCCTAGGGTTAGGTTTTTGGATGTTTAGAGTTCTCCATTGTTTCTCAATAACAAATAGGCCCTCGAGCCTCATTGTAACTCAGTTTGGAGGCCTGTAGCCGCCACATCTCTTCTCAGAGATAGCTACCAGCGCCCTAGCTAGTTTTATTTTCATTTTGTCTGTAAGAAAATTTCAGTTCTTTGATATTAATGAAATGAAGTGTTATTTCCGCTGCATCTCTATATTTATGGTTACATGTTTATTCTGTTGCGTTCCTGCATAAATCCGGATCAGTGGTATCAGAGCGGTCTGCTTTTCCTCGATCCTTCGTTGCATGTCCCTAACGAGGTCGGGGTATAAGGAGCTAGGGCTTGATCTGGTGGAACCTTTGCAAGAGCACCCTCACAAACCTCGACGGACACACATGGGGGACGAAAAGAAAGATGAGGGAGAAGGAGATCCTATCAAAATATTTCTCGAGGAGGCCCTCGAAAAACAAAGGAACGCGATGATGGATAACTTTGCTCAGATCCTTCAACGGCTGCAAACCAGGAAATTCGTTTTCTTGATGATCCGCCCCCAGGGCAAGAAGAAGACTGTGGCCACGACCTCCAGACAAGGCTCCTCTGCACGACAAAAACAAATGGATAAGGTTGTGGAGGAGTATGGGGACATCTTTACCTCACCCACAGGGGTTCCTCTGCACTGTCAGCTCAAGCACCCGATTGATCTAACCACAGGTGCGCCGCTACCCAATGGACCGATCTATCGGCGCTCTGTTCTGGAGAACGATGAAATCAAGAGGCAGATTCAGGAGCTGCTGCAGAAAGGTCACATCTGACCAAGTTCATTGCCCTGTGGGAGCCCGGTCGTGTTGGTACATAAGAAGGATGGGACGTGGAGACTCTGTATTGAATATCGGGCGCTGAACAAGATCACTGTCCGGAATAGGTACCCGATCCCACGGATTGATGACCTTCTGGACCAACTCAAAGGTGAAAAATATTTCAGCAAGATTGACTTGAAGTCGGGGTATCACCAGGTACCGATTGAACCCTCCGATGTGTGGAAGACTGCCTTCAAAGCCAAGGAAGGCCTTTTCGAATGGCTGGTCATGCCTTTCGGGTTGACGAATGCTCTCGCCACCTTCATGAGGATGATGGATGACATCTTGCGGCCATTCACCAACTCATTTGTAGTGGTGTACTTGGATGATATTCTGATCTTCAGCCGGACTTGGGAAGAGCACCTTCACCACATCCGACAAGTCCTCCAAACACTGCGGCAACACAAGTTGTGTGCCAATTTGGAGAAGTGCACTTTTTGCATGACCCAGGTTCAATATCTGGGATACATTATTGATGAAAGGGGGGTGCATGTGGATCCAGCCAAGATCCAAGTCATTCGGGATTGGCCAGCCCCAACTACTATAACAGAGCTTCGCAGCTTTCTGGGTCTTGCTAATTTCTACCGAAGGTTCGTGTTGGAATTCTCTCATATCACTTGGCCCTTGAGTCAAGTAACCAAGGGAGGAGCGAGAGAAAAATTCTTTTGGTCGGAACCTCAACAGAAGGTGTTCACAAAATTGAAAAATCGCCTCTGTTCTGCCCCAGTGCTCACTTTACCAGACTTGCAACAGCCATTTGAGATCGAGACGGATGCCTCTGACTATGTTATTGGGGCAGTTCTTACTCAACAGGGACATCCAGTGGAATATCACAGTGAGACATTGTCTGACACAGTTCGAAAGTATCCCACTTATGACAAAGAAATGTATTCCATTGTGCAAGCTTGTCGACAATGGAAGCATTACATTTTGGGGAAGGAAACAATCATCCACACAGACCACCGGCCCCTGCAGTTCATACAGACACAAGGGAAGTTGCAGAATGATCGCCATCAAAAGTGGTCCACATATCTGAAACAGTTTCATTTGAACATCAAGTACAAGAAGGGTAGCACCAATAATGTTGCAGACTGCCTCAGCCGACCACCGATCGTGGCGCTCACCACCATGCTCAACTCTTGTGGGCACGAGACTTCTGATTGGCCGTTTCTCTATGAGAGTGACCCAGAATTCGGCCACACTTACAAGGCACTCTTGGGGGGTACGCAAGTTCCAAATTTTCACCTCCAAGATGCCCTTTTATGTCACCTGGGACACCTTTGTGTTCCTTCAAGCGAGCGTGCCAAGATGATATGGGAAGCACACTACAGTTGAGTCGCTGGGCATTTCAGGGTTGAGAAAACAGTAGTAGTACTGCTGAAGTATTTCTATTGGCCGAACCTTCGAAAGGATGTCGAGAAGCACATCAGATCTTGCACTGCTTGTGCCATTGCCAAACCGACCATCAAGAAGCAAGGCCTATATAATCCGCTACCTACCCCTAGTCGACCTTGGGAATCCATCTCCATGGATTACATGTCGGGCCTGCCTTCTACTAAGCAGGGAACCGACTGTGTTTTCGTGGTTGTCGACAGATTCTAGAAGATGGCCATCATGGCGGCTTGTAAGAAGAATCTCACAGCAGAAGCCACTGCTAAACTCTTCTTTGAAAGAGTGTGGGTGCACTTTGGGATCCCACAGCCCATCATATCAGATCGGGATAGCAGGTTCCTCAGCACATTTTGGTCCAGCCTCTGGTCAATGTTGGATACCAAGCTCACCAAGTCCACAGCTTTCCATCCCCAAAAATATGGCCAGACAGAGGTCATCAACAGAATGCTTGTACACATTCTGTGCATGTACAATTCGAAGCATCCATGCACATGGGACGAGAGCCTCCCATATGTACAACATATTTATAATCGGTCTCTCCACAGTTCAATCGGCCATAGCCCCTTTCAGGTGGGCTTGGGATTCCAGCCACTATTTCCTATTGACGTAGCCATACCATTTGCAACTGCTCAGGCTGATTCATCTCATGTCCAGTCTGAAGTTGACAAAGCAAGTAGCTTCATTGAGCGCATTCAACACATCCACCAGCAGGTTCATGATATATTGGACAGAGCCAATGCCAAGTAAAATCAACGCCCATGATCAACACCGGGTGCCACACAACTTCCGTGTGGGCGACAAAGTATGGCTACATTTATAGAAGGAGCGCCTCACCGGACCCCACCGCAAGCTTTTCCCGCTCCGCACGGCCGTACACCATCACCAAGGTCGTAGGGAACAATGCCTTCGAGCTCGCATTCCACCATTCTTTGGTCCGCACCCGCCTTCAATGTGGATCGCCTTCGTCCTTACTTCCCACCTCTAATGGACACCTCGGACATTGCGAACAACTCACACCAACGTAGAGTTAAACCCCGCATCGCATGGAACAGTGCCACCGCAGCATTGTATCAAGGACGTGAAAATAAAGAGCACGCTGCGTAACATCCAATCGTATCAGTCGTCAAAGCCGGCCAACTCCCCGCACCAAGGCAAGTGGTTCACTAGGGACCAAGTTCAAAGAAAAGTTTCCTCATCTCATGGATGAACTCAACGCAATGGGGACCATTGCTTCCTAAGGGGGAGGAATGATCCAGTGGATATTGGTGGCCACCCGCCTATTCCACTTGGGGTCCCACCATTTCCTCTTTCGCTTTTCGGTCTGCACAACTTACTATTTTTAGCGCTTTTTTGGGTCCCGAACTTCCCGGAGTCGTTTTGAGGCCCTAAACGATGTTTTTTGGGCATCGTGCCTCCAACGAATATCATTCGTTTCAAAATGGATATTCGTGGTGAAATTTTTAGTCCCTGATAGATCTTTCTAATGATGTACCATGTGCATCAAACAGAGATAGTATGCCAAAGTTACGTCCCTCGGGAAGTTGAAACACCAATTTACCTAAACTGAGCCCATAGTTTTGGTGTTTCATCTCCTAGGGTTAGGTTTTTTGGATGTTTAGAGTTCTCCATTGTTTCTCAATAATAAATAGGCCCTCAAGCCTCATCTGTAATCCCGCTCGTAGGCTCCGTAGCCGCCACATCTCTTCTCGTAGATAGCTACCAGCGCCCCTAGATAGTTTTATTTCCATTCTGTCCGTAAGAAAATTTTAGTTCTTTGATATTAATGAAATGAAGTGTTATTTCCACTCGCATCTCTCGTATTTATGGTTATATTTTTTATTCCGTTGCATTCCCCGCATAAATCCGGATCACAACTACAATATATGAACACATAATACAGACCCTCCGCCAATGCTAGAACATTATAATAAAACCCACATATTTAACTTACCTCTCTAATGACAATGAGACCAATGCAATGTCCACCGATAAAGTGGATCGAATGATTAATATGTCATCGCACTCCAAATCCCAGACATGACCGCCACCGTTGATCTTCGCTTTATTAACCCCTTCACAATTTCAATACACAAACACCATCGGATCTCCATCTCTCTAGATTGAACGAACCAAATTGATATCGCGTTTTTTTCAAAGGTCGGACATTAACACTTAAAATTTACGCGATGTAAATGGTTTTCCAATACCGCTTGAGGCCACGTGTCGTGCAAGGACCCTAATCGCGTTTTTTTCACCAAAATTTCTTTACCACTTTTAATTCGCGCGATACTCGCCGTATTTGTCTCTCGAAAACCACTTCACTGTTCATTCAAGGTCACGGTTCCGCCTTATCTTAGCTCATGGTTTCGCTTCTAATAATTCTATTTCAACGTTTTATTAGAAGGAATTTTTGCCTTTTATTTTATTTCCTTCATCGCTCACATCGAAGCATCATTCCGCGTAGGCCTTCATTCAACTCTGCGTTTCTAATTTCATGTCAGGGCTCGATCTCACCGTAAACTGGAACATGCCTTCGACCCCTTCATCCTTCGATTTCCATTATCAACTAAATAATCCTTCTTCGTGGTTCCAACCAGGAACTCCCATCATGTTATATGGGCAACCTTTATGTTTCTTCTCACAATGAATCGACACACTGACATTACTATTAACACAAGGTTTTATCACACAATTCCCCACGCTAGTCAATCATTAAAGGCGCAATAATGACCTCCCCTATTATGTTTAGAATAACCATTTAGCCACACTACAGAGTACGGACTCTACATTGCCATAAAATTTCTCATCTCGCACCGGTTCTCTTACATTGGCTTCTAAAGTGCAAGCCACTCATACAGTAACCACGGGGATTAAAACATTCTCACACATAAATTAACTTGAAAAATGCACAGAAATACTGAAACAAATTTTTAATTTATACAGTGAAATTTCTTACAAATTCTGGCCCTTCTGCAACCTATTCTCTGCAGATCTCTCCTACAGCTCTACACAGCCCTCAACAGGTCTGTGCTTCGATTCACTGCTTGTCTCTACTTCAATACACTGCTTGTCTCTGCTTCAATTCACTGCTTCCTCTGCTCCTTGACTGATGCTACTCCTTACTTCTCTTTTTTTTTGCTGCCTCTGCTACCTCTCTGCTGCCTTGTTGCTTTTTCAGGTGCTCCTCCTTTTCCATCTCCTTTTCCATCAATGACAACATTTCCAACACCTGCACCTCCATATACCCTAGATTGTGTATAATGAAGGGGAGCAATGTTCCTTTTGAGTCTCGAACCAATGTTTAAGGAAATTCTCCAACGAACTCTTTATCCAAATCAAGTGAACGCATAATGAATCTACAAATTAGTAATAAATGTCTCACATCCTCAATCTCATTCATACACACAGGGAAAATTCCAGGACCTATGAAACCCTTATGAAAAAGGTTATTTCACGTGAGAATTTTGTCATGCATAGATAGCTAATAAAAACATTTTAACTTTTTAGGTATCTCCATGTAGAAATTATACAACAAGCATGTATATCTTGGATTCAATCTAATATAACGATGTAATAAAGTTAAATATTGAATCTCTTATACAAATCACTTGCGGAAATTAAACACAATCGCCAATTACATGAAGCAAAGAAAGAATAAAATCAAACGACAAAAAAGATAATTTCCCGGGGAAAGCATGATGCTCAAAAACCCACTATATTCTATTGTATATTCATCATGGATACATGAAACAAATACAATGCCTTCTCTTCTCACAAGAGTCTCCAACACTCGGCTATTTGCCTCACACTGTCCTCATAGAAAACTGACAAATACTTAGTCAATTTCTAGCCTCCTGACAACTGCCTTGCTCACACAATTCATGAGGAATGCATTCCCTAAAGAATAGGAGAGATTTCCTTCTCTATCTGCGCTGAGTATCATGGGAAATACAATGAGTGTTTGGATGCATGGGTGCATCCCATAATCCTACAACTGATAGTGAACATCCCTTTCACCTAGATCTCAACTGGGTCTCCACTGGAACTGACATGCATGCACCTAATAATAGTAAATCCTCAGTTGCATGTGAGATCACTGATTGTGAATTAATTAATATCTAGTTCACTTGATCTCTCTCTAGTGTATCTAACAGTTACAACTAGCACAATTGAGTTTAACTCACTTAACTGAGTTAAAATGTTTACAACTTGCATTAACTAATGCACCACTGCACTTCGAACTCTATTACAACTAGAATTACTCTGCATGCATCAACAACTACCCTCAACTCGAAATTCATGAGTCAAATGAGTTTATCACACCTAGTTAACTATTAAAAGTTAGTTTGAGATTTATATTATAGTTTAGTGTCCATCTTAATTAAGGGATAACTAAAATAGACATGCACGAAATATAGCCCTATGGGCCCCACCCTAGTGTAGGTGCTTAATGCACTAGGTGTGAGTGCTGAAATTTTCTTGTTGAATCTCAACACTCCCTCTCAACAAGAAAGGGATTATGCTTCACCCCGATCCTGCCTCTATGGTATTTGAATTTTCTCCTGGTGAGCACCTTAGTTATAATATCTGCATCCTGATCTTCCGTGGGAATGTACTGAAGCAACATTATTCTTCGATGCACATAATATTTGAGATGATGGTACCAGATATCTATGTGCTTGGACCTATCATGAAACATAGGATTAATATTGAGTTTAATGCAACTCTGATTATCACAATGTATCAATTTTGGATCCATCTGAGAACCAAACAAACCAACCAATATATTTCTAATCCAGATAGCCTCACATGTAGTTTGACTTGCTCCCATGTACTCTGCTTCCATTGAACTGAGTGCCACGGATCGCTGCTTTCTGCTATACCAAGAAACTGCTGTTGATCCAATGCTAAAGATCCCTCCTAATGTGATCTTTTTGTCTGATGGACTGGCAGCCCAATTGACATATGTGAAGCCTTGAAGCTTCACTCCCTCTGTCCATCTGTACCATAGACCATACTCTGATGTGCCACTCAGGTATCTCACGACATGCTTCCCTACCTTCCAAAAGAGCTTGGTAGGCTTAACCATAGCTTGAATCAACTGGTTAACTGTGTAGAAAATGTTTGGTCTCATGTTCACCAAATACATTAGTGAACCCACTAATTTCCTGTAAAAAATAGCATCCACTACTTCTCCAGAAGTAGCATCCTCCTTCCTCCAATTTCCTAGAAGAGGAGTCTCCATGGGTTTGTAGCTCTCCATGTGAAACTTACGCAATATCTCCTTCGCATACTTTCCTTGAGACACAACAAGTTCACCATCCCGCTTCCATATTTCCAAGCCAAGGAAATAATGAAGGAGTCCCATGTCCTTCATTTCGAATTCTCTTGCAAGGTCCTCTTTGCAAGAAAGTATCAACTTCTCATCACCTGTCAAGATTAGATCATATACATAAAGTACAATAATCAAAAGCTTACCATCAACCACAATCTGGTATAGGTTTGCATCCACTTCACTTTTGGTGAAGCCCAACCCAGTGAAATAGCTGTAAATCTGAGTGTACCAATCATGAGGTGCTTGGTTCAGCCCATACACTGCTCCCTTGAGTCGGCACACATGTGACTCACTATTGAAGATCTCAAAACCTTCAGGATTTTCTATGTACACTTCCTCCTCAATAACTCCATTGAGGAACACAATTTTCACATCCATCCGATGAAGGCGCCACCCCATCTGTGCTGAGCGTGCAAGGATAGATATAATGGAAGAATACCTTGCGATTGGTGCAAAGGTCTCTTCATAGTCAATCCCCTCAATCTATGAGAATCCCCAATCCAAAAATGTGGCCTTGTACTTCTCCACACTCCCATCAACAACTTGCTTTACCTTGTAGATCCATCTAGATCCAACCACTGATTTGTCAACTAGTCTTGGGACTATCTCCCATGCACTTTTCTTGACAATGGAGTCATACTACTCTACCATAGCATTAACCCAAGTTGGTTGTTGCATTACTTCCTCAAAGGAATATGGTCGAGTCACAATACATTTGCTCACAAGAGCCATGTATCCAGTAAACCTGTCAGGAGACTGCCTTTGTTTGCACAGTGAAGTAGGGGCTCCTACATTCTTTGCTGCATCAAGATAATGGGGCTCCTAGTACTTATGTTTTTTCATCGAAGCAACAGAGAATGGTCCACACACGTATGTATGAACTCTCTCAAGGATCCTTAAGCTTGGTTCTCCTTCTGATGAAAGGTGGCCTTTACATACTTCCCCATTGTACACCCCTTGCATGTATCTAACTGAGCAAGTGGTCCCATTGGAATTCCTATAGAAATATGCTACATGACTTTCAAGGCTCCATGGTTTATATGGCCCAATCTCCTGTGCCATAACTCACCCTCATCCCGGCTCACCACTTTGTCCACCTTGCCCATAATTATTGCACAACCATCTACATCCAGCTTATAGAGATTCTTAACTTGAATCCCTATCTTCTTGGCTTGTCCTGTTGTTTTGTGTCGCAGGAAAGCTTTACCTTCACTGCAAACAACATCATAGCCTCTATCCTCCAACATTGCAACTGAGACTAAATTTTTCTTCAAACCTGGTACATGCATTACATCTTTTAATTGAAATGGTTTACTTGAATGTATTTGAAAGGTAATAGTGCCAATCCCAGTAGCACTATACCATCTATCATCCCCCATTTAGATATGCATATTTATATCCTTCTCCTCCAAGCCACTGAAAAGTTCCTTGTCTCCCGTCATGTGAAAGGAAGCACCACTATCCAAGTACCACACCGAATCCATTGCACTTGACACCATGCATGCAATGAGTGAGAAGTCAAGCTCAAATTGCGAGGCCAAAGCCTCTCCAGCTGTAGATCCAACAACCTTCTTATTTTTCTTCTTTTGTGGACAGTTTGTGGCATAATGCCCATGATTGTGACAGTGAAAGCACTTCACCTTGGACATGTCCTGCTTCTTTCCATTTTTGGACTCAGATTTGGAATGGAATTTCTTCCCCTTCCCTTTCTTCGCCTTGGAAGCCAAAACAAAATCTTCTTCAACCTCATGCTTAGATGAATATACATCTCTGGTATTCCGTCTAAACTCCTCTTGCACCAAATCCGACCATAGTCATTCCCAATGTGGCGATTTTTCCCTTCCATTGACTGTTAAGTCCCTATATTAATATTGTAGTCCCTTATTATGTTAGTGTAGCCCCCCTTGGTGTTATTGTTGTACCCCTGTAATCCCCATATTATTATTATTGTTCCCTTAAATTATTATTGTTAGGTCGGCTAGGATTACATTGTGGCCCCACTAGGATTATGTTGTGGCCCCATGGACTCCTATATATAGAAAGGAGGTTTTGTAATTTGTATCATCCAAGAATTGTTCATTGATGTAATGTATTGGAGGTTTCCCCCTCAGAGTGGCTTATTTCTAAGGCGTTGATATCTCTTTTCTTCTATTTTTGGAGCTGGTTTCACAACATTGACAGAGTCTTCATAACTGTGCCAACTCTTGGGAAGTCCTAGGAGAGCTAGGTTCACCAAATAATCATCCGCAACTGTTATTCCAACGCTCCCCATCTCATCCCAACATTGGAAAAACTTTGTTAGATATTTTGGAATGGTGTCACCCTTTTCCATCTTGATCTTCCTGAGTTAATCTTTGAGTGCCAATTTCCTATGGTCGCTGCTGCTCTGAAATAGATTCGTCAAAGCCTTCCACATTGCATATGGTGTAGATTTCCCATGGAGGCTTGAGAAAATGTGCTCTCGTACTCTCTCCAATATGATCCTCCTTGCCTTTTCCACTTTCTTTTTCCATGCATCAAGATTTGAAACATCTGTCACAGCGGGTTTAGGAATGTCATTGTCGATGAATTCCTTCAAGCCATTGTCTTCGAGTACTGCCTCCATCCTATCTTTCCAAGAAATATAATTAGAGCTGCCCTCAAGTGCATACTCCAACCTCAAGCCATTGAAATCCATTTCGATCTTGAATCAGCTGTCACACCAAGAAAGTCTTTCTGCAAATTCGAATTCTATTCAGTCACAAGCTCAACTTCTTTTTTACTCCAGTAATTCCTTGTGATTTGATACCATGTAGAAATTATACAACAAGCATGTATATATTGGATTCAATCTGATCTAACAATGTACTAAAGTTAAATACTGAATTGCTTCTACAAATCACTTTCGGAAATTAAACACAATCAACAATTACATGAAGCAAAGAAAGATCAAATCAAACCACAACACAGATAATTTCTCGGGGAAAGCTTTCTGCTCAAAACCCCACTATCTTCTATTGTATATTTAACATGGATACATGAAACAAATACAATGCCTTCTCTTCTCACAAGAGTCTCCAACACTCAACTATCTGTCTCACACTTTCCTTGACAAAAACTGACCAATACTTAGCCAATTTCATCCCTCTCAACAACTTTCCTTGCTCACGCAATTCATGAGGAATGAAATCCCTTAAAGAATATGAGATCTTGCCTTCCTTAACTGCACTGAGTATCATGGGCAATCCAATGAGTGTGTGGCTGCATGGGTGCAACCCATTAATCCTACAATTGATAGTCAACATCCCTTTCACCTAGATCTCAATTGGGTCTCCACTGGAACTGACATGCATGCAACTAATAATAGTAAATCCTCAGTTGCATGTGAGATCACTGATTGTGAATTAAATAATATTTAATTCACTTTATCTCTCACTAGTGTATCTAACAGTTACAACTAGCACAACTAATTTTAACTCTCTTAACTGAGTTAAATTGTTTACAACCTACATTAACTAATGCACCAATACACTTCGAGCTCTATTACAACTAGAATTACTCTGCATGCATCACCAACTACCCTCAACTTGAAATTCATGAGTCAACTAAGTTTATCACACTCATTTAACTATTACAAGTTATTTTGATATTTAGATTACAATTTAGTGTCCATCTTAATTAAGGTATAACTAAAATAGACTTGCACCAAATATAGCCCTGTGGGCCCCACCCTAGTGTAGGTGCTTAATGCACTAGGCGTGGGTGCTGAAATTTTCTTATTGAATCTCAACACTCCCAATACCAAGATTTTTGGAACCAAAACCTGTATTCAAAGTCATTCGGGACGAAAGAAATTATTTGATATATCTCTTGTCCTACAATTTGTTCCTTTTTAATATGCGTTAATATACCCCATGGAAATTGTGGACTTATAGTTGTTGTGAGAACCTAGTGATAATATGTAATCATGGTCATTTTACTCTTGAAACTTTAAAATTGCACATAGTTGTCCATGCTTAAATAACATGGTTTCATATTATTACCTCTTTCCTTCTAGGAAGAGTACATATGTGTCAACTCAACCATAGCTTCTTAAGTTATTTATTGAAAAACAAATCCAAAAATCCAGAAAGGAATTAATTATTTAAAGAAATGGAATTTATATCATAGGAGGAGGAGTAAGGAATTATTATCCTTTCGACCTTAGTACTTCTATTTGGATTATCATTATTATGAGAATCCTTTTGGTTTTTTTCTACGTCTGTGATTCAACCAAATAATAGAATCATGGTATCTACCTTTCAATGCCTTGCATTGATGATGACAATGAGTCAACACGAAAGAGGAATAACACAATTTGTTGAGTCTAACTGTTAGGATTAACCTTGAATTTGAAATGAAAATGTATAGTAATGGTTTCAGACACATGGTTTTGTTAGCCATAGTTTTATGTGAGTTGTATTTGGTTGAAATGAAGCCTATAAATAGGCTTATTTGTCTCCATTGTAAGTGTGCGAAGCACCAAAGTGCCAAGGGTTGAGCAGGTTCTCTCCTGGCTAGTGTGAGGAGCCAGGGGTTGAGAAGGGTCTCCTTGGTGAGTGTGGGCTCCTCGACAAGCTTGGTCATGGCTTGGGCCGCAATCTAACTCTTTCGAATGAATATCTCTATAAATTATTCAAAACTCAGCATTATCTTATGCTTTAATAGTGATGTATTTGTTACACCATCGACTGCCGTTTGGATCTATGTTATCGTTCCACCATAGCTACTAAGGCTTATTAAGGCGCTTATTGAAACCACCCCTCTTGAGATTACTCTAGACCTTCTCTTCCCCTGTCCATGGAATTCATAAGGCACTATGAAAGCCATATGAAAATTGGCATTATTTAAAGGGATGGAAAAATCCTTTTGAGGGTTCAAATGCATACATACGCTTTACAGAAAAGCATATAAGGAATAATTTCTCAGCCCTTGAGCATTCCCTGCTTAGGGACAGGGAATTTCGGGCATGATGACGCTAGTGGCCTTTTATCCATTCCTCACCAAGGAATTGCAGTGAACTCCTGAAGGGCCTCCACCTCTCCTCTTACACACCAGGAGCACCATGCTTCAAAGCAACCCTGCAAAAAAATCTATGGCACCATTCCGGGGTTTCAAGGGCATTTAGCTATTAGCAGTGACACTCTAACCTTCCCTTCTGGGAAATATGTTGCACCTCGAACACCATGGATACTATTAGCCATCCATGAATTAAGTAGCCACATCCTCTTATATCTGTGATGCTACTCAGAATTCACATAGGTCCTTTGGAAAAAACGTAGGTCAATGAGTAATGTAGCCCCACACCCGGGCATTTATCTCCAAAGGCTAAAGAGCCCCTTATGTAAGATCATAGGTTATTACAGTTAGGAGAGGAGGTATGGTGTTGAGGGTTCTGGACCCACCAACATTCAGGGTATCTCCTTGATATTAAGTCCCAATTAAACCTCACACCATATGGTGTAGGAGTCCCATTTGGAACAAATACCTAATTTCCTTATTCTTAAAGATATGCATTGGCTCTTGCTGTCAGTAAGAGAGACTGATGAAAATGTACTTTCACAAAGCAAGGGGGTGTGCCTAGTCATGAGTGTCCAATTGAAAGTGTGTCAAGGTTCTTCTACTAGAAAAGTGGGTGGGGGGGGGTCAGGGAGAAAGAAAGTGAGCCTATAAGAGAGAGGTAATAGTACCACCCAGGAAGAGACACACATGAACCAAATGATTATGTATAACATCCAATGGAACAATCCACAAGGGATGCCACAGTCATTACACACAAAAATTTGAGAAAGGTCTATCTAATATCCTGTGGAATAGTCCACAAGGATGGGACCAAAATTACAACCATTACATAAAATTCTCAACAAGATAAGCACTAAAATAACCGAAATAGTTCAACTATCTTAGTACATGTGAAAAGAAAACATGAAGTAAAAAAATCCAGAGAAAAGTGTTACAAACATTCAAAAGTAATGCATGACGAAAGTGATAACCTTGATAGGCTTCTGTTATTAAGTAAAAGTTCCAAAACACATATATACAATGAACATCACTAGCTCCAATAGTGGAGCGTTGGAGCCACTCCTTGCTCCACAAAAGAACTAGATTTTCTCTCTATTGCTTTGCTGGTGGAGCTAAGGTGAAAATTCCTTTGGTCATAAAATGAAGGAGTATATATAATCAAGGGTGACTCTTTGACTATCCTCATGACTGTTTGACTTTCGATGACTTTTCAATTTACATGACTCCTTATATTCATGTGTGTCCTTTGGACTTCCACTTTATAATACATTTTGAATACAATATACATGATGTACAATAGTGATGTGGCGTATGACCACTAATGAGACAACATGAAATGAAAGTGATGACATGGAAATGTAAAGCCATTACTACTGCTACGAGTTTAATGTCTTCATGAAATATCTCTCCTTTATTCCTCCGCAGGCCTCAGTTATAGGGAGTCTTCAATGATCTCAGGTATTGGATAATAGTCGCAAAACAGCACCCTTTCACTTTCTCTCAATCAATCATATTTGAGTTCATATGCAAGATTTTATTTGAGCATGATTCCCTTCTTCTTATCTTTCTTTATCATCTCGCCATGACTTGATATAGTACCTGTTCCTACAATTCAATCACGATGAGACAAGATCAATCCGAAAACCCCTAGCCTAATATGATGCATTTTGATGCATGAACTGAGCTCGAGACAAGTGACAGGCTAGGCAAGGAAGCTCAGGGACTGCATATCTACACAGTTCAGTCAGGAAGGGGGTATTCTTGAGCCTTGAGATTGTGTAGTGCAAGTTCAAGCTCGGCTAAGGGAAATGACTATGTAGTTTCCGGAGTCAGTGGGGGCAGGTTGCAAGGATGAGAGCTAGGAAATCTTACTACACAGTTTAGGAGGTCAAGGAGGCCTCGGTGACTTCACAGTGCATAATTCTAAGGCTCAGGGTATGATATCATGTCTTGAAGTTGCAAAGTGCATAGTTCAAGTCGGGGTGGAGGCCACGAATGTGAAATTCTGGAGGTCAAGATTGGGTCTTGGTCACAAAAAATGCACAATGGAGCAGTCTTGGTAGGGAAGTATTGTGAAATTTACAATGCTAAGCAGAAAGGTCATAACCAGAGGACTGAGATTGGGCAGTGCACAGTTCAGGTTAGGCCAAGAGAATCTAGGTTGCTTGGTTGAGAAGTTTTTCGGAAAATGACTAAGTGTGGGACTGGTGAGATTGATGTGAATAATGATGGACTTTGACTATGATCATACACTTTTCATACTTGATGACTCAAACAACATAAATCATCCAAGACACACAAAAAAAGAATTATCCTCCCTATGACAACTTTACGACCAATTAACACAAATGCGACACCAAAGATACACTTTAAAATGATTGTGACGACACTTGTGCGATGATGCTGAAAACTTTGGAAATGAGTGTGACAGATACTTATAAGGCTAGAAAAACTCATTTATGCAAATATGACCTTTTGAAACTACTCGAAAAATATCATACATTAATTGCAACAACCAACATGCTAAAAGATGACACTTTGCCTATCGTACGAATGGGATCATAACATTTTAAGAAAAAAATGAAATGAATTTCAAAGTTTGCGACAACCATGAACAATACCAATACCAAGGAAGGCTACGAAATTTGGTATAGGATAAAATTTTGGAGGGGGTTGTAGCGGCTACAACACTTGGCGACACACTGGTAGGATTCCAACTTCTCTATTTCGGTTAACTTCTTTTGTGCAGGGCCTTGGTTCTTCGGGAGTATTGATTCATCGTGTAGATCACTTTGGATTTCCCACTTACCCCGTGAATAGAATAAGTCCCCATCATGCCATTTCTGTTTAACTCAACAAATATTCACCTTTATCACAAAGTTTCAAACATGGAAGGGTAATGAATTTCGTGAGTTTAATATTTTCAGAGTATAATTTTTCATCTCTGGTGTTTCTCTGCCACTAGCAGGCCTAGAAAATACCTCTATAGAGTCACTTCAGGAACATAAACATTTCTCTGCTTCCAGCGAGATTTAAAAGTACCCCGATGAACTTGATTTCTTTACCTCTTTGTGTAGGAAGCCTTTCTCTTCTTTCGCCCTTTTTTTTTTTTGAAAAGAGGGTTGTGCATTGGCACTTATTTTTTTTGGCAGAAGAGGGATCCTCACTTATTGAGAGGAGGAGAGGTTGTTCCTTTAGAGAAATATATAGGTTCCTCTGATTTAATTTTTCTCATTTAGATTTTCCCCTTCTCCCTTTCTATTGATTGGATAAGCATGAAAACACCAAAACAAAAGAGACGAATATGGGCATAAGGTTTTCTAGATAGACATGAATTCATTGTTTTCCCAAAAGTCTCCTTACGGACGGATCGTATTTTCTGTCAGAAATTCTTCGCCCAAAATACATAACCAATACAAGGAAGAAAAACCAAAGGCTAACCAAATGTTGAAGTGTCACAAGGCTCCTTAGACTTCATCCACATGCACTCTCAGAAACCAAGCCATGGATGAGGACAACACTTTATTCACATGATGAAACAAAACATGAAAGAAGGAAAACAAAAAGAATGGAAAAATAAGCAAACAAAAGCATACTATGTACATAGTGTAGGGAACAACCCCTGATTTTCATTGAAATAAATGTTTGATATCTTGGCCATTGACAGGGAGAGTGTCGGTCTTCCCGTCAAGTGATTGAAGATGATATGTGTGTTGGCCAAGCTTCTCGTGTACAATGAATGGTACAATCCATAGGGATTGAAACTTAGTGTGTTTGGCTTTGTATTCATGGGCTTTATCCCATTTCAAGACTAAGTCATCCACACCAAAGTTGTTCTTCCCCGCAAAATTCTTGTCAAACCACCTCTTGATACGGTTTTGGTGAAGAAGGAATTTTTCTTTAGCTTTCAACCTTTATTCCTAGAGCTTATGAAGGGTATCCATCCTACACTGCACTAACAAACATGACTTGCCTTGGAACTCTTGGAAATGTTGGAGGGCATACAAGTAGATGTTGGGAGGGAGGATGGATTTTTTTTCTGTATACCAGGAAGTAGGAAGAATATTCTAGGGCATTCTTAGGTGTGACTCGGTCAACCCATAGAGTGTTTACCAAAGAAGAGTGCTAGTTCCTATGCTCAGGGAATATGGTATTATTAATGATGTAGATCATGTTCTTATTCGTGGATTTAAAAAGAACATTGCCCTGAGGGTAGTAGTTAGCATAATTCTTCAATAATATTCCATTTTCCAACGCAAAATAATAAAGCTTTAACAATGATAAATATGTTGCATTGTAAAAAACAAGTGAAGTAGGAACTCCAGAACCAGAAATGATGTTCTGTCAAAGGAAGTTAATGACCTCTTGATCATTCCCTTGTTTGAGCGTAACTGCTTCCCTCCACCACGTGAAGTAATCTATAGTGGTGATAGTGTAGCGATGCTGCTTTAATGAATATGGAAATATTTCACCAATAATATTCAATCCCCACTGTTGAGATGATTCTTCCACTACGATAGGCTGCAGTGGGGTGGCTGACTTCTAACTTTTGTCGGCACACCTTTGAAAAACTTGAAATTTGCAGAAATGAGCATGAACATCCTTGAATAGTGTGGGCCAGTAGAAATCAACCCACATAACTTTGTGTCCCATCGTATTGCTTGCAACGTGTCCTCCGACTGGTCTGTGGTGGAGATAACATAACACTTTCTCTGAATCATGTGTGTCCAGGCACTTGGAAAATATTTTTTTATGGTACTTCTTGAAAAGCACCCATATCACCAACTGATAGGATATAACTTTTAGCCTAACTTCCCTCTTCTGTTACACATAAAAATGAGAGGGCATGGTGTCATGCTCCTGGTGTTGGCGTACATCCTCGTACCAAGAGCTCGTGCTGATAGTGGGGAAGGTAAGTTTTAGTCTATTAGGTTCCATGACTAGAACTTGGTTGTATATTGAATACCCAGAAAGTAGAGAAAACATCTCAGACCCCGATACTGTTTGTAAAACATTTTCCTTGGATGATGCAGGGTATTTTTTTTTGTCCGAGGTGTGATCAAGATTTTGGAAATCAATACAGAAGTAGATTTCCACGGAATTATTTCTAACTGGGACCAAATTTGACACCCAATTGAGTGTCGCACCTTGTAGATGATCCGAGCATCCAACAACTTCCTTAATTATTTCTGGCTAAGGGGTTCAAGTGTGGGATGTACTTTTCTTAGCTTCTGCTTAAACGATTTAGCCCTTCTTTTATTGGTATAAAATGCTGGATGATTTGCGTGTTATAAGTTACATGACCATGTGGATAAATCTCAATATTGCTTGAATAGGCGGGTGAAGGCATGCCACTCTTGCAGTGTACAAAAAGTACAGAGATTAAAAAATTCCAGATCCTTTTTCGTCCCCAAGTTGATCTGTTCATGTGACAACATGGAACTATGATTTTTGGCGTCGACAAGTCCCCAAAAGTGATTCTGTAGGTTATATAGCTTTTCCAAAGATACCACAGCCTTGGGGATGAGGTTTTCTTTACCCTTGTTGGCTGCACACTGCAGTGCTTCTTCGTGCTCGTCCGCGCTAATTGCTACATCTTTGAGTACATCCGCGCTCGCCATGAAATGCAGTATATGTTGGTCATCATCGCAAACATGTGAATTAGTGACATTGCCGGGGATAGATGGTTTATAAAAAAATTCAATAGAGAAGCCGTCCCTCAACGATGACAACCTAAGAGCAGCATTGAATAATGTATCCACAACTGCATTACAAATTCTTGGAACAGAGAAAATATTGAAAAATTGGAAATGCGAAATTAAATTCCATACCTTTTAATGATAGCTCTTTAGATGAGGTGAAACAAAATGAATGGTATTACGTACCTGCTGCACCACTATTTCTGAATCACCTATTGCTTTTAAGGACGTTACATTGAGGTCAACGGATCCTTGTAAGCCCAAAACGAGTGATTCATATTCAACAATGTTATTTCTGTACTCGAATTCCAAGTGGCCTAATATCAAGTATTCTCTCTGCAATGGGTTGACCAAAACATAACCGGCTCCGGCCCCTTCCTAAGTTTTTGAACCATCAAATTAGAAAGTCCACAAATCATATGTACAAGTGTTGTGAACTACACTAGAACTAGTACTACTATTGCTACTACTAATTGTACATATGCCATTTGCACCAGTTGGACTAGGAAGGAGCTCCAACTGTGTTTTTGATGGGACTTAGGATGGATGTGCAAGATAACTCCCCATTTGTGTCTCCAGGAAGAAATTTCCCAACACAAGTTATTTGAAATCCATCGGTTCATTATGTCCGTTCAAGGGAGTCACGTTGTGTTTCATTTATCTTTCTGAGTTTACTTGAATCTAGTTGTTTCTACCCTTATACAGAAGCCATAGGTGTGACCAGTCTATGAAAAAATATCCTTATAGCTTACTTGACCAGACTCTACTTAACAATAGTCCATATTCTTCCAATATGTCCACAATCACTATGTTTATGCATTGGTGAACTCTTCCATCAGATGATAAGCGTATGATCACATCTATGAGTTCACGGATCGCATGGATGAGATTTCTGTCTAACCAAATAATCTGTGCATCAATTTTTCTCCATGTTGCATTGATTTTCTTTGCTATATTTACTGACACACCAGAATCAACCAAGCAATTGTGTACATTGAGATTAAATATCTCGAAATTTAAGAGGAAGGGAGGGCATAGTGTGTTTACTTCCAATGTTAAAGCATGAAGTACCATTTCGAGAGAATCAGAAGACATACCTAACCCCTCGTTTTAGGGGGGGAGATTACCTGCGGAGGAGTGTCCAAGTGCTCGTAAAAAATGTCCTACTGGCTCGTGATCTTTGTTAAATCAAACATCAAATTATTCACAGAGCCCTTTTCATGTCTTCAACTATGGTATAGTCCACAAAAAGATCGAAAAACAAAGTTCTTGTGTGTTACACAGTAATTTGTCACCGTCCCTGCAATCCCCCATCCCGCACATTGGAGGGCTTATTCCGTGACCTGTGAGTAGTGACATGACCTGAAACCACTTTCATGGCATCACCCTGAACAAGGACTTTCATTCCCCTGAAGACAATTCCTTGTGAAAAACCCTAAAAATAGCCTTTTTGGCCTTGGCGCGGCTACTCAGTGTCATACCCGTGCCAATGGGGGAAATCCTCCAAAGAGGGCGCGCCAACTGGCGCACTGTCTCAGTGTTGTACCCACGACAGGCTTATTAAGGAGTGTTTTTTAAAAATAAATGGCGAAAGATTGACTCCAACCAATTCCTGAACTGGTCTCTAAATTGAGTTGGGAGGTTGGCTTCGAATCTCCATGTAGAGGAAGTGGTTTTCCACCTCTCATGGAAGCTTCCTTGAGGATAGGGCCAATCCCATGATTGTAGGGATCCCAACTCCCCTTCCACCATCTATATAAGCTTGCCATTTTCCTTTGCAAGCTAGTCTCTAAGAGCCTTCATAGCCTAAAGAATGCTGCAAGAGCCTTGATAGTCCTCGTAGAGCCAAATCAGTAGCAAGGAGATTGACGATCGAAGAGAGAGGCTTGTCCCATTCCCGACAAGATTTACCGAGACGTATTCCGCTAACGACCTGCCAAAGGAAGATTCAGCGTTAGAGCCAGGTTGTATTTTCCTTTGTATGAATTAATGATAAGCGACTTTGGTTATGGTTCCACTCGTATTGTTCATTATGATCATGAGTTGTGCCTTCTCTGACTGATACATAATTGCATATATTGGGTTTTACGCTTGTGTTTGTCATGTTTCTTGCGTGTGCAGGTGTTCGATCGCGACGAGCATGAGGATTGTGATCTGCCGAAGCAAGGGAACTGGAGTGCTATCTCCTCTACAAACAACAGCCTTGGATTCAAGGTAAGCCTTCTTCGCCATTTGGTTTATTGCAATTAGGAACTTGCACCTTAGCGTGATACGATTGTTGCTAGACCCGATCTGGGCTAGTAGGGATCGCCTCTGTCTGCAGAGGGGATTTACCTCTTCAACAAATTGGCGACTCCACTGGGGATCGTTGATTTGGAGTATTGTCTTGTCTTTTCGGTTGATTCTTGACTTTGCTTGCTTGATCAGCTCTTTTGGCTGGCTCTTTCTGTGTGTTTGGATTTTGTTTAGCTTTACCATCACTAGTATGTTCCTTGGATTGCCCTTTTTTATTTTTCCATAGTAAACTTAACTAGCGCGTTTATTAGCCTGACAGTCGCGCCCATTGGCGCATGTTGCCAGTGTATTACCCGCGCCAATCCTATTCTGGCACTAAATTCCGCCTTATAGTCGCTCCAATCCTGTAAGGTGCTAGGGTTTACTCTGTTTTGAGCTTTCTGAGCTTGACCTGTGTGTTTGGTTTCATTTTTTATGACTGCTTGAGTGTTCTGGAGCCTTGTTTGACTGACTGTGACCTTCATCCTTTGGTTGTTTGCCCGTTTCTATCGATTTTACATTCTAGCCCTAGGGCATCTAGGTGCTATAGTGTGTCGAGCCTCCCGTGGGAGTTTTTGGTTTCTATATGTTCAGTCAACCTTGTGATTGCTTCTCTACATTCGTTTGGTGGTTGTCTATCGTTTTGTTGCGCTATTTGAGTGATTGGTTTCTTCTTCATTCGGATTCTGCTTTGTCTCGCTTTGAGCCTAGATTACATGGTTCATTTGAGTCTTTGGGATTCTCTTGGTTTTGAGGGATTGTTTTGACAATTTGAGGTCTGATTGTGTGTTTGCGTTGAGTGAAATTTGTTTGTTTTTACTCCTTTGCTATCGTTTCTCAAATTGTTCTTTTCATTAGTTTTCATTTTGTTTAGTGCATTTTGCTCTTAAACATTGAAAATACAAAAAAAAATCTCTTTTGCTTTTGATTAGTTAGCGTGAATTAAATATTTTCTGTGTTATTAGTGATTAGTAACTTTGAAAGAAAAGATTTTAGTTTCCAATAGCTGCATTAGAGACATTATTGGTTGTTGTCTGATCATTTTGTTATTGTGTGAAAATCTCTTAACTCTCTCGTAATTAGCTTTCATCGAATGAAATCATATACTGTGGCATGTAGTGTGCATTTAGGATATTTTGAGATATAACACTCGCTAGGGCATGAAAACTGAAACATAATTGAAGATAAACATTGAAATTTATTCAATTTACACTAAGGCAACATTGGAACATTAACGAAATATTTAGAGGTCTAGGCTAGAGACGTGTTCCAGCGTCTTTAAACCTAGTAGCTAGCGTTCGCCTCTTGGCTTTAGACAGCACTAGTATGGACTTGTGCTCTCCGTACCATCGTGTATATAAAGGGAGACCCCATTAGGTTTCTATCCTTTATCCATAGGAAGCCGAGTCTGCCGCCCTATACCTGTGATACACCGGACACAGCATTCGGGGAGATTGCCTGCACGTACGTTAAGTCCTTGGTTGATTTCTCCGTCATTTTGAAACCAAGGTGTATATTGCAGTTCACGGTTATTTGGTACACCCTTTGCCTAGCATTCTTGAGCAGTCATTTTGATCTTATCTTACTCCTTAAATTTGAAAAGATCACCAAGCGCTTGTCCTTTCACGCTTGCTTCAAAACCGAAAGAGATAGAGTAATCTTTCATCCATTTCTCAACTCTTAAAACATGAAACGGTGAAGTTTCTAAGTTTCAATGTCGTAAAATAAATCACCCGTGATCACTCCCCCTGTTAGATCTTGCTTGTTGGCCGTTTGATTGTGTGCCTTGATTCGTTTTAGCCCGTGTGTTGTGTTTGATCTTTTCCTTTTATCATTATTGTCACAGTGGCAAAACCCTCAGTTTCGTCTACTGGTAGTCCATATACAGACGATTCATCAGAGGTTTCTCAATCCTCTGCTGAACATCAACAACCCATCGTTTCCGAGTTTCCCGACGGGGGACCGGTTCTGTCTAAGCTTCCCTTTGGAGGACCAGTTGAGTTCAATTGGCCCTTATCCGACCCGTGGTCTGGATTTAGAGTAGGGGAACATTTCCCTCCTCTTACATCGGGTTCGCCTTTTATAGCTGTTGTTTTTCTTCCTAGTCCTCGCCGTCTATTACGAGATCTAGTGGCAGGTTCAGATATGGGTGCATCCAGCCATTCTCCTAGTGAGGAAATCCCCACGTCTGGTGAAGATTACCAGTTGTTCCTAGAAGACAACCCCGAGTTATATGTCATGTCTTTGCCTGGTCCCTCACTTCCAACGAGATATAGATCTTTGAGTCAGATCATGACTGTTGTTGCCTCTATGGGGATATCAACTCCCTCTATGAGGCTGGTTATTCCTTCATTGGGGATGTCTCCAAGGACACCCATCACCTCATCCTCTCAGGTCACTTCTATACCCGTCAGGCCCACTGTTTGTGTGGCTGCATCTACACCTGTTGTTACCACTCAGTCCGTAAGGGCTGCGTCGCTTCCCGAAGACATCTATATAGCATCTGCTATGCCGGAGAACATCTCTCCTGAGGAATATCGATTTTCCTTACAACAATCGAACCCCGAGGTCAGAAAATCCTCTCAAGATCCCAACCGCTCGTATTTTTCGCATTATGCACAGGACGGTACACCCGTTTATGTTTTTCCATATCAGTACGATGAGTACGGGAATCCTTTACATTTACCCACTCCAGAGGCTCACCTTCATGCTCAGGGTTTTTCGTCTAACCAGGTTGGGTAATCTTATAACCCTCAAGGACAACCTTTTCAAGGCCAACCTTCAGGGCAGCTTGGCTATCCTTATGACCTGCAAGGACAACCCTTATAGGGCTACCCTCTGGGCCAGTAGGGGCCATTATATGGTTCGCAAGGACAGTATTACAACCCTTCAGGTCAACCTATGCAGCCTCTCCTTGGATTCCAACCTGGCCAACCTCAGGTACTCACAGGTCAACTGGGGTACCAACCAGGGCTGGTATATGGTCCTAGGGGGCAAGTCCAACCTTCCCAACCCATGCAACCTCAATATCCTATTGGTCCAAATGTTGCACATCAGCCATGATCATCTTATGGTCCTGCTGCAGGTAAAACCGGTTACCAACCACCACCTGGCTCCATTCCACCACCCAATATAGAGGCCCATCGATCACAACTTTGGTGCTCTAGCAGCCAGTCAACACATTACCTTAGGCACAACCTGTCACACAGAACAACCTGTTCAACTAGGGCAGCTTGTTCAGCCAGGTCAGCCTGTCCAACCAGGCTAGCCTACACATCCTGTTAACCCTACCCAATAGCCAATTTATTCAATGCCGCAACTGAATCAACCGGTGCACCCTAATTATCGCGCTCAGCAGGGTCCCACCTACTAGTAGCCCGCTCAACCTCAAGGCGGTTACTATTCTCAAGGTCCATCTCGACCGACTTATAACCCGCCCCAAGGTTCCCATTATTACACTCAACAACCCAGCTACACCTATACTCAGCAGCCAAATCTAGAGACTTCTCAAACGGGACCAACATATAATTAGGTTCCATAATCTGGTTATCAAACCCCGTACACTGGTTACCAACAATCGAATCAGACTGGTTATACGCCCTATACCCCCTACGGTCAGAATCCTTCGGGACAAAACACATGGGGGCAAGGATATTCTCAACCAGTGTGGAGTACAGGCATCGGTCCTTATCGAGGGCCTGGTATGCCATTCAATCTGCAATTGTCATTCTTGGCTACCTTGGAGTTACTGGACGTTTCTAAATTAACCAATGATCCGATTCTTCACAATAAGTATTGGCCTCTGGTTCCGACCAAACTACTCGGCGACTACCCTAAGTTTGAAGGTAAAGCTGGAGAAGACCCCCAGGCGCATGTAATGACCTACCATTTGTGGTGTTCGTCTAATTCTTGGGTCGATGATTCAATTCGTCTATGTCTCTTCTAGCACACTCTTACCGGTGCTGTCGCTAAGTGGTATATTGAATTACCCCATGGCATCTTTCAGGATTTCAATACTTTAGCAATAGATTTTCTGACTCACTTTCAGTTACCGGTTCATTATGAAGGCGGGACGCATCTCCTGACTTCGTTGAAGCAGGATAAAGCCACCCACATATCTGATCACATCCATGAGTGGCGACGTCGTCATAGATTGATCAAGTTTGATATACCTGATCAGCTACTAACTCATTGGTTCACCACTCCCTTCGTTAGCAAAATCGCCCAAGATATTGCTATGGGGGCATGTGTGATTCAAGAACAAGCCATAGCGCTTGCCTAGTATCTTGATCTGGTATACTCTTAGTCAGGCACGCTGTATGATATTTTTACTGAAGCTCCACACTCGGGAACCTCTAAAGTTCCACCTACCCCAGCGGTGGATGGTGTTATTGGTTCCGTATCTAAAAATTCTCGAAAATCTTCAAACGGGAAGTAGAAGTCCAATTCTTCCAATAATTCTACTCTTCCTGCCCCTCCAGTTTCTGGGAAAACTACGGAGGTCAACACTATTTAGGCTAATCCTACGAAAAAAGCCTCCAAATGAAAGAAGAAGGGCAAAGGAAAATCCAAACCCAACGCCCCTAAACCAGAGTCTTCTAAACCTCGTGCTGAGGACGGTTCTCAATGTAAACCGAAGTACCCCTGCCTTATTTGTGAAGGAGATCATTATACCAAGGATTTTCCCCTACGATCTGAAATTAGTCAACTTCTCAAAGGCTCCAAAGGGACTTCGGCAGTTCTCAAAGAACCGTTCCCGTCTCAGCAGACCCAAATTGTTGAACAGCCTTCACCATCTGCACCATTTGGGTCCCAGGTCTTTATGATGAATGGTGCTGCACCTGTCTCAATTGCTATGCGTTCGAAGGATTATGCTGGATCGCGTCAGGAAGTTGGGAAGGAAGTTTTGGATGGTCCACCTCCTCCTCCTGTCTTCGGTCCTTTGGAAATTGAGAAACCTACTGTTGAACCTGTTGTGAGGCCACCCTCTAAAGGTGTTCTGCGAAGATCTTCCTACAATCCAAATGCCCGTGCCTCTCAACACTATAGTATTGTTGAGGATTTGGCATAGGCGCCTTCTGCTATGTCCGCATTGGAATTCCTTCAAAGTTTCCCTTCGCAACGGAAAGATCTGTTATCTGCGATCAGTGGAATCCACCCCACTGATTCTAGTCTTCTCACCTTGGACCTAGAAAACTTTACCCCCCGACTTCTGCATCAAATTTCTCTTGTGATACAAGTCGAGATCAACGGTCTCAACATCCATAGGGCCGTTGTGGATGAAGGTGCTTCTACCTGTGTCATGTCATCTGCCTGCTGGAAGGCCATTGGCTCTCCGACACTTTCATCATCTCCCAATGCCTTAGAGGCATTCGATGGTCGGGAATCAAAACCCCTGGGTGTTCTCGAGATTTTTTCGATTACGTTACAGGGGAAGACAATCAACGTAGAATTAGAATTGGTTGATGCCAATCTTAACTACAATCTGATTCTCGGCCACAGTTGGACTCACGCCATGCTATGTGTACCATCCACCCTTTTCTGACTTCTTAAGTTCCCTCATGAGGGTAAAATTGTTACTATGGATTATTTCTCTTTCTTCACCTCCACCTTTGAGAAAAACGTTCCTTACATGGATCAGATCCCCAATCCCCCTAACAGTGTAGGACCCAGTCTCTTCAAGGACCCCGTCCTCATGGGAATCTTTCCCTCGCCACCACCGCACATCGTTCAAGTTAATATGATCTCTAGGTCTAACGACCCATGGAACATCCCTTCGCCTGAACAGGTGACTGATTTTGAGAATCGATGCCCTTAACTCCAGTAGATATTAATTACTGTGAAATTGTCACTATATCCGATCCTCCTCCTCCTCAACATGCTCCTTGAAGCATGGCTTTAGATATCTATTCCTGATCTCCCTGGCTCGGTGAGGCTGACTCGATTGATCCTCTTAAAGATACTTTCCCCTCTGATGAAGCCATTGTTGAAACAATGTATCTTGAGGAGCTGCCTTGGAGCGATGGGCATCATCGTTCCTCCTTCATGCCCAGCCTGGGGGCAATGTCTGATTGTCTAGAGTGTGATGTATTTGGTTATCCCCCTCCTCAGCCTCCTCCATTGAGCTCACCAGAGTACAATTCCTCTTCTTGTGCCAAGCTCCTAAAACAATGAAACAAGTTGCTACGAGGACAGTTCTTTTAAGTGTGTCAACCTCGTTAAAATAATGAAACACGAGCCTCTTCAATTCGATTTTTAATAGATTTAGTTCAAATCTCTTATGTTTTCAACCTTCACTCCATTTCCTATGGACTGAAGCTTGGGGGGCATGTACCTAGAATTGAGACACCATGCTGGGGGCATGCCCATCTTCCTCAAGCATAGTTTGTGTTTTAAGCTTGCATAAAAAAAAACTCATTTCCAAGCATAGTTTGCATGTGTGTTTTCATGTGTGCTTTTAAGATTGTATAAAAATAAAATGTGTGATTAGATACATTTTGTAAACTTTTTCATTGGGTCGTTTGTTATGCAACTGATAAATTAAGATAACATTGTATTGGACATTTTCATAGCATATAAAAACATCATCACATGTAAAAATATCCATCTAGAAATAGATATATAGATATATGTGTCGAATAGTTTGCAGTACATCACATAAAGTCAAAAAATATACATGTCTGTCTAATAATAGCCGGAGACAACATGTCTCTAAAAAAATATGCATATGAAAACCCTAAATAGCTAATCAGCATGGTGCTCGTGATAACACACTACTGCACGCACCAATCGCCTCAGCAGTCTATGGAGGTGACTAGGCACCCCCACGGTGTGTTGCTGGTAAGCTAATGGGACGTCTGCTAGCTGTGCATAGTCCAGGATTCCCCAAGCAATGCCCTCCAGGTTCTGGATCAGCTCGCTCCCTTCGCCACCCTCAGCTTGAGGGTCATGTGCGACATGGGTCCTCCGCGCAATGGGCAACATGCCCGGTGGCCTCTCTGGGCCAACGTCTGCATACACATAAAATTGTTGTTAGAATGGACATGTATTACCAAAAGAAAATTCATAAATACATAAAAATAAAAAAGAGAATCATACCCAGCTCCTCGTCCCATTCCTTCCCCTCCGGGAGTGGAAGATCGGGATCTCCGATGAAATCGGTCCCAGCATAAGGCCAATCTTCGACCACGATCAGTTGACGCCGTAACCACCCAAAGAACTCGGGTCTCCAAGACATCTGTTGACCTCCTCCTGACCTGGGCATAAGTGCTGCCCAGTGAGCCATCCTCGGCTCTCTCGGTATCAGCTCAGCAACTATTTCCCCTTGACCCTGGAAAATGGGTAGTCGTTCCAGGATGAATGACACCAAAATGGAACTGTAGCCAAACTGCTTTAGTTTGGCTTGCTTGCATCTTGTTAGCTGCCTCTTGATATTGGTTGTCACTGCAGTGGCCCAAACGAACAATGTAGGATTTATACACCCGGAGGCTAGTATGAGTTGGGACTTGGTTGCCTCATGCAGGGCCTGCGATCTTGCAGCCCGCGTAATGGTATGAAGCACTACTCTGAGTGCTAGGTCGTGGACAGTGTGGATGTTTACCTTCCTGCTTCCCAATCCTATTCATGCCCCTGGGCACACTCTCGCCATTACCATGTCCATTTTCTCTCTGGAAGGTCTGCTACCCGTTATGATTGACACTAGACCTCTGTGCGACAATCCGGTTATAAAGTAAACATCAGAGACCTCAAGAGCTAATACTTGTTCCCAAAGTTTGAACACTTCCTCATTTTCATCCCATATGTTGACCAAGTACTGTAGCAGCTCAGGTTGAGCTCGTAAGCATGGCGTAAGGAAGAATTTTTTGAGTCCACAGTTCCTGAGTGCATTCATGCAAGCTTTGTTTTCCATAGCCATTTCATCTTCCTCCCTGTTGTGGACAATTTTGTCACCCCATAGAGACAGTCTAGAGTTGCCATAGACCAGTGCCTAGGACATCTTAATATAGCAAGGAGCTCTTTGTATAATTTGGATTGTCAGTCCAAGAGCTCACTTACTATCTCTTGTTTGAACAAGGAAATAAGTTTTGAATGGGACAAACTCTCTCAAAAACATTACAAGGATAAGAATAGTGTGGGGACATCATGTAAAACTCCAATACAAAAGGCATCAGACGAGTTAAGAGACAACTTGCGTAAGAGACGATTCAGAAATAATATATCACGAAATCAAATATCAGGAAATGAGTGCAGTGAGGAAACATAAAGAAGATATTAGTTAACATGAGACTGATACCCAGATACACAACAGAACCACATAAGGGCATATTAATTTATGAATCCTTATATGACAATGGAATTTTAAAAGCACCCCCCTCATGTCACTAATATAGCAGAAAGTATGGATAAGGTGAACATGGAACAATATATCATGACTAGGCCTATTTAAAGCGCTTGACTAATTCCAGAAAGGGCATCAACTAGGATGAATCCTTCCTGCAAACTAGTGAGCCACTCGCATTCTAGAACATGATACAAGAAGATAAATAGCATGAAATGGGATATTGTATTAACACATAAGAGAAAATTACATACTGTGAGATACCAAAGACCAGAATCCTCAATACAGTTATAACTCCTCCTCACTGAGACCCTACGGCCTCTGAACCTTCATACAGAAATATTACAAAATGTATACAAAAGCCTTTTCACTACACAGTTTGCTGATAGAAATCTGGAACCCTTACAATGTCTTCTTTTCGGGCCTTTATAGAAAAGATAGAGAATTCTTGAGAAGGAGGTAGATGGAGCACATTTAATGACTCAATTTGAATAAAATGGCGCAAAACATTTGCGCCCACTCTATGAATGACTAACTATAAATGACTGTACTTTACAATCTGTCTCTAGGAATAAATGCTGGGAGATGAAAATCTTCTTATAAACATGACACAAATAATAAAATATACAATGTTCTGCCTTTCGCTGAGGGAAAAACCTGCTGCCGTAAGAACCCTGAGATAGTCTGCAATTTCTGTACTGCACTCTCGACCTTTAGCTTTGAATTTAAATCCTGGACCTTTAATGCAGGGCGGAACGTCCCTTGATTTTCTCTGGAGGGTTCTGTAGATCCATATCTTTGTTTTCTTTAATGATGGTCATTTCACACACCTACCCTCGGCTTCTTCTTTAAATTTCGCCAGCAGAATGTCGTCCTTTGACATGCTCTCAACCTCTGCAACAGAGGCAACAATTTAAAGCGCCTTCTTGTTATTTTAGAACCTGCAAAACCCACAGATATATTAGAAAAACTGAGAACCAACGACTCTCTACGTGGAGGCCCCGGAGACGGTGATGAGCGGAGGACTCGAACGGATGTCAAAAACACGCGGGGTGGCGGAGGAAAAGAGAATGAAGGCTTTGGTTGTGAGCCGGACGGAATACGAGCTCTCACGTGGAACGGTTTGAACGTGAAGAATGAGAAAAAGAGCGAAGAGTATAAAACACACACACACATATATATATATATATATATATATATATATATATATATATATATATATATATATATATATATATATACAACAGGATGACGTCAAGGATACACGGGGGCATGGCACATGGGTGTACAGGGGAACAGGTGGAAAGACAACGTGGCAGCGGAGTGGACAGATGGGGAGACTGATTTCTGGCCGTCGGATCTTGAAAGACGGATCGACGGTTAGGAGGTGACGAGGGCAACACAATGGTGGGCCACAGATCACAATGGACACATGTTAACGAGCGAGCGACTCTGAAGGATATCCACCGTCGGATTGAGGCCAGCAGATCTAACGGTGTGGGTGGATTCTGCTGCCCAGCGATTGTATAGACTGCTTTGAGGAAAGCGGTTTGAGGCGGGACCGCAGAGTGATGGCATGTTTTAAATGGAATCGCTGCCCCCTTGAAGGTAAATCTACGTTGTTGGTGAGTGCGGGGACTTATCACCGTCGGTTTCCTCTTGGTGAGTCTACAGATCCGGGGGCCACCATATAAAATATCTCGGCTCCATTGTTTAAGCAGTGGACGACATCCAACATTAAAATCTCATAATAAGCTCCCTTTATTTTGTCCATAGTTTTTGGACTCAGTTAGGTGTGATGGCAGTGAGGAAGAGTACAAATTACAGACTGGCTGTCAGAACAATAACGGGTTTTAAATCTTTGGATAATGTATTTTGAAGTGGAAAAGGCGGTGATGAGCAGAATATGGGAGTTTATGATCACGAAAGATATTTGGAACAGATTTAAAAGGAAATGGTGACCAAAATTTAAATGGAGGAGGGAATATGCACAACATCGGCTCCATCTAGGGACGGCATGGTCGTCCTCAGGCATGTCGAGAACATGCAGACCACTGAATATTTCACTCTGTTTTTCAATTCTCCTACGCTTCTTCTCCAGGTATTTTCCAGCATCCTTTTCTTCATAAAAATAAAAACCAAAACAACTTATATACAATATAATACAATCAGGCATTCCCAACCTGGGTCAGAATTGAAATTATGGCTTGAGAAATTGGCCATTCACAGGGGCGTCCAACAGATCACCCTGTAGGTTTTCTAACATGAAAGTATTATTTCGCCCTTGACTCACGATTTTGAATGGACCAAACCACAGCGGATCAAATTTAGCATGCTTGCCCTTCTCTGCTCTGCGAACATCCCATCTGAGAACCAGGTCTCCAATTTGAAATTTTCTATCCTTCGCACGTCGATCAAAGACATTCTTCATTTTCTCCTAATATTATATCAATCTATGATCCACCTGGTTCCAGGTTTCCTCTAATTCAACTAATTGATTAATCCTTCTGATCATGTCATCGGGTTCTTCCTGGTTTTCCTGCATGAAGCATGCCACTGGAAAATCCAATTGCACAGGCAACACAGCTGCTCTCCCATATACCAGCTCATAGGGAGATTTCCCTGTTGCTCTTTTGTTGGTTATCCTATTCACCCACAGAGCGAACTTTAATTGAGAGTCCCAGTTTTTCTGATTTTCACTGATTTTTTTCTTTAGGGCCCTCACCAGGGTTTTATTAGAAGATTCTGCTAGACCATTTCCCTGCAGATAGTAAGCTGTGGAATGAGTTAATATGATATTATACCTTTGGCAAAAATTCACAAACCTGGTAGATTTAAAAGCTTGTGCATTATCAGTTACAATTCTAGCAGGACAGCCAAACCTAGATATGATATTTTCCTCCATAAACTTCATTATCACAGCATCTGTAGCATTTCTTGTAGGTATGGCTTCCACCCATTTCGTAAAATAATCTGTGGTTGTTAGTATCCATTTATATTGACCACTTGATGGGGGATGTATCTCTCCTATAAAATCTAATCCCCATTTCTGAAATGGTTCATTCACATGAATAGGAATCAAGGGCAAAGCTGTTGATTTCTATCTTTCTGCAAATCTTTGGCATTTATCGCATGCTCTGACCCAGGCAAAAACATCTGTGAATAATTTTGGCCAGTAGAAACTAGCCTTGAGAATTTTATGAGCTGTAGCCCTCCAACTGTAATGTCCTCCACATATTCCCTCATGAAATTCTATCAATATATTCTCCATTTCACTTTCTGTGAAGCATAACAGTAATATACCTGAAGGGTCTCTCCAATATAGCTGTCCATTGGCAATCATGTATTTCTGAGATTTCATTCTTACAGCTCTGTATTTTATCTTATCACAACTCGGAGGACAGCTAAGTGTTAAAAGATATTCAACTATTTCTTTATACCAAGGACTAGTTAGATATTTCATATGTATCTTTTGAGTGGCCATCTCTAGTCCTTGCTGTTCTTCTCCTTTTTCAGATTCTTCATTTGCTATCATGGATAAATTAATGCCCAAAGCTTGATGATTTGATTCATATAACATCTTAGCAAGTCCCTGTCCTTTAATCAACTTAGTAAGCTTTATGTCCAAATCATACTCCTGAATTTTTGCAATCCATCTTCCTCTTCTACCTTCGTTGTCCCCCTGAACAAGAATGCCTTTGACAGCTGCTGTGGGAACATATGCAGTAATGTGAGATTGCAAAATATATACTCTAAAAGCTTTAAGGGACTTTACCAGGGCATATGCCTACTTCTCCAATATATTATATTTCAATTTAGCATCATAAAGCACTTGACTGAAGAAAGCTATAGGCTGTTCATATCCCTCTTCATTTTTCTGTAATAATACTCTTGCAATTGTATGGGGTGAAGCAAATGAAAAGATCATAAATGGCTTGCTGTAATCTGGCCCAGCTAACACAGGAGCTTCAGCAAATTCCTGTTTTATCCTTGTAAATGCATCTCTAGACTCCTGGGACCATTTTACTTCATTCTCCTTTTTCAACATATCAGTTATATGCCTAACTATCTTAGCATAGTTAGGAATAAACCTTCTCAAAAAATTGATTCGGCCTAAAAACACCTGTACTTCCTTCTTATTCCTTGGTAAAGGAATGTTGTTTATTACTTCAACTCTCTTAGGGTCTATTCTCACACCATATTTAGTTACAATGTGCCCTAAGAGTTTTCCCTCATCTAATGCAAACAAAGATTTTTGAGGATTGAGAGAAAGGCCGTACCTTCTGCACTTTTCAAAAGTTCTTCTTAAATGTTCAATATTCTCATCATCATTTTTTGAAAACACTGTGATATCATCAAGATATACCACCAAAAACTTGTCCTGTTCCCCAACAAAGGCTATGTCCATTTCCCTCTGAAAACTAGCCCCTGCATTAATTAATCCAAATGGCATCCTAGCATACATAAATGTTTCCCATGGTGTAGTGAATGTTTTTTTCTTCTGATCTTCTGGAAGTACAACCACCTGATTATAGCCAGAAAAACCATCCATCATAGACATTCTGGATGCTCCCACTACTTTCTGCAGGATGTGGTCCATTTTAGGCAGTGGATAATTATCTTTCAATGATGCTCTATTTAAATTCCTGAAATCTACACACAGCCTTATTTCTCCGTTTTTCTTTCGAACAGGAACAAGGTTTGCTACCCATTCTGAGTACCTCAATGGCACAATTATTCTGGCCTTCACTAGCTTCTTGACTTCTTTTTCAATGGAGGGAAGCAGCAGAGGATTTATCTGTCTGATTTTCTGCTTGTATGGCTTTGCATCTTCCCTCAACGGAATATTATGTTGCATTATACTAACATCAAAAGTTTTTAGGTCCTGATAGGACCAAGCAAATACATCTTTGTAGGACTGAAACAACTTCAAATATTTTCCTTTATATTCTTCTGGGATCTTTTTGGATAATTTGACAATTTTGGGATCAGCACAAGTACCCAGATTCAGATCTCCCACTTGATCTTCTTCTGTCACTTTGTTTGGCTGCAACAGAATGTCATCCTTGTTAAATAATCTTTCTAGAGGCACCAGCCCTCTGGGTATAACATTTCATTTCAGCTGCAGCACTCTGTTACCTGCTATTCTTTCTTCCCATTTGTTTTCTACGGTATTTCTAACTTCTTCCTCCTCATTATCATCAATCTCCATATTAGATAATTCTCCCACTTTCTGCATGAATCTCTTCATCTGTTCATCATCTTCAAATACCTGCCAATGCTTAATATTATCTGGAATGGATGGTCTGTAACGTACCTCCACTTCATATCTTAAAAGTGGATTCTGAGGAGGACGGAATGTGCTGGCAGCTACGGCAAGAGAATCTGCTATTCTATTTTGCTCCCTGGGAATGAAATGTATGTTAAATGCTGAGAAGAAATTTTCTATCATGTCCCATACTTCGTTTCTATATGCTCTGAGCTGAGGGTGCTTAGTTTGACATTCATTTTTGATCTGCCTTACCACCAGCTCAGAGTCTCCCAGGACTTTGAGACATTGGATGCCCATGTTTCTAGCTGTCTATAACCCCAATAATAGTGCCTCATATTCAGCTACATTGTTTGTAGCCTCATACTCCAATTTGAAAGACAGTGGCACCCATTTTCCTGTAGGAGAGATCAACAATACCCCAGCTCCATTGCCTTCTCTTGAGTTTGCTCCATCAAAATGCAAAGTCCAAATTTCTGATTCCTGATCTCCTTTAGGCTGCTCAGCTTGAAAATGACCAAAGAGGGGCTCACGAACATAATTCTGATTTTATTCTAACATCAAACATGAGAAGTATCCCTCTTTGTTATAAACTGGGGAATTCTCTGAGCAGTCAGCCTTAGTTACCATTTTAACAAATCTAGTCTCCCTGTACAATCTCCTTTCTTGGCCTCCAAAGACTGGGATAGTAGCATATGTTAAATCCAATTTAATTGACCCCCCAATCTTTGTACCCTAGGACCTTGACAGTAGCATGCCAAAGCGGGCTGGGATATCGGAAACCACCATGTCCATGACCACACTCTTTGCTGGAATTTGAGCCAAATTGACCACTAAATCTTTAATCATTCCCAAGCATTTAACTCTTTTGGAATCAAATGAATATAGGTCTTTATATGGTCTTGTAATTTGCAGTCCTAGTTGTTCCATGACAGACAGAGGCATAAGATTATGGGAAGCCCCAGAATCCAACATACAATTGTGCAACAGCAAGTCATGTATAACTAGGGACACATAAAAGGGAGGAGTAGAGGGGTCTATCTCCTCAACATGTGGGCCAAAGACTACCATGGGTCTTTCTTCTTGAAGGTTTAAACTATTAGGTGCAATTGGTATTTCAGGAGGAAGCATGAAGGAAGTGACTTGAGACTGGTATACAGGCTATTTTAATAGCTCAGTCAGGGGGACAGGAATCTTAATCTTCTCAAGTTCTTTTTGCAAATTGAAAGCAAATGAGGGTTTTTGTATCAAAAATTTTTTTGACTCCTTATTTTCGGCTGAAGAATTAATTTCTTTTGACACTGGCTCAGCATTAGGAGGACTGACTATTTTTGAAGAAGAAGGAATCTGATCATTAGGCTGCGAGGGAGTATTTAGAATATTCTTACCTTTTTCTATGTTTCTCTTTGTTGCTGATTCCTTCTGAGCAGATGCTTCTTTCTGAGGTGGCTCCTCTTCTTGATCTTGAGTTCTGGTCCTCTTCCTTGAAGATCTAAGATCATATTTGACATTGAATTGTGCTTGCATGAAATCAGCAAATTGCTTACAATAATGATCAATCTCTGCTTCTTCGTCCTCATCTTGCAATGGGCAATCCATATCATCAGTATTTGAAAAAGCCAGATTTGAATCTTCTAATCCATAAGCTGCATCTCCAGTGGAGTCATCTGCTGGTCCTTCCAGGTACAAGGGATGAGGTACCTGGTCTTGTTGTTCTTTCGCTTCTCTTGGTAATATCTGCAATGGGGGCCTTCTATACTGAGGATTGTATCCTCTTTTTGGAGCATCGTAATAGTTCTTGGGAGCTGCATTTTTAGCTTCCAGTTCAAGCTTGACCATCTTCTTTATCATTTTTCTTATTTCATCCATTTTATCTGAATCTTTTTCCTGATTAGAGGTGAAAACTTCTTCTTTGCCTCTCCTCCTAGTATCTTGTTCAATTTTTCCCTTCAGTTTCCCAATGGAGGCAAAGTTTGCTTCTAATTCCAGAGCATCTGACTGTGCATCATCTAAAGTGGCAGGTTTTATTTCTCTCAACGAGAATCCAAATTCAAAATCAAAGGCTGCTATAAAAATTATCTTTGCAGCGGCTTCATGGGGCTTCATTTCAGGAGGAAGGCTCAGATATAGCTTATTGAATCTTTTAATGAAATCTGATACCGCTTCATTCTATTTCTTCTTCATAGTGTTAAACTCAGTTAGGCACTGACCGTGATCTTTCTTCTCTCCCCACTTCCTGAGAAAAGTATTTTCCATGATATCCCAGGTGGTTATTGAATGGTTCCCCAATGTTTTAAACCATTTTCTGGCTTCCCCTTCCAAAGATTGTACAAATAATCTCAAGACCACATCCAAATGTTCAACATTCAAGTTTTCTACTAAGGAGCAGAAAGTCTCAAGGTGTTTCTGAGCATCAATTTCATTTTCACCATTGAATCTTGGCAGAATATTTAAGTAATCTTGTGGCATATCATTCAGTACTTGGGGTAAGGCCAGAGGAGCATATTTGTTCAATAGGAAAGCAGGAACATTAGCCATTGGAGGAGGTGGGGGTTGAGCAACAGTCTGAGATACAAATGAAGGGAGAGGAGTAGGAGGAAGTGGAGTGTGAATGACAATGGGGATATATTGCACATAAGCCTGAGGTGTGGATGGGAATAATTCACGGTTAACAGCGGCTACTTCTGTGACCTCTTTAATTTCTTCAGCCTCAAAAGTAGGATGAGATTCTTCTTCAATCTAGGCACTTCCTCTATGTGGAGCTTCTGAGTAAAACTCGGGATTTTCTGTTCTGATCTCTTGAGAAGAAGAGGGCAGATAATCTTCAATGGAATATTCAGGGTTTTCAGCACGAACTGACTTCCTCTCCTTCCAAACTCTTTTATGAATGATCTTCTCTGGATCAGACACGTAAGGTGTTTTCGACTGAGATGTATCTGACCTCAAATGTGGCTTGCGAGGAGCCAGGACTACTAATAAAATTTATCAAATAAGGAACAGTGGAGTCGCCAAGGTGAGAGATACGCAACTCTTCAACTCTCCGTGCTCACCTGATTAGAGAGTGAAAACAATTTGTCGAGGCCCAGGGAAACTGATATTCTTGAATTCGTGTCCCTGGCAACGGCGCCAGAAAGATGTTGTGGACAATTTTGTCACCCCCTAGAGACAGTCTAGAGTTGCCATAGACCAGTGCCTAGGACATCTTAATATAGCAAGGAGCTCATTATATAGCTTGGGTTGTCAGTCCAAAAGCTCTCTTACTATCTCTTGTAAAACAAGGAAATAAGTTTTGAATGGGACCAAACTCTCTCAGAAGCTGATACAAAGATAAGAATAGTGTAGGGACATCATGTAAAACTCCAATACAAAGGCATCAGACAGTTAAGAGACAACTTACTGTAAAGAGGGCCAGTTCAAATAATATATCACAGAAATCAAATATCAGGAAGTGAGTGCAGTGAGGAAACATAGAGAAGATATTAGTTAACATGAGACTGATACCCAGATACACAACAGAACCACATAAAGGCATATTAATTTATGAATCCTTATATGACAATGGCATTTTAAAAGCACCCTCCTCAAGTAACTAATATAGCAGAAAATATGGAAGAGATGAACATGGAACAGTATATCATGACTAGGCCTATTTAAAGCACTTGACTAATTCCAGAAAGGGCATCAACAAGGATGAATCCTTACTGCAAACTAGTGAGCCACTCGCATTCTAGAACATGATACGAGAAGATAAATAGCATGAAAGGAGATATTGTATTAACACATAAGAGAAATTACATACTGTGAGATACCAAAGACCATAATCCTCATTACAGTTATAACTCCTCCTCACTGAGACCCTACGGGCTCTGAACCTTCATACAGAAATATTACAAAATGTATACAAAAGCCTTTTCACTACACAGTTTGCTGATAGAAATCTGGAACCCTTACAATGTCTTATTTTCGGGCCTTTATAGAAAATATAGAGAATTCTCGAGAAGGAGGTAGATGGAGCACATTTAATGACTCAATTTGAATAGAATGGCGGAAAACATTCGTGTCCATTCTATGAATGACTAACTATAAATGACTGTAATTTAAAATCTGTCTCTAGAAATAAAGACTGGGAGATGAAAATCTCCTTATGAACATGACACAAATAATAAAATATATACAATGTTATGCCTTTCGCTGAGGGAAAAATCTGCTGCCGTAAGAACCTTGAGATAGTCTGCAATTCTGTACTGTACTCTCGGCCTTTAACTTTAGATTTAAATCCTGGACCTTTAATGCAGGGCGAAGTGTTCCTTGATTTTCTCTGGAGGGTTCTGTAGATCCATATATTTGTTTTCTTTAATGATGGTCATTTCACGCACCTACCCTCAGCTTCTTCTTTAAATTTAACCAAGAGAATGTCATCCTTTATCATGCTCTCAACCTCTGCAACTGAGGCAACAAATTAAAGCACCCTCTTGTTATCTTAAAACCTGCAAAACCCACAGATATATTAGAATAACCAGACTCAGAGGTAAGGAACGTGGAGATGGAGACGGTGATGACGCAGAGGACTCGAACAGATGACAAGAACAAGCAGGGTGGCGGAGGAGAGACAATGGAGGCTTTGGTTGAGCAGACGGAATAAGACTCCTCCACGTGAAACAGTTTGAACGTGAAGAATGAAAAAGAACGAAGAGTATAAAACACATACATACATATATATATATACACGACAGGATGACGTCAAGGATACACGGGGGCATGACACATGGGTGTACGAGGGAACAGGTGGAAAGACAACATGGCAGCGGAGTCGACAGATGGGGAGACTGATTTCTGGCTGTCGGATATTGGAAGACGGATCGACGATTAGGAGGCGACGAGGGCAAAAAAATGGTGGGCCACAGATCACGGCGGACACACGTTAACGAGCGAGCGACTCTGAAGGATATCCACCATCGGATTGAGGCCAACAGATCTAACGGTGTGGGTGGATTTTGCTGCCCGGAGATTGTATAGACTTTAACGCACGGGGAAAGCGATTTGAGGGCCCGTACCAAAGAAACGCGGCATGTTTTAAATGGAATCGCTGCCCCCATGGTAAATATTGTCGGCTCGGTGGAAGCGGTGCGGGACAATACCACCAGTTTCTGCAGTGAGGTACGAACGCGGGGGGCCACCATATAAAAATATCTCCGCTTCATTGTTTTAACTTGATCGGACGGCCATGATCACGCCCAAAATATAAAACAATAAGCTCCCTTTATTTTTGGCTCTTGGTTTTCGGGCTCGGGTCATGTGATGACGACACAAAAGGGGCTAAGGCCCTGGGGCTTTGGCTCAATAAAATTTTAATAACGGGTTTTAAATCTTTGGATAATGTATTTTGAAGTGGAAAAGGCGGTGATGAGCGGAATATGGGAGTTTATGATCACGAAATATATTTGGAACAGATTTAAAAGGAAATGGTGACCAAAATTTAAATGGAGGAGGGAATATGCACAACACTCCCCATGTTCCCTCTCCTTCGATTCGATAAACATTGTGCCTCAATATCTGCATCAACATGATTAAAAATGCATTGTTAGATCTCTGTTGTATTCTAAAATCCATTTGAATGGCTTACATTTTGAAAACTTAAAGTGGAAAATCACATTGTGCCATTGGCGCGACTGTTTTCCTAACAGTCGCGCCAGTTGGTGTGACCCCTTTGTGAGCAAATGCCCATTGGCACGAGTTCGTGCCCGATACCCGCGCCAATCGAACGAGCCCTAAAATTTTGAAAGGTTCCCCCCAGAGGTCTAATGCACAATGAAAACTCATAAAAAATGGATTAAAACAAAGCTTAAGGAAGTTCCTTTTACTTGGAACAAATGAGGTTCTGAATGATGTCCCGGATCAGTCGCAATCACCGCCGCAAGTTCGCACACAAACAAACCATTGTTGCTCTCCAAGTGAGGTAAAAAATAAAAGTAAATATGTTTTTACCATTTGTGGAATATTTATAACTTTTGAAGTCAAAATTAGGTTTTAAAAGTCATTTTTCTCAATATTTTAATATATTTTGTCGAAAAATGGATTTTACACTTGATTTTATGTGCAGCAACAGGTTTTTACACGACTTGGACAGTGATACGAGTTCTATTTTATACTTTTTTGGACTCGGTAAAAACATGAAAAAGGTCATTTTGGAGTCATCTTTTAGCTCTTTTCTGACTCTCTAAACATGAAAATATTGCTGAGTCCCTTGTCGTTTCAATCTTGTTAAAGTGGTTGCAAAATGACATCTACCCAGTATACGTTTACCCCTTTTTCAGGCTGGGATAGATTACTTACAAAAAAGGAATACCCTAGCCTATCGCGACTAGGAGGTTTTCTCAGACATAGTTTCTACCTTTTCAGATCTGATGAACTATTTATGAAAAGGGACCATTGGATTTTACTTTCATGTTGTCTCTTCAAACTCTCTAAACATGAAAATACACTGATTTCTTCCTTTGTTAGGCTCGTTAAACCCTTATGACATCGGATTCAGTCATAATGACGATATTCGAGTTTCTCCTTCCTAGGGCTCATTAAATGTACTAGGATGGATTCATCCCAAGGACGAGCTTATGTGATAAGCATATGGTATCCTCTTCAATATTCTTTAAAAATAAAGAGGTACTCGCGAGAAATGGTGGGGGGGAAATGGAACCAGTATCATCGTCGTGTCGGCAGTATGTCACTCTTGAACATGGCACTTGTCTGCATTCGTGTCGGGTTGGGGACATCTCATCTCATTTTCCACTTGCCTTTGTGGGTTTGGGTAATCCCTTTTTACCTCTCATCTGCTATTTTCCTCGTCATCATGACCTCTGATCTTTTGATGTCAAATACTACCAAATCCATTGTCGTGCCGCCGATATGTTCAAGAGAATTTGACCTCTGCAAAAGTTTCAACCTTCCTTTGATTCTCATCTGATCTTAATTCGCAAATAAATTATGTTCCTCTATCTCATGTCGATGACGTGGGAAACATTATGACCAACCTTTGATAAAGGTCACTTCCTGTCGACTTCAACTCATTATCCAAGAAGCTGATCTAGAGACTCCCTTCTGGTACCTTGGAGCCTGCATGCCTTAATGGCAGGTTCTTTGCGTTCGACATGAGGTTTTTATCATTGGCCTCTGATCAAGTGATTCTATGGGTGTTCGATGCTAGCTCACTGATTCACATGTCGTAGATTGTACCTATAGTACCTTGAGGGCCATTGTATTTATTGGTGGTACCTCTTGCGTCTGTTAACAACTTTCATCATTGGTTGGTAATCAGGTGATGTTCCCACATGTTCGACTCCAGCTCACTTACTCGCATGCTTGAACTTGTACTTTGTTTGGGTCGAGATGGAGCACAAGACCCTAGATTTTGTCTGTTGGAATCCAGGCTACGATTTTGTGGATTATTATGATTAGTTACATGACTCATTCATTGGATGGTTGCGACCATACCTGAGTCTATTTATCGATCCTCACTGGATGGTTGCATCCATACCTTGGATCTAGATTATTTTATACTCTATTATAGATGGCTGTGCCCATGCCACATATATGATGTATTTGAGATATCAGTTGTACTTCTCTACGCAGGTTTTCCGACGGCAGTGTTTTCAGTTGGATGTGTTCTCGTAAATCATTTCACCCCTCTCTCTCTTTCGAGCCTCATGCTTTAGGGGGCATCTCTTACACAGCAATTTTTCACCGTCCCTGCAATTCCTCGTCCCGCACATTGGAGGGCTTATTCCGTGACCTGTGAGCAGTGACATGACCTGAAAACACTTGTATGGCATCCCCCTAGACATGGACTTTCATTCCCCTAAAGAAAAATCCTTGTGAAAAACCCTAAAAATAGCCTTTTTATCCTTGGCGAGACTCGTCAGTGTTATACCCGCGCCAATGGGGGAAATCCTCCAAAGAGGGTGTGCCAACTGGCACTCTGTCCCAGAGTCGCACCTACAGCAGGCTTAATAAGGAGTGTTTTTAAAAAATAAATGGCAGAAGATTGACTCCAACTAACTCCTGAACTGGTCTCTAAATTGAGCTGGGATGTTTGGCTCTGGATCTCCATGTAGAGGAAGTAGTTTTCCACCTCTCATGGAAGCTTCCTTAAGGATAGGGCCAATCCCATGATTGTAGGGATCCCAACTCCCCTTCCACCATCTATATAAGCTTGCCATTTCCCTTTGCAAGCTAGTCTCCAAGAGCCTTCATAGCCTAAATAATGCTGTAAGAGCCTTGATAGTCCTCATAGAGCCAAATCAGTAGCAAGGATATTGACGATCGAAGAGAGAGGCTTTTCCCATTCCCGACAAGCTTTACTGAGACGTATTCTGCTGACGACCTGCCAAAGGAAGATTCAACGTCAGAGCCAGGTTGTATTTTCCTTTGTATGAATTAATGAGAGAATTTGGTTATGGTTCCACTCGTATTGTTCATTATGATCATGAGTTGTGTCTTCTCTGACTGATACATAATTGCATATATTTGGTTTTACGCTTGTGTTTGTCATGTTTCTTGCATGTGCAGGTGTTCGATCGTAGCGAGTGTGAGGATTGTGATCTACCGGAGCAACGGAACGGGAGTGCTATCTCCTCTACAAACAACAGCATTGGATTCAAGGTAAGCCTTCTTTTCCATTTGGTTTATTGCAATTAGGAACTTGCACCTTAGCGTGATACGATTGTTGCTAGACCCGATCTGGGCTAGTAGGGATCGCCTCTGTCCACAGAGGGGATTTACCTCTACAACACTAATATTTCCATTACCACCATGGGCATTAGATTGTGTGAAGCTCCTGAATCTAACATGGCATTGTGTAAAATTTTCTCGTGTATGTTCAAGCTAACATAGAAGGGAGGGACAACCCCTTCTTGGTAATTTCCTTCAGCTTATGGACCAAAAAACAACTCAGGCTTGTCGTATGTCAAGTTCAAGGTGTCAGTATCACATCCTAAGTTCAAAGCATTCAAAACTTGGTTTTTGTACACTTATTGGGTTACTAGTTCAGGTAGGGGAATGGTAATTTTATCCAGTGAAATGAGGGATTTTGGATTGGTAATCATTTGGTAAGGGAAGCATAGGTTGTGGTAACACTAATGGGGCATACTATGTTTCCATGGCTGGAAAGAAAGGTGGATTTACAAGGGGTGGGTTTGTGAAAGGGAAAATGGGCTACAATGAAGTGGTTTGGATAATGGATGTTGGATGGGCAGATGTGGATGTACTGAGGATAGATTGTTGAGCTGATCTTGGATGAGAGACACCTAAATTGAGAATGAAATGTGAATCAGGTGGTGTGGTTTCCCTACTACCAGGATATTCACGTTGTTCTGGGGATAAAAGTGAAGACTTAGAGTCTATATGAATTATATCATCATGCGACCTAGTTCTAAAAGGATTTCTTAAGTCCACTTGTGATTTGTGTAGAGCTACAAGATTTTCAGGAACTGAATTAGCTCTCAAGGGTGATCTGAAAACAGTTGAAAATTTAATTTTAGAAGACTCCCTCAGTATAATTTCAGGGTTGTCAACTATTTCTGGTGGGTTTGGGTTAGGGAAGGTTCTTGTATGAATCTTTCTAAGAGCCACTATGCTGTGGTTTTCGAACCCAGCTTAAAGGAAAATTTTAACCAAGTATGGCAATCTTTAAGAGGCTAACTGATATTTTAAAAGAAGAAAAATTTAATCCTAAAGCCTTCTAACTGATTTTGTATGATGTTACAAATATTATGGGTCTTCCCAGTGGATTCTTAAGGTCTATTTAGGATTTTGGAGTCACCAGGTGGAAATTTTTAGCTCCTTTGGAGATAAAAGGTTTTATGGTCCACCACCAAGTTTATTATGAAGCCAAACTAAAATGTTTTTGGGTTTTTCTGAGTTTCTTGGTCTTATAGGTTATGAGAGTGTCCTAAATCTGACTTAACACTTAGCTAAGGTGTCAAAACATACAGAGTTCACTCTTATGGCTTGGTAACTAATTCCTTCAAGGTTTGATAAGGTTCTAAGAGAATCCTAAGGGTTACTTAGTTTGTCACTGATTCAAAATAAGTCCTATCATGATTACCGTTATGCTTGGTAGTGCTTGAAGAAGGTTACTTATGTTATACTATAGAGTGAGTGTTTAATTTTAAATATTTTACTCAGGTTCCCACTGTGATCGCGATTATGTTGGTGTCCTGTGTTTTGATAGTTTGGAAAATAAAAAGACAAGGCAACATCGAAACCAATCTTTAGAGTTACAGGATCTAGTCCTCCTGTTCTCAGAGAGGGATCTCTCAAATTTTTGTTTACAAAGGTTTATCTTGTGTGCTTAGAGTATTGGTTTTAGACTAGTTATCAAGTGTAGGTGTTTGTTTGTTTGTCTGGTTGGATTGATATAGTAGAATATGAAAGATCTAGGAAAGGTAGGTAGAAAGAGGAAGTAGTAACTTCATTGGGAAATGGAGTCAAAAATAGGTCCTGAAAAACTTATCAATGGATATGGGATGTCATAGGGAAAATCTAACTTGGGCACAGGATCCTTTGGTTTTTGGAATGAGATGGACATCAATGATTTGGAAAGAGAAGTTTAATTCTCAACAACAGGAATTTGAAAACACAATTTGAACAATAAAGAGATATTTGATAGACAGGGCTAACCATGAATTCTATAAATCACACCTTTAAGAAAATAATGATTTCAAAACAAATTTTAAAATGAAATCTAAGATTTGGGGAATACCCTATTTCCTCAAATATTTTATTTGAAATGACTTAGAAAACATAAAAGATTCACTGATAATTGCAGTCATAGAAGAGGGAACACCTAACATATCTATGATTACAACTACAAAGACCTTTAAGAAAACTTTTTAAGCAAGGACGAAGGGCAGGATCAAAACAGACCTCCTTGGCTTACTATAAACAGAAATACTTCAAAGGGAGACTTCAATAACAGCCTTTAAGTGGCAGTAGACAAGCAGGGAGAACCATAAATCATGCTGAAACCATCTTATTTGAACTATCATAGAAATAAACAAGCATGAGGACTAAAGAGAGAGATTAAAGACTTTAAAATACCTCAGCAGAAGAAAACATGAAACAGTGAAGGATGAAAAGGTCTAAGGTGCTTCCAGGAGTCATTTCTTAGCCTAAAAATTTCAACCTACTGTAGTAAGAAATTATGCAATAGAATGAAAACAGGAGAAAACATGAACAGTTCAGAATACTTCACCAACAACCAAGCTCATGACTCCAATGATAGAGCCTTCTCAGTAAAAATCATGAAAAAACATCATCACGGCTTCCAAGACTTCAATTTCCTCTTCAACTTCAACATACTATGTATTATTTCAGAGAGTTTCAGTATTACAACTAGTGATCAACCAACCCCTCTCTCATCTTCTCCAATAGTATTTATAGAAGAATGAGGAGGTAGTATCTAATAAAAGATCTCCAAAGATAATTAATACAGACTTAATGGCTTCTCGGCCTTTGGGGGGCTCTATGAAGAAGCTTACATAGGTGTCCTCTGTATTAAATAATTTACATTAAGATTTAAGCTCGGTGGGAGCTCTTTGTGACTTTTGAGACTCTCTGTTATGTTAAAGTAACTTTTCTGATATTTTGTCACTAATTTTTTTTGTAGAATTAACTCTCTGGCTGCGTTGAGGAAAAAATCTGATCTTGATCAATAACTTTGGCCTCTGTTTGAATGCTTTGAGGCACAGGTGGCACTGTGGTAGCTGGGAGGAATCAATTTTCCTGAGATGTGGCAGTGGAGGCCTTCTGTCTGATAAACGCTTTGATTTCCTTTAACTGTGTCTTAATTGGGAGGATTAGGCTTTTGATAATCAATCTTAGCGGTAATCCCCTAGATCTGTCTTCAATTTCCTATTCTGGCGCGTTTCTATCTTCGACACCGATACTCTTTGATTTTTGATTCATTACCGTGTTCTGTTGGTGTTTAGTTCCATACAGGGATCGTGAGGCATCAGTGCCTTTGGAGTATTCACGAGGCGCAGAAATTTGAACCATAGATTACTTTTCTTTAATAAATTGAAGGTGCGAGAATTGAAACCCCAGCCCTTAGCTTTTTCTTCGGCACAATGAAAAAAACATATAATTACCCTTTATCAAATGATATATCTGGACTTCAAACTTTTGATAAAAGCAAGTTGTATAACCATTTCGGGTCATGAAAGGAGTCCGCTGATGTCAAGGTGTTTGTGACCCGAATTTTTTATAAAATATGCCCTAAAAATTTCCTTGGGTCCTTTTTGGGGCCTATTGACATTAGGGTGAGTGTGACCCGAAATCCTTATGAAATTTGCCCTAAAGAGTTCCCCGAGTCCATTTTGGGGCCTGCTGACGTCAGGGTGAGTGTGACTCGAAATCCTTATGAAATCTGCCCTAAAAATCTCCCCAGGTCCAGATTTCTCGACCATACGAGCAAACAAACAAGGCCTGCTTCAATCCTCTGCTTCCATGTGGATGCTGACTAGGTGTTTAGGACCACCGGTTCTGTGGGACCGTTGATTATTGCTGTGGCTGTGGGGACCAGAGCGACTGATTTTGGGTCGTTAATCTATAGATCAGATCGACGACAGAGATGATTTGATAAATGCGTCATGCCTTAACCTATCCCTTGAGCTTCTTTTCAGTGTGATCACCATCTGATGAGTCGGTCTCAGATCAGATGGTATACGCCAATGTCGCGCTGAGTCCACAGTCGACCTTTAACGCCTGGGGAGAGTGGGATCTCCAAACCGCCCACAACCATGTGTTGGCCTGTGGCATTGATCGCACTTGAATCGGAAATATCACTTACCCCACAAAAGTGGTGCAATCAAAATAGCTCTGGTTTTGTACAGTGATTGACTGTGGGGACCACCAGGGTGACTAATTTGAGGGTCGTTGATCTACAGATCATATCGATGGCAGAGATGTTTTAATGAATGCGTCGGTGAAAACCTTTTCAAACCCTATAAAAAACTTTAAAAAAATTAATATAACCAAAGGCTTCATGTGTCGGGATGGTTTTATATATACGAAGTGGATAGGCTTCCTAATGCGGGGCCTTGGTCTATATGAAAAACAATATGATTGGGGGCTATAATATACAGGGCTAATCGGCATCAGAGTTTTAAACACGGCAACCAAAATTATGCACTCAGATTTTGTGATGCGATAAGAAATTTGTGGGTCTAGCACCTGGTTCTAGGGTGTGGGCATGTGGAGGGGAAGTGGCTTAAGACTTAGCCCGAGGGGGCTTAAGTCTGTAATTCAAAAATGTGTTTTTATGAATTTTTTCAAGTTTTTTAATGGTTGTGAGGGTTTCGATAAGGCAAAGAAAGAGTCTTAAACCTTATCAAAAGGGTTTTGAGGGAGGGGAAAGGGGAAAAATATGAAAATGAAGGATTTTTTATGGAGAATAAAGGGGTATAAATGAGGTTAGTTTTGGAAGTGGAAGGAGGGGAAAAATGATGATTTTGCAATAGCTTCTTGTCATGAAATCAACAGAATTCCAGAGTGTAAAATGGGCACAATAGGGAATATTCTGAACAGAGGCATAAGGCCTTCAAGAGTCTTCAAGAGCCAACACTTTTTTGCAATAAAATTTGTTCCTTGAAGGCTCAAAAAATATTTAGCCACCTTTTGGTATAAAAATTTTTATAGGTGGCTAACAGTGGCTCCACTTGGGGATGGTGCCTTCTTGAAGGCATCAAGAACTTTAGACTTGCATTCTCTGGGAGGCTGATCAGTGCCTCATCTATTGGGATGCCTTCCTTTCTTTGGATGATATTATTTTGTTCTGAAATCATGTTAGCAGTCACAAAAGCAATGGATCTTTCATCAACAAGCTTTCTACCTACCCAATCCTACAGATCTAACATTTTTTTCTTCATTAGAGTGCACTTGGATTGGAAAACTCTTTTACAACATTTTATTCTTTTGAAAAAAGGAAAACTAATCTATTTCTATTCCTTATTTCTCCATGGACTCAGATTAAACAATTGAGCCCATATGATTCTCTACTTAATCTACTATATGTTGGGATTAAACTATCCAACAGATTTTATTCACTAAATTCTACAACGGAAATTTAAAAGCATACAAGTTAGGATTGAACAGTCTAACTTGATGTTGATCTATGGCATAAAAAACAAGCTGCACATAGATCTTATTTTGCAGAAATTTAAATCAAAAAGGGAGGTTTAAGATCTGAATTTTCAAGGCATTTCCTTCATATTTTTTACAACTCTTTTTTGACTTTTGTTTTGAGCTATCTCTCCTTTTTAGAGTGGTTCAGATTTTGAGCATGTTTGAACCTTTAATCTCTATCCTAAACTATCTACTGATAAACCAAGATTAAATAGTTTGGAAAATCGAATTCACTATCCTATCAGCAGAAAATTTAAAACTAATCAGTCAAGATTAGGTTGTTTTACCAACTAGAAGTGTGTTCTCTAGGAGTGGAATTTTAGCTTGCACACTTTTAGATTTGTTTCTCTTTTTGGTATGGGGCTATACCTTTCTTGTTTTTACAATCTGCCCTCTTTTCTTTCTTTCTTTGTTCTTTGTATTTTTTATTTTCATAACCTTGAACGCAATGTTCAAACTATGATATTTACAATGAAAAAAATAAAATTCTTTGAAACTCATGACTCCTGGCAGAAGTAATGCTTTAGCATTCTTCCATTGACAGGACCTCCATACAGATCTTCTCCATTCAATTCTTTCAAGAAAAATGCATTGTGACCCCTTTCAGGATGAACAATATAGGGACCTTTCCACAAGTTCTCAAACTTTCCATGTTTTCTGTTCTCTTCTCTCCTTGAATCCCACTTAAGAAAAACATTTCCAACTTGGAAATTGTCTACCTTAGTTCTCTTATCAAATAGATTCTTCATATTTTCTTGGACCAACTGTGTTCTCTCATAAAATTCTTCTCTGGTCTGCTATAAATGGATGGTTTGATTGATTCTCCTCTGCATATCATTCTCTTCAACCTACAATTCTTGAAGGAGCTTCATGACTGGAACTCCTAATGAGGTGGGAAAGACTGCATATATGCCATAAACTAGCTGATAAAGGGACATATTTATTGATTTCTTTGTAGTTAACCTATCATCCCATAAGGCATGAACCAGTTTATTGTGCCATGATTTCTGATTTTGTTCCAATAGTTTTTTAATGATATTGATGAGGCTCTTGTTGGAAGATTTAGCTAATCCATTTCCATGGGGATAGTAAGCAGTGGAATGGCCCAAGGTTATGTGGTATTTGTAACAGAAATCAACCATATTTTTAGATTTAAAAGCAGCAGCATTGTCTGTTATGATTTTTCTGGGACAACCAAATCTGGATAGGATATTCATTTCAAGAAACTTGATAATGACAGAGTCATTAGCATTCTTGGAGGGTATAGCTTCTATCCACTTCATAAAGAATTTACTGGCCATGAGGATCCACTTATGTTGAGCTGAGGAGGATGGGTGGATTTCCCCAATGAAGTCTAGACCCCATTGTTGAAAAGGTACCTCAACTCTGATAGGATGTAAGGGTAAGGGAAGAAGTTTTCTTTTTCCATCAAATATTTGACACTCATGGCAAGACATGACCAACTTCTGAGTATCTGGGAAAAAGTTAGGCCAATAGTAACTAGATCTAAGAATTTTGTTCACTATGGCCTTCCAGTAGAGATGTCCTCCACATTCTCCATCGTGCAACTCATGCAAGATTTTTCCTACATCATCTTCAAGTAAACATTTAAGCAAAATCCCAATAGAATTTTTCCAATATAATACCCCATCTAAGATGCAAAAACTCAAATAATTTTTTTTCAAAAATCTAGCTTTAGTTTTAGACAAAGAAGGAGGGCCATTTAAATATAAAAGCACATAAGTAATGTCAGCATACCAGGGAGAATTTAGAAATGTTTCTTCAATAAAAGGGGCAGTAGATTCTTCTATTTCTTCCAACACATCTACCATATTCATGTCTAATGCTATGAAGTTAGACTCAGCCATATTTTTTGCTAATACTTTCCCTTTAACTAGTTTGGTGGGCCTGATTTCTAAGTCATACTCAAGAACAGTTGCAATCCATTTTCCCCTTTTACCATCAGGGTATTGACTTAGAATGTCCTTGAAAACAGTATGTGGAACAAAAGAAATTATGTGAGAGTGTAAAATATAGACCCTAAAGACTTTTAAAGCTTTCACTAATGTTAAGGCTTGCTTCTCCATGATGTTATATTTGACAGGAGCATCTCCTAAGGCCCTACTAAAGAAGCATATTGGTTGTTCTTGCCCCAAGTCATTCTTTTGAAGTAAAACTACAGCTATTGTACGCTGAGATGTAAAAGAAAAGATGTAAAATTATTTGGTAAAATCTAGACTAATCAGGGTTGGTGTTTGAGTAAGACCTTGTTTGACTAGTTCGAATGATTGTTTAGCTGGTAAAGTCCATTTTATAGTGACATCTTTCTTCAGCATGTTTGTAATGTTTTTTAATAGCTCAGCAAGATTAGAGATAAAACTCCTCAGAAAATTGATCTTTCCGATGAAATATTGCAACTCTTTGAGGGTTCTTGGATGACTGATTTGTAATATGCCATCTATCCTTGTAGGGTCTATTTTGATTCCCTCTTCCAAAATTATATGGCCAAGAATTTTACCTTCTTGAAGACCAAAGAGTGTCTTCTTGGATTCAATGACAAGCCAAATTTCCTACACTTCTCAAAAACTTTTCTCAGGTGAACCAAATGTTCCTCATCAGTTTTTGAGAAAACAGTTATGTCTTCAAGGTAAATTATTATGAAATAGACAATATTTTCAGAAAAGGCTATGTCCATGGCCCTTTGGAAGGTGGCCCCTGCATTCATTAATTCGAAAGGAATTTTGACATACATAAATGTTCCCCAAGGTGTGGTAAAAGCAGTTTTGATTTGATCACTTGGGAGCACTAACACCTGGTTGTAACCCGAGAACCCATCTAACAGGGATATCCTTTTTTACCCAACGACCCTTTGAAGTGTATGGTCCATCTTGGGTAAGGGGTAGTTGTCTTTTAAAGAGGGTCTGTTTTCTTTCTAACAGAAACTAAGTTCGATACCCATTCTGAGTATCTAATTGGTACAATGATCCCAGCATTATGCATCTTTTCAATTTCTTCCTTAACTAAAGGTAGTAAGAGAGGATTTATTCTCCTCAACTTTTTTTTGAAAAGATTTTGATTTTCTTTGAGGGGAATTTTGTGCTGGATGATGCTGGTATCATATGATTTTAAATCTTTGTATCCCCAAGAAAAAATATATGTAAACTCTTTGAATAACCCTATATATTGCAATTTTATGTGAGTCAAGAGAGTGTTGGACAGTTTAATCATCTTGGGTTCTGCTAGATTGCCTATGTTATGCCCTTCTACATTGGTTTCCATAGGCTCTATTCTCAGTTCTTTGGCTACATCGTCAAAATCAAAAAGGTGTTCTAAAGGTGTGAGACCTCTTGGAATTTTATCACTTTTGCCTTGTAAAACTTCCAAGTCTTTTTGGTTTGTGTTGTCAATTATCTCTGCTTCAAAAGGATTCTCATCATGATTTATATCAACAAGATATGCCATTTCAACTTCTGAGATTTGTTCAATATACAAACAGTTTTCTTTATGGATGGTTTCTGATATTGGTATGTCGAAATCATTTTCTGATTTTAAGAAATCATCTATGTGTTTGTCAGAGTCAAACACTTGCCAGTGACCTTCGTTATTAGGCACATCAGGCCTGTGTTTTACCTTTATGCTAAGTTGTTCGTTTATCTCAGGTATTTGGCAATTGTTGGCATTGAAGGCGAGTTCATTTTCTAGATGATTCAATGCTCTAGCAATGAAAATAAGTTCATATTTTTCAAAGGTTTTCAATAAATCAAGGGCAGAATTCCGATATTCCCTGAGCCTTGGATTTATAGCAGAGTATTCTCCTTTGATTTGTCTTATGATAAGTTCAGAATCTCCTAAGATTGATATCCTCTGGGCTTCCAATTGTTTAAGCAATTTTAAGCCTAGGAGAAGTGCTTCATACTCAGCAATATTATTAGTGCATGGTAAATCTAATATATACGAAAAAATCTGATTCGTATTTTGAATCCAAACACCCGCCCCTGCACTTGTTTTATTACAGGATCCATCAAATTTTACTATCCAAAGTATGTTTGACTCATTTTCCTTTTCTTGTTGTTGTTGATTGTCAATGTTTTGAATTTTATTTGAGGGAATATTTGATTGTTCTGGTGAACTGATTGGGTCTATGTTTTCCTTATCTTGTTGAGTGATTTCATCTTCGTTACATAATATAAAGGAATCTAAAATTGATTGAATAGAATAGATGGAAGAGTTGTTTGGTTTGTTTATATTTCTCACCATATACTTCATGTGAGATTCCCTGTATAGTCTTTTGTTTTGGTTTAAAAAAGGGATGGTAGCATAAGACATGTCCATTTGAAGGCTTCCCTGAAGCTTGGCTCCCCAATATCTTGATAAGAGCATGCCATACTTAGGGGGAATGTTAGCTACAACTATATCCATGAATAAACCCTTAACAAGGATTTGGGATAATTTAACACACAAATATTTGATTAAACCCAAACATTTGACTCTGCTTGAGTCAAAGGAATACAATTCTTTGTATGGTTTAGTAATTTCTAAGCCTAAGCTTTCCATTACCACCTTGGGCATTAAATTGTGTGAAGCTCTTGAATCTAATATGGCATTGTGTAAAATTTTCTCGTGTATGTTCAAGCTAACATAGAAGGGAGGGACAACCCCTTCTTGGTATTTTCCTTCAACTTATGGATAAAACAACAATGCAGGCTTGTCGTTTGTCAAGTTCAAGGTGTTAGTATCACCTCCTAAGTTCAAAGCTTTCAAAACTTGGTTTTTGTACACTTTTTGGGTTACTAGTTCAGCTAGGGGAATGGTAATTTTTATCTTAGAAATCTCTCCCTCAAGGCTGAAAGGAACAATCGACTTGTTCATATTTACATCTTTTCAATTGAATTCTTTTTAGCAATTTTGATTTTCTGAACCTTGTTTGGACTAGTAATTGGGATAGTTTTATTAGGACCAGTAGCTGAAGTGCTAGGGGTACTCTGTTCAACATTTGGTTGGGCACTTTTGTCTTTGTTTATGTCTGGTTTCTTGGTCAAAATGTTGGTTTTTCCTGCTGTCTTTTTGGGCTTAGTTTCTGTGTTTTTCTTGATAGCAGTATTAGTGTTCTTATCCTTTGAATTATCTATGTTCCCCTTGCTCCTAATATCGTATTGTTTGTGCACCTCCATGATTTCATTTTCAAAACCCAATCTATAGTCATCAGACTCTTCATAGGTGTTTGTTCTATGATCAGAGAAGAAACCTTGTTCTTCCTCAGTGAGGAAAACATCATCCCCACTGTTTGATCCAATCAAGTTTACATGAGCTTATCCCAACCTTTCCAACTACCTATCTTCTTCATATTGATCTACATAGTTTTGCTGGAAGGGAGGCCTAATCTGTTGGTCACTTTCCTTCTATTTGTCTTGATTGTTTTCTCTTCTATAATTCTGATTTCTGTTTCTATTTTGGTTGTTTTAAGGTTCTCTTGGGGGAACTTTATCATTCAGATTAATCTTTTCAAGCATCCTCTCCACTACCTTCACTAGGTTGTTGATTTCTGTGTCAGAAATTGAGGTTGAGCATAGTAGGTCATATTTATAAGTTACCCTCTTCTCTAATCTCAACCTATTTATTTTTTCAATTATGTTTGCTTCTACACTCACAACTCCTTTCTACATGTCTTCTAAGGTTAAGTAATCTCTCTCTCTTAACTGATAAGTCATTTCAGCATCAAGGCCTTCTAGATACCTTACCAAGGCCATGCCTGGAGGAGGTTTCATGTGAGGTGGAAGACCATTGTAAACAATATTGAGCCTAGTGGAGTAATCATGAACACTCTCCCCTTGATTTTTCTTGAGGCTGCTATACTTTGCTAGTATTTGGAGAGGATTATTTTTGAGTTTCCATTTGTTGATGAATGTTTGATGCAAGGCAGGGAGATCATTTATGCTATTAGGAGGTAGGTTTTTAAACCATTTCTTTACATCTCCTCCTAAAATTTGGGTGAAGATTCTCATCTTCACAGTTTATTCCTCTATCTCCATGTAATCAAAAGAATCTTCCATCCTATCTACATGGTTTTGGGCTGTTGTGGACTCTTTTCTAGTGAAATGAGGGATTTTGGATTGGTAATCATTTGGTAAGGGAAGCATAGGTTGTGGTAACACTAATGGGGCATACCATGTTGCCATGGCTGGAAAGAAAGGTGGATTTACAAGGGGTGGGTTTGTGAAAGGGAAAATGGGCTACAATGAAGTGGTTTGGATAATGGATGTTGGACGGACAGATGTGGGTGTACCGAGGATAGATTGTTGAGCTAATCTTGGATGAGAGACACCTAAATTGAGAAGGAAATGTAAATTAGGTGGTGTGGTTTCTCTACTACCAAGATATTCACTTTGTTCTGGGGATAAAAGTGAAGACTCAGAGTCTATCTGAAGTATATCATCAAGCGACCTAGTTCTAAAAGGATTTCTTAAGCCGACTTGTGATTGGTGTAGAGCTGCAATATTTTTAGGATTTGAATTAGCTCTCAAGGGTGATCTGAAAACAGTTGAAAATTTAATCTTAGGAGACTCCCTAAGTATTCTTTTAGGGTTGTCAACTATTTTCAGTGGGTTTGGGTTAGGGAAGGCTCTTGTATGAATCTTTCTAGGAGCCACTATGCTGTGGTTTTTGAACCCAACTTAAAGGAAAATTTTAACCAAATGTGACAATATTTAAGAGGCTAACTGATATTTTAAAAGAATAAAACTTTAATCCTAAATCCTTATAACTAATTTTGTATGATGTTACAAAGATTATGGGTCTTCCCAGTGGAGTCTTAAGGTCTGTTCAGGATTGTGGAGTCACAAGGTGGAAATTTCTAGCTCCTTTGGAGATAAAATGTTTTATGGTCCACCACCAAGTTTATTATGAAGCCAAACTAAAATGTTTTTGGGTTTTTCTGAGTTTCTTGGTCTTATAGGTTATGAGAGTGTCCTAAATATGACTTAACACTTAGCTAAGGTGTCAAAACGTACAGAGTTCACTCTTATGGCTTGGTAACTGATTCCTTCAAGGTTTGATAAGGTTCTAAGAGAATCCTAAGGGTTACTTAGTTTGTCACTAATTTAAAATAAGTCCTATCATGATTACTTGAAGAAGGTTAATTATGTTATACTACAGAGTGATTGTTTAATTTTAAAGATTTTACTCAGGTTCCCATCGTGATCGCCATTATGTTGGTGTTTCATGTTTTGATAGTTTGGCAAATCAAAAGACAAGGAAACATCAAAACCAATCTTTAGAGTTACAGGATCTAGTCCTCCTGTTCTCAGAGAGGGATCTCTCAAATGTTTATTTACAAAGTTTTATCTTGTGTGATTAGAGTATTGGTTTTATACTAGTTATCAAGTGTAGGTGTTTGTTTGTTTGTTTGGTTGGATTGCTATAGCAGAATATGAAAGATCTAGGAAAGGTAGGTAGAAAGAGGAAGTAGTAACTTCATTGGGCAATGGAGTAAAAAAGAGGTCATGACAAACTTATCAATGGATATGGGATGTCAGAGGGCAAATATAACTTGGCCACAGGATCCCTTTGGTTTTTGGAATGAGATGGACATCAATGATTTGGAAAGAGAAGTTTAATTCTCAACAACGGGAATTTGAAAACACAATTTGAACAATAAAAAGCTATTTGATAGACAGGGCTAACCATGAATTCTACAAATCACACCTTTAAGAAAATAATGATTTCAAAACAAATTTTAAAATGAAATCTAAGATTTTGGGAACACCCTATTTCCTCAAAGATTTTATTTGAAATGACTTAGAAAACATAAAAGATTCACTGATAATTGCAGTCATAGAAGAGGGAACACCTAACATATCTATGATTACAACTACAAAGACCTTTAAGACAATTGTTTAAGCAAGGACAAAGCGCAAGATCAGAACAAACCTCCTTGGCTTACTATAAACATAATATTTCAAGGGGAGACTTCAATAACAGCCTTTAAGTGGCAGCAGACAAGCAGGGAGAACCATAAATCATGCTGAAACCATCTTATTTGAACTATCATAGAAATAAAAAAGCATGAGGACTAAAGAGAGAGATTAAAGATTCTAAAATACCTCAGCAGAAGAAAACATGAAATAGTGAACGATGAAAAGGTCTAAGGTGCTTCCAGGAGTCATTTCTTAGCCTGAAAATTTCAACCTACTGTAGTAAGAAATTATGGAACAGAATGAAAATAGGAGAAAAAATGAACAGTTAAGAATACTTCACCAACAGCCAAGCTCATGGATCCAATGATAGAGCCTTCTTAGTAACAAGCATGCCACAAAATCATCACGGCTTCCAAGACTTAAATTTCTTCTTCAACTTCAACTTACTATGTATTATTTCAGAGAGTTTCAGTATTACAACTAGTGGTCAACCAACCCCTCTCTCATCTTCTCCAGTAGTATTTATAGAAGAATGAGGAGGTGGGATCTAATAAAATATCTCCAAAGATAATTAATATAGACTTAATGGCTTCTTGGCTTTTGGGGGGCTCGATGAAGAAGCTTACATAGGTGTCCTCTGTATTAAATAATTTACATTAAGATTTAAGCTCAGTGGGAGCTCTTTATGACTTTTGAGATTCTCTGTTATGTTAAAGTAACTCTGCTAATATTTTGTCACTAATTTTATTTGCAGAATTAACTCTCTGGCTACGCTGAGGCAAAAATCTGATCTTGATCAATAACTTCGGCCTCTGTTTGAATGCTTTGAGGCACAGGTTGCACTGTGGTAGCTGGGAGGAATCAATTTGCCTCAGATGTGGCGGTGGAGGCCTTCTGTCTGATAAAACGCTTTGATTTCCTTTAACTGTGTCTTAATTGGGAGGATTAGGATTTTGATAATCAATCTTAGCCGTAATCCCACAGATCTGTCTTCAATTTCCTGTTCTAGCACGTTTCTGTCTTCGACACTGATACTATTTGATTTTTGATTCATTTACCGTGTTCTGTTGGTGCTCAGTGCCATGCAGGGATCATGAGGCATCAGTGCCTTTGGAGTATTGATGAGGCACGAAAATTTGAACCATAGATGACTTTTCTTTAATAAATCGAAGGCACGAGAATTGAAACCCCAGCCTTCAACTTTTTCTTTGGCACAATGAAAAAACCATATAATTACCCTTTATCAAATGATATATCTAGACTTAAAAACTTTGATAAAACAATTTGCATAACCATTTCGGGTCATGAGAGGAGTTCGCTAACGTCAGGGTGTTTGTGACTCGAAATTTTTATAAAATCTGCCCTAAAAATTTTCTCGGGTCAGTTTTGGGGCCTGCTGACATCAGGGTGAGTGTGACCCGAAATCCTTATGAAATCCACCCTAAAGATTTCCTCGGGTCAATTTTGGGGCCTGCTAACGTCAGGGTGAGTGTGACTCAAAATACTTATGAAATCCACCCTAAAGATCTCCCTTGGTCCGGATTTCTCAACCATACGAGCAAACAAATAGGGCCTGCTCCAATTCGCTGCTACCGCGTGGATGCTGACTAGGTGTTTGGGACCACCAGTTCTGTGGGAGCGTTGACTACTACCGTGGCTATGGGGACCAGATCAACTGTTTTTGGGTCGTTGATCTGCAGATTAGATCAATAGCGGAGATGCTTTGATAAATGCGTCGTGCCTTAACCTGTCCCTCGAGCTTCTTTTGAGTGCGATCATCGTCTGATGAGTCGGTCTCAAATCGGACAGTATATGCCAATATCGCGCTGAGTCCATAGTCGAACTTTAATGCCCAGGGAGAGCGGGATCTCCAAACTACCCATGGCCACATGTCGGCTTGTGGCATTGATCGCGCTTGAATCGGAAATATCGCTTACCCCACAAAAGCAGTGCGATCAAAACTGCTCTGTTTTTGTACAGTGATTGACCATGGGGACCACCAAGGTGACTAATTTGAGGGTCTTCGATCTACAGATCAGATCGACGGCAGAGATGTTTTAATGAATGCATCAGTGAAAACCTTTTTAAACCCTGGAAAAAAAAAAAAATTTAATATAACCAAAGGCTTCATGTGTCGGGATGGTTTTATATATACAAAGTGGATAGGCGCCTGAATGCAAGGCCTTGGTCTATATGAAAACCAATATGATCAGGGGCTATAATATACAGGGCTAATTGGCATCAGAGTTTTAAATATGGAAAACATAATTATGCGCTCAGATTTTGCGATGCGATAAGCGCTTTGTGGGTCTAGCACCTGGTTGTAGGGTGTGGGCACGTGGAGGGGAAGTGGCTTAAGACTTAGCCCCAGGGGGTTTAATTCTATAATTAAAAATGTGTTTTTATGAAAATTTTCAAGTTCTTTAATGGTTGTGAGGGTTTTGATAAGGTAAAGAAAGAGTCTTAAACCTTATCAAAAGGGTTTTGAGGGAGGGGAAAGGGGAAAAATATGAAAATGAAGGATTTTTTATGGAGAATAAAGGGGTATAAATGAGGTTATTTTTGGAAGTTGAAGGAGGGGAAAAATTATGATTTTGCAGCAGATTCTTCTCATGAAATCAAAAAAATTCCAGAGTGTAAAATGGGCACAGTAGGAAAGATTTTGGATAGAGGCATAAGGCCTTCAAGAGTCTTCAAGAGCCAACAGTTTTTTGCAATAAAATTTGTTTCTTGAAGGATTAAGAAATATTTAGCCACCTTTTGGTATAACAAATTTTATAGGTGGCTAACAGATAGATGAAAAATTAAACATGGGGGAATTATTGAAGACGTCATTGTGTCTATTGACTCTTGGTCATATCTAGTTGATTTTATGATCCTTAAACCAAAATCCAAGTTAGGATTACATCCTCTAATTTTTGGAATACCATGGTTGGAAATTATTGACGCATATATTAGCTATCATTCTGGAAATATGAAAATACAAAATGGTGATGAAATTAAAAACATTACTTTTTCTCCCCTGCCAAAACATAAGGAAAATTAAAGAAAGTTCATTGGTTTCATGAGAATGAAGTTTTGGGAAAAATACTGAGAGAGGGGGGGGTGGGTGAATCAATATTTGCAATAATCACAATATTTTGTTTTTCTCTTTACTAATATTTATACATTAATTTGATAATACCAATGAGCATATGTACATGGATAGCAAAACAGAAACTAGCGTATGCTCAAATAAATTTTCTGTTTAAAAAAACATTGGAAAACATTATTTAACCCAGATCATTAGTTATACGTTAGATAGTTAAGTAGTAAATGTTTGCAGTAATAACAGAGTAAATCATCACACAAGAGCATCACACATGAACACCAAGGTTTAAGGTGGAAACCCAATTCTGGAGAAAACCATCGTTGTTGTCATATTTGTCTTCAATATTTACTATATAGAAAACTACTTACAATTTTGTACTGATGCAGACTCATATCAGTACGTGGGAATCCACCTACAGAAGGCTGCAATCTTCTCTCGTTCTCTAGATACTATTGGAAGGGAGCTCCAACGCCCTGATCGCGTTTACCAACTTCTACTGGAAGGGAGCTACAACCCCCTGATCAGAACACCAACTTCTACTGGAAGGAAGCTTCTACTTCCATACTGAAGGCTTTAACCCTCAGACTAACTGCAGACCATGTTGCATCAATTTTCACACAAGATCCCACAGCTTCAACACAACACATCATAAGGAATCAAAACCACTAAACTTAACCCAAACTTGAATCAGAACAATGAAATCATTGTGACTAGAACACAGTAATAAACCCAGATTTTACAGTCATTGTGAAGAATCAACCTCAACCATGATCATTTATCATATTAAAATGCATACGCTACTTCACTTTACTAAACCCGCGTCTATACATGCTTTCCTTCACACCAACCTACGTATATATCTAAGAATACTGAATTTCAATAATATGATCATTCTCAGAACCAGATCATATATCGTTTCAGATTTGCAGAACCCTTATTCAGTTAGCATCGTTAATCACATTGAATCACTCATTGATTAGATTTGTACATATTCAACTTAGTAGCAGATACAGTATTCAAACAACCCAGATCTACATGAAGACTTCATTGACAGACAACAATAATAAACAGATAAACTTTCTAGAAAGCTTTAGAAAACCATGAATTCCTTATGAGCTTTAGCTAAGACAAAGACACATATATACGCGCTTTTACCCAGATGAACCAACAGATAGATATGCGAATATTAATTTTGCTGACTATTTCAGATCTATAGACTTACCTATATTTCTTCGCTTCACTTCAGCAAACATGTAGCAGGTTATAGATCTAATCATCTCAGCAATCGATCAAATACATAGTTATTTCAGGTTTATAGATCCTGGTCCATCATTGTATCCTAGGGTGCATCATAGTTTCAGATCTACCAATAAAATAGAGTCCATCCCATGCAGATATTTTCAGAGATAAAGTATTCAGTATCAACCCTTACACTTTCACTCCTTTGCACAATGATCTTCTTCTTATATAGGTTTAACCTTTATCAATACCATGAGCCAAAACTACACAAGTGGCTACGGTATTCTTGGACGTAATCAAATAGACAACACCGTGCTCAATATTGTGGGCTAAAACCATGGTAATTCCCCTTGGTATTATATTTTTAGAGCATAGAAGGCATACATGACTTGGATCGTTCTTCTCCGTGAGTATACGTGACTTGTTCTGTACTAACCCACATATAGAACCTTAAATTATGAATATTAACCATCTTCTGCTAGACCTTTGTGCTTCTCCAGAAGACATATACTTCAATATTTTGCCAAAGATTTACCATCGAGGACAAAATATGCAATCATAGGAATCATATTTCCAACAATCTCCCCATTTGGACTTGATGGAAACTATGATGGATATGGATCACCATAGTCTGTAGATACATAAACATTATTTGAACACCAAAAAATCTCCCCCTTTGACATAAAGAGCAAAGAGAGGACAATTTCTCTCCCTGAGCACATGCAGACAGAAATAAATGACCTTTTAACTCAACTGAGAATGATCTTTTCTATCACCAAGGACATCAAAAATACAACAAGCACCCTACCAAGGGGATTTCCATATTGACTCAATTACCCAACCAAGTGTGTTTACAATTTTTAGCAAGTCCTTACATGGCTGAATATGACAAATTTACATCATGGGTCTTAACATGACCTTTTCATCAAAATAACAGATAAGAATCCGAATAACCAAAGAATATCAAACATGAGTTCTTGACACAACAAGTAATTAGAATAAAAACAATGCATCCTTTTTAACAAGGCAGATACTCCCCTTAAACTTATGCATCCTGAACACCTTCAACAACTAATTCATCAAAGCATCTTCATCAAGGAGATAAATATCAAATAAAGGTATAGTAATATGAATACTGTAACAACAACAGAGTTTACCCAACCACACCACATACTATTTTGGAAGATGACCTAGAGAAATTCTGTCAGCAACAAACCATACACGGTTTTATGCATAGAAACTCATGTATATACGTGATTTTCCTTTATGCAACTAGCGTACCAAATTTAATCTTCTAAAATTAAGTAGATTTTATAAGAGAGGCATGGAAAACTCCCAGCTTCTATCCAATATATTCGAATGCTTCCATGGGAAGAGGTTTAGTAAATATATATGGAACTTGTTCTTTGGAGGGAACATACTCCAATTTAACCTTTTGTTCAAGCACTTGTTCACGTAAGAAGTGATACTTGATAGGAATGTGCTTGGTCTTGGAATGCATAATAGGATTTTTCCTTCTACCAATGGCACTTTTATTATTACATATAATAGATATGGGAGGTGAAAATTTAATGTATGCATCATTCAAAGACGTTTTGTGCAACATGATGCAAAAACCACATATTCTTCTTCTGTTGTAGATAAGGCAACAAAACATTATTTCTTGCTGAACCAAGATACTAATCAGGGTCCCATATAGAATGCACCACCACTAGTGCCTTTTTATCATCAGAATTTCCAACCCAGTTCACATTCGTGTAAGCATGAAGAGTGAGATCAACATTCTTTGGATACCATAGACCAATGTCTTGAGTCCCTTGTAGATATTTGAATATTATTTTTACAGCCTGAATGTGAGACTCTTTTGGATTAGCTTGGAATCGTCCAAAAATCCCAACTACATGAAAAATATGTGGTCTTGTCCTATTTAAATAAAGAAGACTTCAAATCATGGAGCTATACTTTGGTTGATTCGCCATGGGAGAATCATCATGAAAATTGAGGTTACATCTAGTTACCATTGGTGTAATAACAAGTTTGTAGTCTTCCATGCCATACTTATTTATAATTTTCTTGAGATAGAAATATGCCATCTGTTGCTTTTTGTACTTGTAAGCCAAGAAAATATGTTAGTTCACCAAGTAATGACATTTTAAATTCTTGCTGCTTAATAGAAGAAAATTTCTGACTCATGGACTCTTCATTACTTCCAAAAATGATGTCATCAACATACACAACAATAATAAATAGTTTATCATTTTCAATTTTTGTGTATAATTTACTGTCAGCAGATCATTTTATGAAACCTTTTTTTTTAATATATTTGTCAAGGCTATAGTACCATGACTGAGGAGCTTGTTTGAGAGCATACAAAGCCTTTTTTAAGTTTGGAAACAATTTTTTCATCATTTCCCAAAATGAATCCTTCTGTTTATTCTATATAAACTTCTTCTTGTAGATAACCATTGAGGAAAGATGATTTTACATCCATTTGATAAACTTTGAATTGTTGAAAACTTGAAAAAGAAAGAAACATTCTTATGGCTTCAAGTCTGGCTATAGGTGCAAATGTTTCTTCAAAGTATATACCTTCTTGTTGAGCATACCCTTTACAAACAAGTCTATTTTTATTTCTACTAACATCTCCATTTTCATTTAACTTTTTTTTGAATATCCATTTTGTTTTAATAAAATTTTTATCATGAGGTCTTGGAACCAATTCCCATGTATGATTCTTTTCAATCTAATCAAGTTCTTCAATCATGGCTTGTATACAACACTCATCTTTACTGGATTTATTTACATTATGTGGTTCAATAGTGGATAAGAATTCCAGATAGCTAGGGGATCCTACAAGAGTTCTTCTTGTTTGGACACCTAACCCATTTTCTCCCAGAATTTGTGATTTTGGATGATTCTTTTGAACATAACTAGATGGAGCCTTCCCTGATATATCTTCTTCTGGAACTTCATTGGGTTCTCCTGATATATTGTTGCTATTTGATGAGGTAAAATATAAATCACCATCATCTTCATTTTTTGTCGTTATTTCCCTTTTAGGAGCTGTGAGAGACTCTAATTACAACATCAATACATTCAAAAATATTCTCAAGTCTTTTATTGTAACATTTAAATTCTTTACTTCTAGAAGAGTAACCAAGAAATATTCCTTCATATGCTCTAGGCTCAAACTTACCAAGTTTTTCATCATTTTTCTTGATAAAAATTTTGCTTCCAAAAACTCTATATTGTTTACAGTGGGAAGATTACCATACCAAAGCTCATAAGGAGTTTTATCAATGTTTACACGAACATGAGCCTTATTAATAATATTTACAACAGTATGTGTTGCTTCTCCCCAAAGGTATCAGGAGTTCCAGATTCATCAAGCATAGCATGAGCCATCTTTTGAACTATTCTATTCATTCTTTCTTCCACACCATTTTGTTGTGGAGTTCCAGCTACAAAGAATTATGCTTTTATGCCATAATGTTCACAAAAATCAAAGAATTGATCTTATATATACTCTCCTCCTCACTCAGATCTAAGGCATTTTATTTTTAGATCTAATTCATTTTCAACCAAATCTTTAAACATCTTAAATTTTTTGAATGCTTCATCTTTATGTTTTAGTAAACCGATCCAACACATTCTAGAGAAGTAATCAATCAATAGAATATAGTATTGTTCTCCATGAGGTGACTTTTTTTGTTACAAGACCAAATATATTTGTATGTATAAGGTCAAGAGGATTACTTGTTGATCCTTCTTTGGCATTGAATTTCGCCCTATTTTTCTTACCAAATTGGCATGATTTTCATATGGTCCTTTCAAGAAGAGAGATGTTGGGTATATCACGAACAAATTTGAGTCTGCTAGATTTTCTTATTTGAGAGAAGCTAAAATGTCCCAACATTTTTTGCCATAACAATTTTTTTTTTAGATTTACCTAAGTAGCATTGCTCTTGGATACCTTTCAATATATATAGATTTCTTGGTGTTCTAATTCCTTTTATTACAGTTTTTCCTATGTCAAGTTCACATAATACACATTCTTTTCAACTAAAGACAACTTCATTTTCTTGATCACACATTTGACTCACACTCAAAAAGTTATGCTTTAATCCATCCACATACATAACATTGTTAGCTTTTACCTTTTATTTTAGAAAAATAGAACCTTTACCCTTAATGACATCAGAAGAGTCATTTACAAAAGTGACATTCTTTTCTTTCTCTAATGCATTCTATGAAAGAAGTTTATTTTTATCACTTGTCATGTGTTTTGAGCATCCACTATTAATGTACCATTAATTTTCTTCTCCTTCTGTAAATAAATCTATGCCACAACTTTCAACCTGTGAATCCTTCTTTCTCCATACCTTGGAGTTTGTGGGTATATGTAATATCCCAAAATGGGATAGCTAGCAAGGAATGACTGGAAAACGTATTTTATAGTAATGGATACTACAGGAATTGAAACCAATACTTGTATCCCTTATATAAATTCATATAAGACTGAAATCCAAGAGGTGGCCCAAAATAAATCCCTTTAGGTGGGTTAAACAGATCTCCCACACCTAGTTGTCTTAGAAAAATTCTCGGTGAAGGGGCTGCAACAATACATGAACATATAATGGAATGACAGTGTTATTTTAATGAGACATAACACATGAATATTTAGATAGCCAATCAATGTATAATATAGCAGCAAAAGAGTACAATTATTTAAGGAATCAATCACTCAAGCTTGGCAATGAAAACCTCGATAAGACATCTACATCAAATGTGACAAAACACTGCTACACAAATATGCCCAAGATATGACTGCGCAATTTATATGGAGTCATTTCAACATACAAAATGTAAATAGAAGTAGCAATATGAGCTCAAGAAATGAGGGGGATCAAGCTCTCAACCCCTGAAAATAGCAATACAAAAATCCTCAAGAAGGATTGGTTGAAATACATGTACAAATGGCAAATCTGTAGAAATGTCGGAGTTGCAGGGTAGCAGCTGCAACAAAAACTGAAACTACATGGAGATGGTTAAATAAGATGTAAAATATACAGAAAAACTCCTCCAATTTATATCTCAAGTGCAAGGCTGATCCTAGCACTGATGATCTTTCCCTCCAAGATGTTGGTGCAACCCCTCACTGCAAGTGTGCACTGAAATAACACAATATAGAGAATGGATTATGTTGATAATGATAGGAGAAGCTTGGCCTGATGCCAAAATATACAAATCAGCCCTGGAAACCTTCCTCACTAATATTCCCGAGGAATAAAATCACCCTCCTTTGAAATATGAGCCAAGGAATGGTGTTGTGGAACCCCTCCACTGCAACACCCTGCAACACAACGTTACACTTGAGCTGAGATAACGTTGTAGCTAAAGCAATGGATTTGGCCTTGAGCCTGGATGTGGAGAAATGAAGTGAAATCCTTCAAGAGGCCTGTCAAGAAGGAGAATAATTCCTAAATGGGAATCCCTCGTGCTAAACATCATTGTAACTTAGCTGAACAGTAGGAGACTACAAATAGTGTAAACAGACAAGAAATTCAATACTCAAACATGTCTCACTATGGTTGCGTCTTCCTCCTTTTATGCAAGTGAATGTCTCTTTGCCCTGGACCCCACACGTTAGGGTTTCTTCCACAAAGAATATTTCTCCCTCTCAAACTGTGCTGTCTTCCCAAAAAAGCCACACCTCTTAGGTAGCGCTATTGACTTGGTCAAACTTGACCTTGTCCTCATGCAATTACCCTTTTTCACACTGGAAGGTGAAAAATCAAGCTACTCCATAGATCCATTTCACACCATGAGGGATTTTATTCCTACTCATGGGAATTTTACCCATTTTATTCACCTCCTAGATGATATAAGAAAAAATTAATATTCCATTTTGCTACTTGCAAATTTTGGAATATTAGAGTCCTCCGCTCTCAAAGATTGCTTGTCCTCAAGCAAGTGCAAGGACAGACTGAATTATTTTCTCCTCCTCTCCTTGTAACATCCATGTATGATGATATCCTCCATTTTAAGTGATGTTATCTCATCAATCAGTTCTCCGAATTTCCCCTCCTCAGCATGCAAGTTAGCTATCAAGCCATCATCATGTAAAGGTGAAATACTCAAGAGGATAGCAAAGTGATGTCTAGAGGTCCCATTGAGGAATAACATTTGAAATCTTATGGGAATTATCTCTCCCATATGGATCCTCCATCCCTAAGCTATTAGCCATGAAAAATGAGTCACCTCCCAACTAGGAAACCCCTGGAAACTGTCCTCCACCTTTGGCTCTGACAAAGTAGCTGGGCTGAAATTATGCACATGGTATACAATGTAGCCTACCCCACGATGTCCATCTCTCCACTTATGATAAGTGTAGAGTGTTGACTGATATTGGGCTGAAATAAGGTTTCCCTCAAGTGGCAAGATGCGGACTAGATCTCCAATGACCTCTCCTCCAACGCTGAAAATCATGCTGGCCCAAATATACCCATATATGATGAGTTGGGAGTCATCATCATATGTCATCTCCTCCATCATATGACTCACCTCATAAAGAGACAAGTGTGTTGTTAAGGTTACCATACCATATCCCATGCTCCCCTTATAACATGTGGTGCAAAATGTGTGGGAGGACTCTCCCTCAAAGGACACATTCACCCAATGTGTCTCTCTCCCAAGCATGCTCCTCATAAAGACAGAAACAATAGAGCCATAGGGAGTAAAAATGAGAATCATGCTTACTGCCATATGTAAAAAATGAGAAGGAAAATTGTCCCTCAAGTGCAACCAATGCAGCTTGACTCTCAACTGAAATAGAGACTGCTAAAATGTGTGGCTTCTCAACCACTTGCCTGATTCTCCATTCTCCTCATAAGTATGGAGGAAGTGAATGATGCAAGGTGTACCATGAGTATGTCCTCCATAATATATCTCTTCCCCAAGTCCTCCTAGGGGATGGCCATCAATCATGCTTATGGCCTCAACTAAACCATGTGGTCTAGAAAAAAGAATGCTCCTCCTTGGAGCATCATCCTGCACATGTATGGTTAAGGGATGCATATATACATTGTACAAATAATATTGTAAACAACAATGAATACCCTTACCGTATTTTCTGCTCATACAAATGGAGTGGCTCATAGATGAGTCTCCTTTCATCTTGAAAGAGAAAAGAGGTGGTTGTGCTAACTCCTCCAAAGAGTTATGTCTCTCCTCCATCTCCACCTGGTCCATGCATATTTTCATATGCTAATATATCTCCTCCTAAAAACCCTCCCAAAAATAGTGCTCCATGATTGTGTGGTATGCTCTCATAGAACAAATGGGGCTGAAAAGGAAATCCTCCTAAGCTTCTTGTAGAAACTTCTCATTGAACTTGGAAGCTCCAGATAAGAAGATCCTACCATGATAAAATATGACCCCATCTCTGACTAAAGACTCCTCCTCATGCAACTGGCCATCCAATATCCTACAAGTATGAAGATCCTTGGAATACTCCACCAAAAACTAGGAGTTCCATTATGGATCTATCCTCCATAGTGACAACGTTGATGATATCTCATGAAGGACATATGTCATATGTTCATCCTCTCCTTTAACATCTCTTATGCCAAAGTTGCAAGTTGGAATGATGCTATCCTTCCCCTGCCGCTTCTGCCACAACACAGAATCTGAAATGGAAGTGGGTAATGATGATGTTGAGAGAATTCTCCCTCTCTCCTTGAGGCTACGCAAGCCTCCCAACATTTTACCAAGCTCTCCCAAGGTTCCCACTCCTCTGAAATCACTAAGTGGTGCCTTAACTAGTGAAGAATCCATCCTCCCTTGCTGATCCAGTGGTCTCCGCAGCAAAATATCTCCATGCAATGTGACATCACCATCAAGAGATGACTGCATATATGAATGAACAAGTATATTCATGCCCTCACTGCACAATCCAATCTTCTCCTCAGGTGCATCAACCTCCTGAAGTGGATAGGGATGTGTACATATGACCTCATGGTGTTGGTTCTCCTCCCCACCTCATCCTTGTGTCTCCATGGTTCCACACTTCCTCAAAAATGGCACATGAGTTCTGCCTTGATCTCCACATATGAGACCCTGGGAACTCCCTTGCAAAGATGCAAGCATCCCTCTACTTGGAGCAAGAGCTTCTCCTTCCTCTGCATGAGGCACTAGATAATCTCTAGATAGAATAACGTTGTTGCCCTCAATCTCTGCAACATTAATGGGAAACCGTCCAATGATTGGATCTCTTTTTGAAAAGGATATCTCCATGCTTCCTTCCTCAAAGTTGTGAGAAGAAAGTCTTTCCTCCGGCAAGGTATGGTGCAAGTTTTCAGCCTCCTCCATAGTTTTTTGAAGTGGAATTGCATTTTCATGCAAAGGTTTTGTTTGAGTTCCCTTTCTTAGCTCCACCATGTGTGTCTCATGAATCCTCCCATCAAATATTTTCACTAAGGCCTTAGTGAAACTTGCATAAGATGTAAAGTTTACATTTCTCAAAGAAAAGGATTCAAAGATCCACCAGGCAAAAGCCTTACCTCTCAAATGCAGCGCTGCAACTTTGATGGCTTTATCTTCAAGAATGTGGTGCTGCTGCAAGAAGGTTTATAACTCCTCCACCCAAGCTTTGGCTAAACATGTAGGTGAACCTTCAAAGGAAAATAGATGAAATCTATCTTGCTACTCTCTTCCCTTCACCTCCATCTTGCAAAACTATGAAAAATAGAGATGATCTCAGAATTTTTGAGTTTGAGGCTCATACTCCTTCAGGAAATCAATAATAATTTCCCCCCTAAAAAATTATTCTCCTCTTTCCATCTCTCTTCTGGCAATCCTGGGCATGTGACTTCACTGTGTATTAAGGTGTGTAGCTGCTTTCTCACACTTCTCATATGACAATCTAGAGTTTGCTTTAGATTCAAGATCTCTTGTAGATTCTTCATACATCTACCTCCGGATCTTCTTGAAATCTCCATGAATGTTATGTACAGATTTAGGAAGACGCTTTGTAAGCTTATCCCCTTTTTATCCTCCAAAAGATGGAGTCTTTTTTCTGCTCATTTCTTTATCTCCTTCTCTATGAGAATAGGAAGTGCAAGGTTCTTACTCTTCTTTCTGCTTATCCTCCTTGGGGAGGTTCTTCATGGATCTAAAATATTATGAGATAAAACCCATATTCTTCAATTTTTTGATCTCTTGGGCTTATACTCACAGGCTAAGGCAAGACTATGCTCTGATACCACTGTAATATACCAAAATGGGACAGCTAGCAAGGCATTACTGGAAAATGCATTTTCCAGTAACGGTTGCTGCATGAATTGAAACCAGGACCTGGATCCCTTATATCAATGCATATAAGACTGAAATCCAATAGGTGGCTCAAAATAAATCCCTCTAGGTGGGTTAAACAGATTTCCGACACCTAGTTGTATTAGAAAAATGCTCGGTAAAGGGACTGCAATAATACATGAACATATAATGGAATGAAAACATTATTTTAATGAGCCATAACAAATGAATATGTATATAGCTAATAAATGTATAATATAGCAGCAAAAGAGTGAAATTATTTTAGGAATAAATTTCTCAAGCTTGGGAATGAAAACCTCAATAAGACATTACATCAAATGTGACAAAACACTACTATACAAATATGCCCAAGCTATGGCTATGCAGTTTATATGGAAAAATTGCAACATACAAAATTTAAATACAATGATATGAAAATATGAGCTCAAAAAATGAGGGGGAGTAAGCTCTCAACCCCTGAAAATAGCAATACAACAATCCTCAAGAAGGATTGGCTGACATGTACAAATGGAAAATCTGCAAAAATGTCGGAGTTGTAGGGTAGAAACTGCAACACAAAATAAAAATACATGGATATGGATGAATAAGATGTACAATATGCAACAAACCTCCTCCAATGGATATCTCAAGTGCAAGGCTGATCCTAGCACTGAAGATATTTCCCTCCAAGATGATGGTGCAACCCCTCACTGCAAGTGTGTAGTGAAATAACACAGTCTAGAGAAGGGACTATGTTATTGATGATAGGAGAAGCTTTTCCTGATTCAAAAATATACAAATTAGCCCTGGAAACATTCATCACTAATCTTCCCAAGGAATAGAAGCACCCTCCTCTAAAAGATGATCCAAGGAATGGTGTTGTGGAACCCATCCATTGCAACACCCTACAACACAACGTTACACTTGAGCTGAGATAACATTGTAGCTGAAGGAATGGCATTGGCCTTGAGCTTGGATGTGGACAAATGAACTGAAATCCTTCAAGAGGCCTCTCAAGAAGGAGAAGAATTCCTAAATGAGAATCCCTCATGCTAAACAGCACTGCAACTCAGCTGAACAACCAAAGACTGCAAATAGTCTAAACAGACAAAAAATTCAATAATAAAACATGTCTCACTATGGCTACCTCTTCCTCTTTTTATGCAAGTGAATGTCTCTTTGGCCTGGACCCCACACATTAGGGTTTCTTCCATAAAGAATCTTTCTCCCTCTCAAACTGCATTGTCTTCCCAAGCAAGCCACACCTCTTACGCAGCGTTGTTGACTTGGTGAAACTTGACCTTGTCCTCATGCAATTGTGCTTTTTCACTGGAAGGTACAAAATCAAGCTAGTCCATAGATCCCTTTCACACTATGAGGGATTTTATTCCTACTCATGGGCCTTTTACCCATTTTATTCACCTCCTAGATGATATAAGAAAAAAGTAATATTCCAATTTGCTGCTTGCAAATTTTGGAATATTATAGTATATGTTCTTTTGGTTGAAGTATTCTCCTGCATTGAGATTCTTCATGTCCAAAGTTATTGGAATAAGAACATTCAATTTCACTTTGAAGAGGAGAAAAGTTGTTGTAAGTATTCTTCTTTACTCCATTCTCATTTCTTTGTTTTCTAGCTTCTCTGGTCATGATGGTTTTGTATGCAACACACTGAACAACTTTATGACCAAAATTATGACATGAGAAACATTGTCCATTAAAGAAGAAGTTTCTATGATAATGAAATCTTCTATTTATGTTTACCTGCTAATTGATATTTCTACTATTTTTCATCCTTCAATTGAAGTGTTTATGCTTTACCTTTGCAGTCTCTTTGTTCTTTTTCTGAGTGACAAAATGTTGTTAGCTGACATTACCTGCATTTAGATAGCTTGGTGCTGGATACTGAGAAGACTCTTAGATATATCCAAGACCTGTCTTTACATGAGGAGAGCATTGTACCTTGATAATTTCATCTAATGTTTCTGATATTTTAACAAATCTAAGATTTAAAGTTTTCACTTTCTCAATTTCCTTTCTTAGACTTACTATTTCACATTCTAATTTCTCATTGTGCTTCTCATTTTCTATAATCTGATTCTTTAGAGTATCTATGGAATTTTTTTTTCTTCCAAACATATTTTGAGTTGATTTATTTCTTCAAGAAAATCATTTTATTCTAATGCATCCATAAAAGTATCTCTAGCCTCACTAGAGTCTTTTTCAAAAACCATGAGTAGTCTAATATCTTGATGAGATTCGCCATCTTCACTATTTGATAGACCATCACTATCTTTATGAGGATAATACCTTTTTCTATTGATAAAACGTTTATTATTTCCTTTTTCAAATTCCTTTCCCTTTTCATGATTATCTCTATGGGGACATTTAGTAGCATAATGGCCAACTCTTCCACAAGAAAAACATTTAAAAGGAATCTTACCTCTGAATCATCCAGTGCCAAGTTGTAGCTTCTTTACAAAATTTATCTCATCTTCTTCTGAAACATACCCTAATCCTTCTTGTTATTAGACTTCCTTGCCTTTTGAAGTAGCTCTAAAGAAAACTTATTTGACTTCAGATGGACCTCCTTTCGTCATTTCGCACACAGTCATAATCCCATGAAGTTGAAAAATAGTAAGATTTTGTAGATCCTGCTTCTCTTCAATAGCCGACACTTTTGAATTGAATTTGCGAGTTAGAGATCTTAAAGCCTTTTCTACTAGAGTAGTTTTGGTTATGGTTTCACCCATATTTCTCATTCGATTTACAATATCATCTAGACGTAAAAATAAAATAGAAATGCTTTCATCATTATGCATTATGATTTTTTAATATTGAATTCCGAGAGTTTGGAGTTTAGCACTTTTTACCTTGCCATCACCACTAGTATAAAATGGCTAATTAGTTACTAAAAGAATGACTAAAATTTGCATATAAATGACTATTTTTCAGTCGGAGACCAATCGTAGCTAATTTACAATATCTTATAATGCGACCAACTTTTGGTCATTTTTAGCTTAGTCATTAATTGGTTATCTCAATTTTGTTGTCTAGTTGTATATTTGGTCATTAATTTAGTCATTAATCTAGTCACTAATTTAGTTATTAATTTAGTCGTTGATTTAGTCATTGATTTGGTCATCAATTTAGTCATTAATTTGGTCATTGATTTAATCTCTGATTTGGTCATTAATTGTCATAATTAATACCAAATATACAACAAAATATATTACTATATGATCACCCGAGAAAACCAATTAATGACCAAAGAAATATGACCAAAATGTTGGTCGTGTTATAAGATACTCTAAATTAGCTACTAATAGTCATATATATGCAAATTTTAGTCATCATTTGAAACCAATTAATGACCGAAGAAATATGACTAAATTTTAGTTGTGTTATAAGATACTGTAAATTAGCAAATAATATTCATATATATGCAAAATTTAGTCATCATTTGTAGTCACAAATTTATCATTTGCAGTAGCCATTTATTCATTATATAAACAAATAATTTAGTAGTTTATATTCATTTCATTTACTTTCATTAATAATCATTATAAATGATTAGCATAGTTGTAAATTTATTTTATTTGTGTTCATCATTAATCAATATAAACAACCAATTTAGTAGTTTTAAATTGATTTTGTTTTCATTATTAATCAACATAAATTATTTTGTACGATTTTAAAAATGTCATACAATGTGCATGTTCATCTAATAGGAAATCACAAAGTCACATATTTTAATTACAATACTAAAAAATATAAAGTGCAACTATAAATAATTTCAACCACATAAATTATATTATATGAAATGTTGAAGTATTATAATATGATTTTCCAACTTAATATTGGTTGGACTACAATTTACACATGAAATTGTGTTTCGTCACTTCAAAACACTATCGTTGTGTTTTCAAGGCATTGTAGGTGAATTCACCAACTCTGATGACTTGACCATCAGTTTTTATGTGTGTCTTATGCGGGATATTGGCTCTACGAGTATCACCAAAACATTTCTCCTCTCTCTATTTTTTCATTTGTCACTCCAATGTTATTGCTCCCCTCTTTTTTCAATTCATGCTTCTTACCATCAATACTGAGTTCATTTTCTGAAAGCAAAGAAGACAATGAAGAGTGTAAAACATGAAAGACAATGAACACTAGAATATAAATTAAATTAGACTATAAATAGTTTATCCGACATATACGTCAACGTCATCAATGTTAAAGCCATTTTTCCACATACAAGTAAGAAAATCGAACAAATTTTCTTCATTGGGGTGATAATTTCCACTATAATGTGGCCAGATAACCTGTATAAATAAAGCAAATAAAATATCACCATATATAGAAAAGAACAACTTAGTAACTTTGTATTCAACTTTCAAGGAAAACCTAATAACAATCATGTCAACAAATTTATATGCTAAAAAGCTCAAACTGTAGATAACTTCTGAAAACAAATAATCTGATGTGTGATGTTTAATCCTTGTCATTTTATTCATAACAACATTTCATTTTCTAACACATGAACTTAGTCAAGAATATAAACAACATGTACTCAAATAACAACATGAAAGTAACTTTTTCTTATAGTCGTGAAATTATTTGAACACAAAATAGCTATTAGGACTCCAATCAATATAGTGTAATACTAATTTCATATTGAAGATTTGGCTGTTTTTCAAATGGACATGGTACTAAGTATTTTCAATTTCATAGTTAAAAGGCAAAACAAAATCAAAATAAACGTCCAAAATACAATCAAACAATAAAGAGAGGATATCATGGAATGGAAATTGCAGTTATAAAAAAATTGTTTACTTGTCCACCGATGTCATGTATGGAATTCCTAAGACATTTGCATGCCCAAAATAACCATGAGGTGAAATAATAACAACATTAAAAACCATAGGAATTCCCACTAGAAACATTTCCAAAGTCGATGGCTTAGGTGTCTAAGCGATCTCTAACAGAGAATAAACCATATCCAAGATGTGATATGCATCATCTCCCCATCATTTTTTCAATCACGTTTCCTGTAGCCTGCCCACAACAGATTCAAGTAACAATCAAACAAAGACATTGAAAATTGTTTTTATATTTTATATCTATAAAATTTGAATCTGATTTGTTTCATGAAAATATTAATTCATATTTAAAGCCTTCCCAAAAAATGAGAAAGTATTAATCAAATAGGACATCAGAAAAATTGACCTCAATGAGGTCCTCAAACAATTTCTACAATATCAATATTTTTCTTGTTGTGATATCTTGGGTAGAAAAAATAACATATCTACAAAATAAAAATGCATATATTACTTATGGTCAATCTTTGTATATGGTGTATTCTTAAGCAGTTTTTTAAGATGTTCCTCTGCCTTTACCAAAGCGAATTGTGGTTTGGTTAAACTATGTAAACTTTCATCAACATCAATTTCGGCAAGATAAATTTCACGCATTATTATTTCCCAATCCTCAACATGCTACATATAATAAATTGAAAGTCGCATAAAACGAAGAGAAAACCCTTTTCTAACCAAAAAAAAAAAAAAACAGTGTCTCTAATAAAACTTCATTATAATATTAGAAAATTAAAGGAGAGTGGACCATTTTTGTTGTTTGAATTTGCCTATTTTTTTTATGAAAGTGCTCAAGCTTCAAGAACCCACAAATGTGATGGAAGTCATAAATGTGAAAGAAATTATGTTGACCTAATTTGTAGACTTCTTCAAAATGATGTGAATGATGTAATTTTCGGATGTGGTAAATCTCATAATAAGAAATGGCATGTATTCTAATAAACTACATTGCAATAACAACCATGGGCCTCCATGGCTTATAGGTCCTCAGTATGTTAATCTTAATGATGAAAGCGAGATGGAAACGATAAGTATGGGTGGTCCTTGTTAGAAAATTATATATTACAAATCAATGCAACACATAAAATATGTGGAAATCACAAGCACACAAAACACATAAAAACCAGTGAGACACAAATATACGTGGTTCAACCAGTTTGGGCTACGTCCACCCTGAACAACCAATCCTTCCTTTCTATTTTCCAGCAAAATGAAGAGACAAAACCTACAATAGATCCGTTGTAATATCCTCTGTCTCTCTCACATTCTCCCTGTCTGTTTCTTGCTCTAAGAATACACATACAATACACAGCCGCAATAAAATACTCTCATACAAGTAAGGGGTTTCGTTCTAGGGCAGAAAACTCTAAACTAGACATAACTTATACCGTCAGATCATCCACCTAATGAACGTCCTAGATTGATTAGAAATTACTATACTTTTACAAGGCAATTTTACATATGTTTTTAGCTTCAGGGGCGCTGCCCTCAAAACCCTCAGCCAGGGGGGGCTCCATAAAGTCACAGCCACCCCCCATGGACCCCCCGGCAGTGTTTAATTACAGGCAGCGCTGTCGCCCCATTAAGGTACAAGGATCTAATGTTGTGATAAAAAATAAACAAGATAATCAGGCTCCACACCCAGCAGTCCTAGTTTGTATGGTGGATATATTCAAACCAAGGTCGCCATCTCAATGAACCTGGGTTCTGACATGGTAAACCTGGATCTGGTCTTCACCAAATTTCATTCCATCATATTTTGTCAAGACTAAAGAGGACATAATGGTCCTTCAACTTATAATAGGGTTTCTTTTGAGGTTATAAATAAAGCTTATCCAAATCAAATGGATTTTTGGGCTCCAAGAGATATGGATAGTTTAAATGATGAAAGTTATATGCTTTTTTCCCAAAATTCAAATGTAGGGATACATTTTGTCGATTTTACTAATAAATAGAATGAGATAAATAATCCATGAGGAGAATCTACTAGTAATTGTGATTATGGAAATAATCAGATATAATAAGACTATTTAGGTTCAAATCAAAGATGGTGTTGATTCTTGTATCTCCTCGGTTGTTGGTAGTTTTTAAGATAGGAATTTCAGTTCTTCAAGGGTGGGGTCCTTCAGCATAATTTCATCTACCTTGGTCACATCACCCAAAATAAAAACATTATCAACAAAGAGTAAATATGTTAATTTTAGGGAAAATCCTATTTGTATATATTTTCAAGCTTATAACTCTTTTTTACTCTGTTATAACTCTGTTGAGACCACCTACTCTATAGTAAAAAATGGCAGAGGATCCATTAGTCATACCTACCCATGGTCTCTTACAGACATGATAGAAGAATAGGTTGAGCCATTAATTAGAATTGCACATATATTGAGGAAAGATAATTCATTATCTACTTAACCAATTTCAAATTGAACCCTATATGGATGAGTAGCCTAAATAAAGCCATTTTTCTCTATCATATGACTTGGAAATACAAATGATCATAGATTATAATTTTTTGGTTTCATGTTATAAATTCATTCTTGGGAAACTCCTATTCCACAATGTATTTGTTTCCCAGGAAGGATGCAAAATTTTTCTAATGACATGGAATCAATTTAGTGGATTTGGACCCTACATTACCAGGGAACTCAGGACCCTTGGGTGCATCAACAGTACCATCCTCCTATGAAAATAGTACAGTCTCCAACCTAGAAACATCAAAATTATATGTAGTTATAATTTAGAATCGCAAATGACCATAGACTGTATGGTATTTAAATAAATTCAAACTTGAATAAGAAAAAATACAAAATTTCACATTACCTTCAATAAGTTGTCCTTGATTCAGCAAGAAAGGCTCAAAATTGCATAAATGTATAAGTAGATTCCCAAGAAGATCAATTTCAACATATTTCCTAAAAAAAGAATCAAATATCCAAAGTGAAACCATAGTTGAATGGAACAATGGTGCTTTAAGGTCATCTACACAAAAAGTTGCCTCCTTTAAATCTCTCACACTAGATGGTATCTCATGCAAAATTAAGAAAAATTCATGGAAACTTGTAGACTTCTTTAAAATAAATAATGAAAATGCATGGAAGATTTGTAAAGGAATGCACTTGTAATATTCTTTGATTTCCATTTCAACATTTTTCCTAAGTTGAACCTCAATGAGTTGTGAACTCAAAGTTCTTTGAGAAGAATGTTCTTATAGTTGAAATTCATCATTTGTAGTCTTCCCAAGTCTATCACTAGATGAGTATGAATTCTTAAACTCTCTTATGCCATTATCTAAAACATTTCTTTCCTGGACACATGATTTTGCAAATAAAGGCTTTTCTACAACATAAGTCCTTGTCAAAATTTCATCTCTCATACCAACTGGCATCTGGTCATAATTGCATCCTGAAATCGGACCTAAACCTATTCATATATTACTCAATATGTGACTGGTGGAATGTCTAATATAGCAATATTAGAATATGGCAAAGGCTGAGCCCTCCCTCTTATTCCCTTGCTAAGACCTCCCTTAGGACCAAGAATCAAGTGGCCATCATCAAAAGCTTTGTGTGTGGAAGGGCTTGGCATAGACTGATTTTCAAATTAAGCCATATCCACAATCTGAGCATCTTGATTGGTGAATCCATGGTCACGTGGTCTCATATGGGGTTGTGGCCCTTTAATCCCACCCATATGTGGAAGTGAACCCACTTTTTCACTTGTCAAGTAAGGTGGAATTCTCACACCATGATCAAGTGGTGTCACAAGTATCTGACCTGAAAGTCCCATATTGGTACATCGAGAGTGGCCTCCCTATCCATGTAGTTCTTACATAGCATCCCGATCCACTTCCTATATTTTCTTGGGGCCCTCAACTTTCTTCCTTTGTTTCCATCCATTCCTCCTTGTATCAATCATATCCTTCAACATGAACCTCAGCCTAGAGGGAAGCCCTTGGTTATTGGACATTTTTGTCATCCTATCAAAGTGAGCATCAATATGTTCCTTGGCCTTTGAATGGTCAGTCATATTAGCAATAGTGCTCATTAGTTTGTAAAAAGCTTCAACATTTTCCTCCTCTGGATGCTAAAATTCACCAATTAATTTCTCGATGCATGCAAGCATAATTCTTACGGTTAGCATAATTTCTTTATAAAGCTCACCAATAAACCTTATATTTCCTAGAATTCGTCGTCGTGCTACAACCTTCTTCTCTCGTATTTCTTCTGCTGAAAGGATTTTTTCACTATGCTCTTATGCTTTCTCAGCCTCAGCCTCTTCTCTTTCATATTTTTCAATTTCTTCCTGACATTTGCTCAAAAGAGATCGCTTGAAAACAACCTTCTCATTATCTTCATAAAATTCTGGTATTCCTACAGCATGCTAAAAACTGAATTTTTCATACATTTCACAAAAATCCAGCTCCATCAAGGATTTTTCAAATATTTGAGATATTATACCATGAAGACATGATGCAAAGTCAGTGTTCACTTCTTTGACCTGTTCAAAAATTTTCTCAAATTTTTGGGGCGTTGATTTATCAAGGATGGATTTAATTTGTCTTTGTTTCAACTGATCCTCATCAGAAACCTTGCCCACTTCATATCAGTTCTCTAATATATGAATTTTGGGAAGAAAATGTTGTGGATGAAGAATCAAACCCTTCTATGAACCAAAATCATGCTACCACCTATCAGCATCAGAATTATTTCTCACTAGTCCAACTTGTGGAAGTGGTTCTTGCATATAAGGCCCTCCAGGAAGGATGAGATTCATACTCATTTGTATTGCATCGGTATTTACTGCAAAGCCATTATTATAACCTTGGTTATTTTGAAACATATCAAAGGAACCACTAAAATCCACATCCATCTGCATATCACAGCCATCAGCAAAAGCATCCACTGACTTGGTCCATCTATCATCATCCAAACTAGCCATATTGCTCCCATGACGTTCAAGTAGATAATTCCCACTCAGCTGCCTATCAAGTCCTCTTGTAGTGCTTGCTAATGCGTCAGCCTCTCCTACATTACTTGCAAGTGCTTGTGAATTTCCAAGTAATTCAATAATATCTTGACAAATTTCAAAATGATTTGGTAGATCTTTGCACTGATCCTTGATTGTCAACAAAAAATCTTTGGAGTAATTTTTGTCTCCTAAAAATTCAATAACTAAAATAACTAATTGATTCATAGGAGTTGAAATCTTAGTTGCATCTTCCCAGTCATCCACTTCCTTTAGGACTTGCTTCTCAGACTATTTTGAATAAGTCTTACTCTTGACAACATCGGTTACTATTTTGGATGGTTCTGGAAGGTTCACATTTTCCTCCTCCTCTTGAACCTTATAAGAATTATATAAATCCCAGTGGGAGTTGAATCATTTGCCTTACTATAAAAATCATTCTTTTTGTTCTTCTTGTTGATAACTACTACCTTGGTAGCATCACCAACATTTGCAGCATTATCCTTCACAGAAACATTGGAAGAATTTTTATTCTCTTTTTCTATCAATCTAGCTACTAAATCTTACTTGCCTTCACTTTCAATAGGCAAATATGACAACTGAATTTGAGCATACATTTCTAAAATGTCACTATTAGTGGTGGATACTTGACCCTTATCTTGTGTGTCAATTGCCTTCACATTGGCAGTTAAACCTTCCCCAAGTACTTTAGCACTATCATGGCTAACCGTACCCTTGTTTCTATATCCAGAAGATTTTTTGCAGACAACAATGTTTTTGCTTGATAGAAAACCTGCTTTTACCTCAAAAATAGCCATATCATCTTTAGGGAGTATTGTTGTAGCTTCTGATTGTAATTCCCATTCAGACACCTTACCTGCATTTGTTTTTTATTGCTCAGATACAATAAACACTTCACCCTTTTTCTCTTTGAGAGGATTTTGATCAACAACAACTATGCCATTGTCATGTGTAGCTAGTTGAGATGCCAACCTACTCTTATGCATTCCATTGTTTTTTCTCTCCCCAACATGCAAACTAGTTTTTTATTTTCCATTGACAGAATTGGAAAAATAAGTCAGCTCTTTGTTTATGTCAGCATCACATGAACTTGACAACTCAGATGGGGAATCAGGAACCAAAACAGTCCCATGCTCAGGATGGAGAACATTTCCAAGATCTTTCTTCTCTCCAATTACATAATTAACAAAGTTATTGTTGCAGCTTTGCCTAGCATTATCGCTTGTTGATTCAGATTTTTTATTCTTCACTTTTGTAAGTTTTGAATGGATAGACCATGGTCACCTGCAAAAATTCCCTTTAGGGGTTGTAGAAAATAAATATAAGGGAAAGGATTGTGTCAAAACTCTTTTAGCATCCAAGTAAAATGAATTCATAATAGTAGCAAAGTCAGTGATTTAACCATCAATTGAAGAAACATTGACGTTGTTGTCATAGAAAATATACACCCCTAGTGAACCCAACCACACCCTGACTTTAGTTTGTGTGGAGAATGTCGAGTAATTAAGCCTAGTCATAATCACAACCTAGAAGAAAGAGGTGATCGATGGGACTATCATAGCAATATATTAGAGCTTATGGTGTATGAAGGTAACCACCAGCCTGATGAGAAAAGACAAGAACCTTTGATAAAGGTATCTAAGTAGTCAAAACTTTAGGCCTATAATTATTGAAGAGGAAACTAAATCCTAAGTCATTGTGTTCACTAAATTTGAAATTTAAAACTTGAATTTAGACGTACCTTGAAGTTGCAAGCAAACTTTTTCAACCATTTATACAAAATCATCATGTTCTAAACGGATAAAAATGGTCACTACTTAATGCAAACCAATGAATGATTATATAAGTCTAACATTACAGTTAAATTCAAAGACAAACATGAACCAGTTAACTCAGATTCTATCTACAAAAAAATATTGTAAGAAATAGAGCAATGAAAGAAGTGCTCCTTTGTCACTACATCACATAAGAACCATCACTTGCAAATCCATTTTTCCCTTTAAATATGGAAATTCACCTCCATCCTCCACTATTTAAAACATACCCACTATTGGAAAGAAGAGAAGTGTAAAGCTTGTGCATCAGAGGGTCAAAATTGTGTAACCATAACCATTGCTATCCAAGAGCAACATTGTGCTTGTGAATATAAAGGAAGTTGGAGGTAGCAAAGCTAAATAATGAATACCTTAGAGATATAGAGAACATAACATAGCATAGGAGACTACCATGACATTAAAGTCAAGACTTGAGACCAATTTTTTTTGGATCTGTGTCCCTACCAAAATGAAATGAAAACACATTCAACATCGTACCCATATTATTGGTAGATATGCCACCCGTGGAGCTATATGAAAAAATTATAGTCATGCATAGGCACTATGGTGGGAATTGAACTCAAGGAAAACTACTTATGGATATGCGACCTTAACCACAATGTCAAACCAAGGCCTTCAACGAGAGACCCATATCATATGTAATATACTCAAAAACATAAAAAGTCAATAATGTCATTTCTAGAACATGAGACTAGGTTTAAATTAAGAACGTTTGTCTTCAAAATTTTTCCTACAACCATATTTCAATGCCACTTTCCTTAATTAAAACCCTAATGGGTGGAAACATTATATCCACCACTAAAACTGGAAAAGGTAAACTGCATTCAATCAGATAGGTGGTTGGAAACAGTGACAAAAATAAAAGAATTATTATATTTTCATCAACATTCCAACCTATAAATCTAGATGTGGATGCTTAACCTTGAAAACAAGGCTCCTGCACCACTTTTATGTGGAGAAACCATCAGTTCAATGCTTTTGGTCTACAACTTGACAAGGCCCTCCAAGACTTAATGTGACTCCACCATGACTATTTGGATGCATTCCATTTGTTGTTTGTGGTCCAATTTTCACAGATTTCCCATGTAAAAGTGTTGTTGGACCTTCAGCCCCTACTAGTACATTTCCAAAACTTACGCTTGGAAAAGAAGGCATGGATACAAAATGCACATTTTCTCTATGAGTAATTGTAGGATGATAATCTACAAGAGAGGCAGTTTGAGGAACACTTGAAGGTAATGGTTTCCAAACCCAGTGTCTAGGACCAGTGATAATGGATGGAACATGACCATTTGAGGAGGGGGTTTTGGGGACATTATGCATTACACCACCAACCCTTAGGTGAGGAGGATCATGAGGGTGTTGATTATTATCACTATTAATCCTTATAGTCCCTAAATTATTACGGATAGAGGCACCAAAATTTTCACTTACACTGAAATGAATATCATTTTTTGGTCTTCGTAAATCTACCAATGGACCTATATCAATATTTAAAACTATATTTGGAGCCACAATTTCACCAATGTGGTTTTCCTCCATGACTTATGTTTTACAATAAACAAAGAAAATTATGGCAATTGAAGTTGGATGAAGTAATGCACGAATGTGCATAGTGGGTATACACAAACTATTTCAAGAAGAGGGCATACACAAGTTTTTCGCATACATGAACATTCTTTATTACCCTGAGATGGATGGGATTCCTTCCATTATTTGGATGATCATTTGATAGAAAACAAACCAAATTTCCACAAGTTCAAAACTACTTTGATTTCCCTAAAGTCAACAAAGTTGATATCTGGTCTCTGGAAAGATGTTGAAGTAAATGCAAAAGACCTGATGACTCAGGTATAATAAAAAAATATAGCAATATATAACAGTATTGACTCAACTATTATAAAAGTATATAACAGTATTGGCTCAGCTATAATAACATTATTTTCCAAGGAAGGAAATTACGTAATTAGAAACCATAGTGAAAATTTCCCTAGGATATTACATGAGATATCCATAATCAAAAACTCCATCGATAGTACCATAGACTCTAGCCCCTGCCTACTTGTAAATTGATGAAAGTATAAATACTTGTCCAAACGATTTCTGGAACTAGACATAGCAGGAATCAACCACCACTACAGTCCCATGCTCAAGATGGAGAACATTTCCAAGATCTTTCTTCTCTCCAATTATAGAATTAACAAAATTATTGCTGCAACTTTGTCTAGCATTATTGCTTGTTGATTCAGAATGTTTATTCTTCACATTTCTAAGTTTTGAATGGATAGACCACGGTCACCTCCAAAAAGTCCTTTTAGGGGTTGTAGAAACTAAAGATAAGGGAAATTATTGTGTCAAAGCTCTTTTATCATCCAAGTACAATTAATTCATAATAGTAGCATAGACAGTAACTAACCATCAACTGAAGAAACATTAACATTTTTTTCATAGAAACTGTACTCCCCTAGTGAACCCAACCACACCCTGAATTCAGTTTGGGTGGAGAATTTTGAGCAATTAAGCCGAGTCATAAACACAACCTAGAAGAAAGAGGTAATCGATGTGAATATCATAGCAAGATACTAGAGCTTATGGTGTATGAAGGTAACCACTGCCCTGATGAGCAAAGGCAAGAACATTTGATTAAGGTATCTAAGACGACAACAAATTAGGCCTATAATTCTTGAAGAGGCAAATGCATCCTAAGTCATTATGTTCACTAAATTTTAAATTTAGAACTTGAATTTAGACATACCTTAAAGTTGCAAGAAAACTTTGTCAACCATTTATACAAACTCGTCATGTCTTAAATGGATAAAAAATGGTTGCTACTTAATGCAATCTAATGAATGATTATATAAGTCTAACATTACAGTTAAATTCAAAGTCAAACATGAACGAAGTGACTGATATTCTATATACTCAAAAATATTGTAAGAAACAGAGCAATGAAAGAAGTTCTCCTTTGTCTCTACATCACATAAGAATCATCACTTGCAAATCCATTTTTCCATTTAAATATGGAAATTCACCTCCATCCTCCACTAGTGCAAACATACCTACTATTTTCAATAAGACAAGTGTAAAGCTTGTGCATCAAAGGGTCAAACTTGTGTAAGCATAACCAGTGCTATCCAAGAGAAACATTGTGCTTGTGCATACAAAGGAAGTTGGAGGTAGCCAAGCTAAATAATGAATACCTTATAGATATAGAGAACGTAACATAGCATAGGAGAAGCCCATGACATTAAACTCAATACTGGAGACCCATTTTTTGTGGATTTTTGTCCTTACGAAAATGCAACGAAAAAAAATTCAACACAGTACCCATATTATTGATAGATATGCCACCTGTGGAGCTGTATGAAAAAGTCATAGTCATGCATAGGCACTGTGGTGAGAATTGAACGCAAGGAAAACTACTTATGGATATGCGACCTTAACCACAATGTCAAACCAAGGCCTTCAATGAGAGACCCACATCATATGTAATATACTCAAAAACACAAAAAAGTTAATAATGTCATTGCTAGAACATGAGATTGGGTTTAAATTAAGAATGGTTGTCTTCATCAATTTTCCTACAACCAAATTTCAATGCCACTGTCCTTAATTTAAACCCTGACAGGAGGAAACTTTATATCCACCACTAAAACTGGTAGACATAAACTGCATTCAATCAGATAGGCTGCTGGCAACAGTGACAACAATAAAATCATTATTATATTTCATCAAAATTCCAGCCTATAAATCTAGATGTGGATACTCAACCTCGAAAACAAGGTTCCTGCACCACTTTTATGTGGAGAAACCATCAGTTCAATGCTTTTGTTCTACAGCTTGATAAGGCCCTCCAAGGCTTAAAGTGACTCCACCATGAATATTTGGATGCATTCCATTTGTTGTTTGTGGTCCAATTTGCACATATTTACCATGTAAAAGTCTTGTTGGACCTTACACCCTAAATTATTACAAATAGAGGCACCATAATCTTCTCTTGCACTAAAATTAATATCATGTGTTGGTCTTTATAAATCTACCAATGGACCTCTATCATTATTTATAACTATATTTGGAGCCACAATTGCACCAATGTAGTTTTCCTCCCTGATTTATGTTGTAGAAGAAACAAAGAAAATTCTGGCAATGGAAGTTGGATGAATTAATGCACCAATGTGCATAGTGGGTATACACAAACTATTTCAAGAAGAGGGCATACACAAGATTTTGGCATACAGGATAATTCTTTATTACCCTGAGATGGATGGGATTGCTTCCATTATTTGGATGATCATTTAACAAAAAAAAAACAAATTTCTATGATTCATATTAATGTAGATAGGTGAGATAATCATTCATCTTACATATCTAAAGTAGGGAAAATTTTAGGGGCTAATATTCGTAGGTGGGCTAATTTTCCATGTTTTTTCCAAAAAAAAATATTCGCCAATTTCAATTTATTTGAAAATTGATTCGCCCAAATTTTATATATACTAATATAAAATAATTAAAAACTTAAATATTTTTACAAAAATATCACTAAATTTTTTACAATTGACATATTAGGGACTAGTAACATTTGCCAAGGTTTCTAAACTTTAAGATAAAATTATATCCTTAAAATTTTCCCTGATCTAAATGTAAATATCATAATATATTATATGTGGTTTCAACATAACCTAGAGGTATAGTTACCCACATTTTTATTTAAGACAAAAATAGGATAACTAGGGGAGCTATCCCAATTCAATATATGTTGTTAATACATTATGAAGCATGTCAAATATACCGGCATGGGACCATACTTCCCGAAGTGTGTAAGGAAATGTATTATTAGAATGGCTCTAGTTTGATGGGTGAATTTGAATTCATGAGAAAAGTAACAACAGATTATATCATAAGCTCTGATCTACTGGAAGAATCCTCTACAGAATCCATATAGTGCACATCCAAGGAGGGTGAGAGCATAGTAATACAAGGACCAGAGGAGGGATAGTGGATGGGTCAAACCTGTCTGATAGAATAATTGTTCACATGTCAGTAGTACTCATGTAGAGAGCAGTGTAGAAATTTGAATAACTGATATGTTATCCACCGATATTCTCCTGATCACACACTATTTTAGCTTCATGCATAATACAGAATCTCTTCTACCATTGATCATCACATGCGGAAATAAAATCAATTGCATGCACACATTAAAGCCATAAAATTCACACATATGAACACAATATTTCATGGGAAAGCTTAAAGCTGAAAACCCCCAACTATCTGTATATTATACATGTCATGGAGATCATGTAACAATCATAGTACAAAGCTCTTTGCAAGCTCTCATGCACTACCTCCCATGCTACACACTATCAAGCTAGATCTAGCAAAAACTCATGCTCCAACCTTTAGCCACTTGATAGCCAACCTGAATTGCGTGTTTCAATGCTATGGGATGGCCTCTTTATATAGATAAACCACCTGGATTGAACTTCACAATCCTCATTGATTACTCCACCTATCTGTGTGTTGCAAATAGCAATAGTATAGTCACAACCGATAGTTAACCTGCTCTTTCACCTATTTCTGCACTGGTCTCCACTGAAACTGTCCATGCACTGAAGTTAACTGATGTATTATTTAGTTGATTTATGAGTATTTAATTAGTGAATTAATTAATAATTAATTCACACCTCTCACTAATTGTATCTATTAGTTAACTTGGATACAAAAATCTCAACTATGTTTAGATTAGTTAAACTGAATACAACTCCACTAACTTCCTCAATCAACTCCACCAAACTCTGTCACATGAGTTCTAACTGAAGTCATCATGCAATAGCTTCACTTAAACCCTAGGAAAAGCATATTTCCTTCTGTCAGTTGCATGTGCCACATCTAGGCATCAAACTGAAGTGCTCCAAGAGAATAAGATAATGTTTAGAGTCCAAATATTATTAAGAGTAAATAATATTTGACTTCCCTATTTTTAGGATAGGCAGTCTAAAAATAGACTTCGACCTATAGGTCCAAAAATAGAGGTCCATCTATTTTTACCAACATGACCAATACTCCAAGAATAACATACTGCAACCCCTGGACTATGCTCCATATGTCTAAAAATAGACATAGTCTAAAAATAGACTTTTCGACAAAAATCACATGTGTGGTCCCCACCTAGTTTAGGTGATCACTTTCCAACTAGGATCAGGAAAGATGTTTCAAGAGGCCTCCTTCACTGTTTCTTGTTGCCATTTTCAACACTCCCTCTCAACAAGAAAGGACTGTCATTGCATGCGACATGCAACTCCATGCATTCGCCCTGCAACCTTCACAAGCGCCATGCAACTCCATGCATCTGCTCTGCAACTCCTCTGAAACTGAATAGGATCCAAACAAATCAATTAGTCTGATGCATCTAGCATCTATCATCAAAGTATTCGACCTCTGCTTAGCTACTGCACATGTCATCAGGAACCACTGCGCTATTGAACTCTTTGCACCCATGCACTCTTGCACTTGCTGTCAACTCTGATCCGCGCTCCAGTATCCGACACTGTCACTTTGATCTGCCTGCATCACTCCAACTGATCTTGCTACTGCTGCGCTGTGGGCACCTCGTAGCCAGGTTCAATCCATGAGATCCACACCATCTCATGAATCTTGCCCAGAAATCTCCTCATGGGATTAATCATGCATGTCGCCCCACCTCTCATCTGGTGGTATAGCTGCATGCACTCCCTCTGCCCATCTAGCACGAAGTTTCTCTGCATGAGTGGTCTCTCCCACTCCATGATCCTCTTGTGGCTGCTCCACACCCCGAGGTTCACTTTCACCTGCATGCAAAACTTGCTCCCTCTCAAGCTTCAGTTGCATGTCTTTCTCCTGCTTCCCAACAGTAGGAAGCTCCGTAGAAATCCCATCTACATCAAATCTATAAAGATTCTTCTGCATCTCCAGTTGTGGCTGCTCCACAACCTTCCGAGACTGCTTCTCATGCTGCATGTTGAGAGGCTCCCTCTCAACCACCAAGTCACTAACCTCCGCTTTGCTCTTCAAAGCTTTGCATGCATCTTGTACCTCAATGCATGTAGATTCTTGGCTCGCGCACATTGCAATTGTCCCGCCGTCGCAAAATTTTCTAACAAAAGAGCTGATTTTAAATCGATGATATCTCCCTCATCCGAGCTCCGATTCGACCGATTTTTTTTTTAAATTTGGGTATTTTTTCGCAAGGAATCCAAATATGCTATTTGTTTCTGAAAATATTTCACCAAAAATTTTCAGATATTCCCTACAAACTCGCGCACCAAAAAAATTCTCGCTCTCATTCCATGTAGAAAATTATATACAATATGCATGTATATTTCCGGCTTTCTCCATATTTATGTTTCTTGAGTTTATCCTAAAACTCAACCGCTTCAATGCTTTGCAATTGCTCCAATGATCAATATCGCTCCGATACCATGTAGAAATTTGAATAACTGATATGTTATCTACCGAGATTCTCCTGATCACACACTATTTTAGCTTCATGCATAATACAGAATCTCTTCTACCATTGATCATCACATGCGGAAATAAAATCAATTGCATGCAAACATTAAAGCCATAAAAATTCACACATATGAACACAGTATTTCATGGGAAAGCTTAAAGCTGAAAACCCCCAACTATCTGTATATTATACATGTCATGGAGATCATGTAACAATCATAGTACAAAGCTCTTTCCAAGCTCTCATGCACTACCTCCCTTGCTACACACTATCAAGCTAGATCTAGCAAAACTCATGCTCCAACCTTTAGCCACTTGATAGCCAACCTGAATTGCATTTTCAAGCTATGGGATGGTCTCTTTATATAGATAAACCACTTGGATTGAACTGCGCAATCCTCATTGATTACTCCACCTATCTGTGTGTTGCAAATAGCAATAGTATAGTCACAACCGATAGTTAACCTGCTCTTTCACCTATTTCTGCACTGGCCTCCACTGAAACTGTCCATGCACTGAAGTTAACTGATGTATTCTTTAGTTGATTAATGAGTTTATAATTAGTGAATTAATTAATAATTAATTCACACCAATCTCACTAATTGTATCAATCAGTTAAACTAGATACAAATAGCTCAACTATGTTTAGATTAGTTAAACTGAACACAACTCCATTAACTTCCTCAATCAACTCCACCAAACTCCGTCACATGAGTTCTAACTGAAGTATCCATGCAATAGCTCCACATAACCCTTAGGAATAGCGTAATTCCTTCTGTCAGCTCCTGTGCCACATCTGTGCACTTAACTGAAGTGCTCCAAGAGAATAAGATAATGTTTATAGTCTAAATATTATTAAGAGTAAATAATATTTGACTTCCCTATTTTTAGGATAGGCAGTCTAAAAATAGACTTCGACCTCTTCGACCTATAGGTCACAAAAATAGATGTCCATCTATTTTTACCAACATGACCAATACTCCAAGAATAACATACTGCAATCCCTGGACCATGCTCCATATGTCTAAAAATAGACATAGTCTAAAAATAGATTTTTCGACAAAAATCACATGTGTGGTCCCCACCTAGTTTAGGTGATCACTTTCCAACTAGGATCAGGAAAGATGTTTCAGGAGGCCTCCTTCACCGTTTCTTGTTGCCATTTTCAACAAGTAGAAGAAGCAAGGATAAGAGACCTTTCTGAGGTTTGTATTGTTATGGAAACCAGTATTCACAATGTTGTCTCGAATGCAATCATTACAGTCCCATCCTATTTCAATCACACTCAACATCAAGCAACTCAAGCTCCCAAGCACATGATCACTAGAGCTCAAATAATTTGGGCATACAAGTAACATGATGGCTACAGGTGCATCTTTTGGAACCCTGTCATCTGCATAAGTAGAGGCTCAGAATAGACCTGAAGCTGGGCATGCAAATGTTAAAAGGACGCCACAAAAATTCTTCTTGCAATCATAAACCAAGTCCTGAACTAGATTGGGACCTGAAGGGAGGAAAATAATATAGATAACAGTGCCTAATTTCATAACAAAAGTTTCCCAAGGGAATTAATTTGTAATATTCCAAATCTGGAATAGTACAGCAAGCCTGCTGAAATAACGCACTCCTGGGAGATTTATGTACATAAATGAGTTTTTAGCCCTTGGATCCCTTATATTAGTATATTTGGAGTCTATATACAAAAGGGGAGAAAAAAAAAAATCAAACTAGGTGTGGTAAACAGATCTCCCACCACCTATTCTTGCTGAAAAACACCCTACAAGAGGGGCTGCAGCTATGCACAAAACATTGCTTCAGAAATAAAGAATTCTTGGAAAGTATGAGTAGGAGGCCACCAAATATGATTAACTTATGAGTATACAGTAGCAAATCATAATTACAATGAAGCTCTTTTAATATACATTAGAATACATGAGACAATAGAGCAAGAAATATTCAGAAAAGAAGGCTACAACACATATATAAACTGCCAAAATGGCTTAACAGTGTTATTTTGAGGAGATGCAGTAGCTGAATATTACAACTCAGATCTAGGATATATCTGTGGACAAAACATCAAATCCATTTCAGATCTAGAAACTAGATAGTCTTATTTACAAGATCCCCTTGGGGTTTTGACCAAATCATGCATAAACAAGAGTATATCTGAGTTTTAAGTTGCAGATATATAAGATGTTGCAGAAATTTATAAAGATGATTTTACATTACAATAGATCAGATCTAAACAGAACAAGGATCATCAAGCTAATACATGGATCACCAAAGTGAAATTCAAATCCCAACACCAAATATCTCTCATCAAAATGGGATCAAAAAACCCTGTAGAACCTCTAATGAAAATAACGCAGTTCCTCAATGAAAACTAAGTTGTACCTTGATTAACATATATGGCGAGCTACCAAGATATAGATCTGGAGTACAAATAGTGGATGCTCTCTTCCAGGAGGTTAAAATACACAATCCATGAGAAGAGACTCCAATACAAGCTAGATCTCTGCAAATTTAGAATCCCACTTGCTGCAGCTTGCAAAAGCAGACAAACCCTCACTGGATGTGCACTACAATTGGAAGTAGACTTGGCATCAAACCTGATAGTGGATCAAATCAACAAATACTCCTCCAAGAATCCTCAGGGGAATAGGTGAAATCCCTGCATAAGAACTCCAAGTGCTAAGCAACACAATTCTCCACAAAACAACATAGAATAGTATTTGTCTAAACAGATAAGATACTAAGAAATATAATCAATCAAAAACCTTATCTTTCTGCCTTCCCCTTCCGTTTATAAGATGAAAGCCTTTAAAAACCCTAAACCACCTTGATGAGTTATCTCCTTTCACATGAGTGGCCTCTTTCTAGAACTACGCTGTCTCTTCATGGGATACATTAAACCTAGACAGCACTATAGATTTGGCCAAGGTTGACCCAGTCTCACAACTCAAACCCCTTTCACACCTGCAAGTGATTTATTTTCATGGCCCTGACTTATCTTTGTTCACATGGGCATTGATTTATTCAGTCTTTTCAGGAGTTTTACATGTCCTCCTTTATTCATTTATTCATGCAATAGAAAGTAAAACAAAAATGAATATTCCTCTTAGCTTAGGCTAAGTAGGAATATTACAGTCCTCCCCTCCAAAATGTTGCATGTCCTTAAGCAGCTGATAGGGTAAGAGTTGTAGTTCTTCTCCTCCCCCATTGATGTCATCATCAAGGATCAAGTCCTCATCATAAACCAAGTGCTCATCAAGCCAATACATCATGAATTGTTCCTCCAAGGTCAACATAAGATGTGCATAGTCCATCCCACCAGGAGTGAAAAACTCAACAAAAATAAACATGGTTGGAGAAATGCTCCATATAAAACATGTATCATGAGGTATAGGTATAATTTCCAAACCATGTGGTACATACAAGCTTCCCATCTCTTGTCCATACAATCCCATAAACAATACAACTATATCATCCAAGTATGGAAGAATTACTACATATATGCAAACTGAAATCTGAACTTGAGGAGGTGGGTCAAAATCCCACATGTGATGCCAGCGCAGTGCATCACTTGCCTGGATGAGATCAAGGTGTGGTAAGTGTCATTCCCACTGCACAATTGCTGCATGAGTTACCTTAACATGGCTGAAGATGATATGTAATTTTGGTGCCTTTGGAAAGCACCCACCATGAGAAGGAATCTCCCTTTGCACAATAAGGGAGTGGCCAAGTTCAACATCTCTATTGGCCCAAAAACACCCATGAGATCCACATGATCTCTCACTCCCTTTAGGAGTCATATCCTTAAAAACATGGAAAAGGAATGTAATAGATTAGAAAATACAACTTTCTTGGCATGATCAGATCCTTTACCATCATAGTCCTTCATACACATGGAGTTGTGCATGAGCATTCCCCTCCTCTCAAGCAAAGGAAGAGCTAGCTGAGATGACTCTTGTAAAGAGTACATTGGCTACACCAATCCTCCATAGCTAATGCACTCTTGAAAGCGCTGATATAATTCCTCTCTCATTCCCTCCCAATCAAAGCTCCTCATTATCAGGGTATAGATCTTCATTGAATGAATATGGCTAAGGAAGAATTATGCATGTGATCCTTGTAGGATCTTCTGCTTGAGCTTGGAAGCTCTAGCCAAGAATACCTTACCATGATAATATATGAATGCCCCTTGGACTAAGTAGCCCTCTTCTTGCTGCATGTCATATAGTATCAAACTTTTGTGGAGATCTTTGGAACAATATACAAGCAGTTGAGATTCCAATACAGATCCACACTGCTCAATAATGACAGTGCTACTAATACATCCATGGAAGTGATTGCCATGTGGTTGGTCTCCTTTCTGACATTTCTCATGCCCAATGTATTTTTTGGAAGGCTGATCCTTCCATTCTTCTCCTCCCACAGCGCATATTCAGAAAAGTGAGAGGGTGATAGTGATGCAGGAAGAAGATCCCCCTAATTCTTGGGCTGTCCCAAGCCCTCCAACGCTGTAACTTGGTCTCTCATTGCTCCAATCCTTCCTGGATCTAGATTTGGAGTATTAATTTGTGAGTCTTTCCCCACAAGATCTGAATCTTATGGCATTCTGGGTGGCTTGCCACTAGATAAGAATGTCCCTTGCAGCATTCTCATGAACATGAGAGAAGGGAATATGAGATCCCAACTTCCACTGCACAAATCCATCTCTGTTGTTTGTGTGGAAGTAATAGGTGAAGGATAAGTGTTCATGCCTTGAATCATTTGTGGTTTCCCACTCTTCAAGTCCACCCAATCCATCTGTAAAGCTTTCCAATCAGTGGTAACCTTCCCCAAGGTAATCAACCATTGGACACCCAAAATGATGTTGGTGTCTGGTATGTCAACTACAAAGAAGTGATCCACCAGAGTGTAGGATCCCATAGTGACAAAGAGTGAAGGAAAATATTGCATGCATTGCATGGTCCTATCTCCTGGGACCAACACAGAAAATCCCTCAAAAGTATCAGTGGGGATTTCTCTCCTTTGCACAAGATGAGCATAAATAAAGTTGTGGGTTGCCCCATTGTTAATTAGGACAGATACTCTCTGATTCATGAATGAACCTTGTACTCTTAGGGTCAAGTACTTAGACACTCCTCTCAAAGATGTAAGAGTACCACTTATTGGAGCAAAGGCTCCCTTCCCATCTCTGGATGGTGCTTGATCTTCCGTGTCATTATCAGCGCTGTGACCCCTCCTAGGTTCATCATCTCCATCTTCCTCCTCAAAATCTGAGAAGAATTCTATATAGTGTGCTTTTCCAGTAGCACATCTATGTCCCGGTGCCCATTACTCTTGGTAGGTGAAATGCAATCTCTTATTTCTCAACTCCCTCCTAAGTTTAATATCAAGAGGCTTATTCAAAGAGTTCTCCTTGGAAGGAGTAGCTTTTCCTTCCTTCCCCTTAGAAAAGTGAGGGGCCTTGCTCTGGAAAGTTGCCTTTGATTTTGGCAAGGAATATTGGAGGTCTCTAGCCCTCTCAATGGCATCATGCAAAGTGATGGGCTTGGTAGATTTAACCCACCCATGCAAAGGTTCCTCCAGGCCATCGATGAACATGTAGACCCTCCTTGCTATAGTTAGATCAGGGAACATGACTGATAATCTCAAAAAATTAGAGATATAAGTCTCTGCATCCCCTGATTGCATCAAATTTGCAAGTCTTATGAAGGGTGCTTTAGGATCCTTCTTGTCAAATCTCTCAACCAATCTTCTAGTAAAATGAGAATAGGTAGTCAGTTTTATATGTCCCAATGTAGACAACCCATGGAACCACCAATTGTGTGCTTCACCTTCAAAGTGGAGCGCTACAATCTTGATGGCTTCCGTCTCAGGGACTTTGTTCAACTGAAATTAAATATCCAGCTTTTCTACCCATGCCTTGGCAGAACTAAAGGATGATCCATAAAATTTTGGAAAAAATAATATGCCCATAGAGTGGTGTCTATCCTAATTATGAAAGAACCCACCATCTCTATACTGCTGCCTTGGTCTTCTTTTGTCCTTGAGGTGACAAAAATCTTGGAAACTCAAGTTTTCCTCGAATATCTGACTCTGAGAATCATACTCCACAAACTAATATTCAAGGGAAGCTTTCTCTTGTGGTCCTTCATTCTCCACAGCCAAGAAGGTAGGCATAGTGGAGCGTTGTGAAGCTTGTGGGACTTATGGCTGGTTGACCAGTCCAATGATGAGACATGTCTGAGATTTCACCCATATGAAATCTCCCAGGAGATTCCCTCATTTTTTCCATCATCATCTCTTTGATCTCTTTGGCAAGATCTTGCATGGACACCTGGGAAAATCTCTACCGAAGAGGATTCATCGGCCCATCCCAATGCCCCCTTTTTTGGATCAAGGAAGAAACCACAGAGCATCTCTTTAATGAATGTGTGACAGCCATGGCACTTTGGGACAAAGTGTCTCTTCTTAGTAGAAGATCGGACTGAATAGTTGGAAAAATAATCAACACTGTACAGAGCTAGCCTGCTACTCCTTTTCATTACAACATCCTCAACACCCTTTGGACTATACTCCCAGGGAACCTCCTCTGGGCGATATGGAAGGAACGCAATTGCCAAATTTTCAAGGACCTTAGCGCCTCCACTGAAAATCTCTGGAACATGGTCTGTAGCAACTTGCAGGAGACTTTAGCACTTCGCCCATGGAAGGATGAGGACCTCCCTACTCTCAAAGGGGAGCAGATCATCTGGGCCAATTGGAACCTCTGGCTACACTCCTCACCCTCCTCAGAGCCCCCCTCAATCCATTTGGCACCCTCTCCTAATCATTGGTCCCCCCCCCCCGCCCTCAGGCCTCTACAAGCTAAACTTTGATGGAGCCTCCAAAGGGAATCTAGGGCTTGCTGGATTCAAAGGAATTTTTAGAACATCTCAAGGCCATGTGAACTCGGTATTATATGGATCTCTTGGATGGGATACAAGAAAATCAGTATAATTGGAAGGTCTCCTTCAGGGGATCATCATAGCCACAGATCAGCACTTGATCCCCCTACTCATCGAAGGCGACTCTTAGATTCTCATTGAAATGGCTAAGCATATCCAGGCAGGTTCATCGACCTCCAAACTCAACAAGAGCTGGCGTCTGGCCACCAGGATTACCATGCTAAAGCATTATATCCACCTGGACACAGTTATTGACTTCCACCATGTAAGAGGCAATGCCAACAAGGTAGCGGACCTTCTAGTGAATAAAGGAGTCCACCATTTCTCGCCTCTTTGGGCTGGATCTCTCAACTCCATTGATGATGAAGTCCTCCTCCAACACTGTATGCAACTGGTCCATAACGACTTCCATCCCCTGGATGTTGGTGCCATATAGTTTCAATGGAGTACATGGGGTAACCATGTGGCCCACCACACGGCACGTCCATGTGACATGGCCTAGGAAAACCCAACGCCTTAACTCCTCGCGTGGGCTGGGCTTTAAAGCCCCATGCGCCACCTCCATTTCGATGTACTCTGCATCCTATCTTTTTATTCCCTCCTATGTGATGATGTTTTCCATTCCCTCTCCTCCCTTGGCTAGCCTGCCTACTTTGCTTGCCTTCCCTACACTTGTGTGGCTCTGGAATCCCCTAGCTCTGGCGCAAAGCCTCTGGGATCCGTCTCCTATTTCGTCTCCTTATCAATACTGCGCATTACCTAAGGTCACTAATATTCTGCGGTGCCAATGGCAACGCAGCAGAAGAGCGGGGGGAAGAGGCCTTCCTTCACGGCCCCCTCTTTCGATGGCTCTCCATCTGGATTTGAAACTTCTTACAATTGAGATATGGTGGACGTGGCACCCTCCTTCCTCACTCTAGCCTCTCCTCTCATGGTGTTCTCTGACCCTTCAACCTGTCCTGAGCACTTCCCTAGCTCCTATGCTCCACCCTCGTCCTCTCGCTGCAAGAAGAGAGCTTGAAAATCCACCATTGCTGCCAAGCCCACCTCCCTCCCCCGAAAACTGAAAGCACTGCCTGTGAAACGTACTTCAAGCTCCACTTCATAAGAAAATGATTTTGAGATGAAGGTAGAGCCAAGGCTCCCGGGGTTTCTCCATTTGGGCTCCCCCTCGATGAAAGAAGAGAGCACCTTGATGGCCGCTTAGGACAACTCAGCCTTCATGTAGGTTTTCGCAGCTCGGGACACTTTGGAGGAATGCCTTGGACGTCCTTATTCTCTGCTTGGGCCACATGAGGAAGTGGATCATGGCTCAGGTGCTCTCAACTATGGATACATTTATAGGATTGTCGAAGAATCGCCTCCCCCCAACGATTTGCATGAAGACTCGCCTTAGAATTTTCCCCTCGAATTTCACCGTTTATTGGTTTTTATGCTACTATGCTTATTTCTTTTTATATATTTTTGTACTGTTGTTAAGGCTAGTTTCCCTAAATGGGCAGCCTATAATGGTTGGACTCTAAAGGCTTTTTTCCCCTCTCGGGACAGTCTATTTTTGGTTAGTAGTGCTCTGCTTATTCCCTCAGCTATGGATTCCTCCATGCCTGAGGATCAGAATTGTAACTCTCGTTTGACTGCTTAATAGAAATAGTTTTACTTAGAAAAAAAATTGTCACTTATTATCTAGTCATATATTTTAGTCATGAACTAAATTAGTCATAAGTTAGTCATTTTTAGTTGGGTCACTTATTATCTAGTCGTTTATTTTATCCGTAGACTAAATTAGTCGTTTAAGTTAGTCATTTTTAGTTGGGTCACTTATTATCTAGTCCTTTATTTTATCCCTAGACTAAATTAGTCATTTAAGTTAGTCATTTTTAGTTAGGTCACTTAAAATTGTTCAAATTTAGTAGTAATTCACTTGAAATAGTTGTGGTGACTAACTTTTTTAGTCACATAGTCACTAATTTCATCATTTTATACTACTGCACCTTCATAGCTTAGAATGATTTTGTCCCATATCTCCTTTGTTGTATTCAACTCCATGACTTTGACAAATTCTGATTCGGTCAAAATCCCCAATAATACATTGAATGCCTTTGCATTGGTTTCAAAAATTTTCCTTGCTGTTGGATCTGCTGGAACTGAGGCTGGATATTGATGACCTCCTTCAACTATAGCCCATACATCTACTCCAAGACACTGAAGATAGGATCTTGTCCTTGTCTTCCAAAAGATTAATTTTTTTTTTCTGTTGAAGAGAGGAGGCCTGATAGATGTTGTCCCATCTTGATTGCTCATCTTATATGATCTTCCTTCTAGCGATTAAGCTTATTCAGAAGGACCTGCTCTGAAATCAAATGTTGGGAAAAATAATAAGAGGGGGGAGGGGGTGAATCAGTATTTGAAATAATCACAATATTTTATTTTTCTCTTTACATATTTTTATACACAAATTTGATAAGCCCAATAAGAATATGTATGCAGATATCCAAATAGAAATTAGCGTATCCTCAGATAACTTTTATGTTTATATAAACATTCAAAAACATGTTTTAACTTAGATCATTAGTTATGCGTTAGATAGTTAAGTAGTAAATATGTGAAGTAATAACAGAGTAAATCATCACACATGAACACCAAAGTTTAAGGTGGAAACCCAATTCAGGAGAAAACCACCACTGATGTCATATGTGTCTTCAATATTTATTATATAGAAATATGCTTACAAATTTTTATTGATGCAGACTCATATCAGTACACAAGCATCTACTTGCAAAAGGCTGCAACCTTCTCTCATTCTTCAGCTACTACTGGAAGGGAGCTCCAACCCTCTGATCTCATTTACTAGCTTCTACTGGAAGGAAGCTATAAACCCCTTATCATAACACCAGCTTCTACTCGGAGGAAGCTTCTACTTCCATAGTGAAGGCTTCAACCCTCATAACCATTGCAGACTACATTTCATCAATTCTTAGACTGGATCCCACAGCTTCAACACAACAGATCATAAGGATCAACACAAATAAACTTAACCCAAAATTTAATCAAAACAGTGAAATCACAATGACTAGAACACATTAATAAACCTAGATTTTAGAATCATCATGCAGAATCAACCTCAACCCTGATCATTCATTATCTTAAAATTCTTAAGCGACTTCACTTTACTGAACCCGAATGTATATGCACTTTCTATCACACCAACCTGTGTATAGATCTAAGAATACTAAATTTCCATAATATGATCAGTCTCAGACCCAGATCAGATATATTTTAAGATTTCCACAACCCTTATTCATTCAGCATAATTAATCACATTTAATCACTCATTTATCATATTTGTAAATATTCAACTTAACAATATATATAGTACTAAAAAAATATAGATCTACATGAAGATTTCATTGACGAACAATAGTAATAAAAAGATAACCTTTCCAGAAAGCTTTAGAATACCCTGAATTCCATACGCTCTTTAGCTGAGACAAAGTCATGTATATACATTCTTTTATTGAGACAAACCACCGTATAGATCTATATATATTAATTTTATAGATTGTTTCAGATCTATATACTTACCCAGATTTCTTCACTTCACTTCAGCAAACATGCACCAGGTTACAGATCCAATCATCTCATCAATCAATAGTTATAAAAATCTTGATCCATCATTGTATCCTAGGGTGCATCATAGTTTCAGATCTACCAATAAAACAGAGTCTATCCCATGCAGATATACTTCAAAAAGAAGTAGTCAGTAACAACCCTTACACTTGCACTCCTTTGCACAATGATTTTCTTCTTCTTATATAGGTTTATCCTTTATCAATACCATGAGCCAAAACCACACAAGTGCCAATGGTATTCTTGGATGGAATCAAATAGACGACACTGCGCTCAATATTGTGGGCTAAAACCACGGTAATGCCCCTTGGTATTATATTTTTATAACACCAAAATAATACGTGACTTGGATCGTTCTTCTCCATGTGTATACGCGACTTTGTCTGTACTAACCCGCATATAGAACCTTCAATTATGAATATAAACCATATTATGCTGGAATTTTCTTCTGCTAGACCTTCGTGCTTCTCCAGAAGACATATACTTCAATATTTTTCCAGAGAGTTGGCATCAAGGAAAACATGTGAAATCATAGGAATCATATGGCCAACATGAAGCAGATGATGAATAATTCAGCCCTTGTTAACCATTGAACAAGCATTTAATCTCAAATAAAATACTAATGAAAATCAAATTGATCATTTTATTTCTCATCCTGTTTTTCTACAGTATTTTAGGGGTCAGTCATATGAAATATCAGCTACAACAGAATATTGTGAACCAATTAAAAATTTTGCAATGTCTAAACATACTATTATTCCTGTAAATTCTAAACAATCTGTAATATTTCAACAGTCTAAAATTCTCGTAATCTCTTAGAATTCTGAAATGTTGGTACATTCTAAAATTCCTGTAAAGCATGTAAATTTTGAGTTAGCATTGTTAAGAACCCAAAAATTTTCTTTCCATTCTATTTTAGGACACAATTTTCAATAAATATGTATCGAGGATGGCTTAAAATCAACTTATTTATCAACTTTTCATGTACACTCAATATCAAATATTTGACATCAAGTTATTGAAATATCTCATGGAAAGACTTTAAATATCAATTCTAAATTGGAAATTTTCCAGCAAGATCAATTCATTATGTTATTGCAGAAAATTTTCAATTTTTTTTCTAAATACACTGATATGCCAGGAATACACCATGATACATGCACACATCATATTTACATTCGATAAAATTTTAGACTTGTTAGTCAACCAAAAAGAAGAATGAACCCTGCGTTGAAGGAAATCTTCAAAAATGAACTCCAAGTACTATTATTTGTATATTTTATCTACCTAATATCTGAAATCCAATGGGTCTCGCCCTTGGCTATTGTTCCTAAAAATAATGTTAAATGGACATTATGCATAGCCAATAGGGAACTTAATAAGTCCACTATAAAATATCATTTTCCTCTACCTTTCATAGATCAAGTTCTAGATAAACTAGCTGGAAAGAAAAAAATTATTTCCTTGATGGTTTCAGTGGCTATAATCAGATATGAATAACCTTGGAAGACCAATACAAGACAACCTTTACCTACCAATGGGGAACCTATGCTTATAAAGTATTACCTTTTGGACATTGTAATGAGCCTGCTACATTTCAAAGGGAAATATTGATTATTTTTGCTGATTTAATTCATGATTATGTGGAGCTATGTATGGATGATTTCACTATTTATAGAAACACTTTTGAGGAAGCCCTTGATAACCTAGAAAAAATATTTAAAATATGCCAAGAGTCAGATATTTCTTTAAGAAATGAAATTTTTTTGTAATGTTTAATGAAGGATTTGTCTTTAGACATCATGTATTGTTTTTGGGTATTAAGGTAGATAAACATAAGGTTGAAGTAATGTTAACTTTCCAATTCCATATTCTCAGAGAGATGTAAGAAATTTTTTGGGACATGTGGGGGTATTATAGGTGTTTTATTTTAAAAAATCAAAAATTGCCTCGCCATTGTTTAAAATTCTTGCAAAATATATTGCATTTTATTAGAATGATGACTTCCAAATTGTTTTTTATGTGCTAAGAGGACCTGATACAATACCTTTTCATATATCTATATATGCTTCTAATTCAACCATAATATTATTTTTAGGGAAAAATAACAACAAAGAACATATGTCATTTACTATATTGGTAAAAACTTGACTTCGGCTGAAACTAATTACATTGTTATGGAAATGGAATTTTTGGCAGTTGTTTATGAAGTTAACAAGTTTCGTCATTATATTACAGGTTATGAAGACTTTTTGCATACTGACCATTCTTATATTCAATATCTAATGAAAAAATCCTATAAAAAATGGAATAAATACAATTTGGTTCCTACTATTACAGGAAGTTAATATCACAATGATAAATGGGCCAGGAAGGGAAAATCAAGTGTAGCAAATTTAGTTTCTCCAATTAATAATTTTGGTGATACCATTCCTATAGTAGATAAATTTCCAAATGAAAATTTATTTGAAATTTATGTTATAACACCTTGGCTCACTAAAATTTCCAATTATTTTTCTATAAGAAAATTCCCACCACGCTTTTCATCAAAAGAAAAGAAGAAAGTAATTAGACAAAGTACTAGATACTCATGGATTCAAGGAGATATTTTCTATGCAGGAGTAGATATGTCCATTTGTAGATTTTTTAGGGAATATTAGATGTTATATATATTGAAATAATGTCATGATGAGCCATGTGCAAGACACTTTTTAGATAAACGAACAACCTATAAAATTATCCAGCTAGGATACCATTGGCCAAGATTTTTTAAGGATGCAAGAAAGTATGTGAAAATATGTGACAATAGAAAAAGAATGAGTTTTCCAGTTGCAGCGGATGAAATTCCTCTTCATCCACAAGTTCCTGTAGAAACATTCGAGTAATGGGCCTTAAAATTTGTTGGAATCATTAATCCATCATCAAATAAGAAGAGATGCCAATTATTTTTTACAAATTATGTGACAAAGCAAGCAGAGGAAAAGGATTTTGTAATGAACAATCAGTAGTGGATTTTGTTTTTGAATATATTTTTTCTCATTTTGGGGTACCTAGAGATATATTTACTAATCAAGAGGCTCAATTTACATCAAATATAGTTGAGTCAATCATGAAGGAATATAAACTTAAACACTGGAAATCAACACCTTACCATCCATGGGCCAATGGCCAAGTGGGATCTACAAATACGGTTTTGGAAGGAACCTTAACAAATATTTTTCAAATTCACCGAACCAATTGGGCATAAAGGATTAGTCAGGCCTTATGTTCGTATATAACAACATGGAAGACTACAACCAGTCATACCCCATTTGAAATAGTTTATGGAAGACATGTACATTTTCCCATTGAATTTAATGTTAGAACTTTTAAAATTGAATCCAAATTAGCATTAAACCTGTCTAAAGCTCAACAACAATGATTCATACAGTTAGATGAATTAGATGAGATGTGATTAGATGCTTTATAGAAAACCACTCTTATACAACAACAGAGAGCTAAATGACATGACAGATTCATAAAGAAGAAAGAATTAAAATATGGACACTGGGTTGTATTGTTTGACTTAAGATTTAAAGACTCTATGTTTACTACTAATTGTTTGGGGCCCTATAAAATAAAAATATGTTTGATAATGGTGCTTTATAAATAGAAAAATTGATGAAACAAACATCTCATTTATAGCCAATACTTATAGGTTAAAGTTGTATCATCAACCAGTTTCTATAGATGATTTTGTTTCAAATTTTTAGCATGAAGAGATGGATATTGTGGATAAAGGAGGTAATACCCCTCATCCACCCTCATCTTCAATTTATGTTTCTAAAATAATAAGCTAACTTTGTTCTTTCTTGTGCTTATTAAACAATGAGAAGTGCATATATCAATTTTAGGTTTATTCCTTTATTTGGATTTAATAGATTAATAATGGAAAAGGAACACCCTTAGAGTTTTTCTTTAAGTTTCTTAGACTCTCTAAAATTGAAAATACCAGTGAGCACCAACCATCATGGGCTTGAGAAAAATCCATAGGATAGTAGTTGAGTTTTCTTTAATTTTTTAGACTCGTTAAATTTTTATAAGATCGACGAGCATTAATTGTCCTAGGATCAATAAAAATCCACAAGATAGTGTCCTAAAGATGTAAATATTGTAGTTTAGTAATAAGTGGAAACTACTGAGAAAAATGGGCTCTTACTTTCAAAAATAATGTAATATTATTTCATGTGGATGCAGAATTAAAAAAATACATTTATGTGCATTCCTATAATTATATGCATTTCTAAAGGAATATATTCTCAATTCCTGTAGAATCATAATGAAAAAAGTTTCTTCTAAAATCCATTTAATTATGAAAATCCCTGAGCTTAAGTATTTTCAATATTTATTGGAGGAGGGATTGTTTTTTATGATTAATTACCTCTATTAGAAAGCTGCATTTGAGAAAATTACATTAATATCAACTATGAAAATTTTGAGCAGTATTAGCAAGAGAAACATTGCTTCTTAGGTTCCTATAATTGAAAACTGATTTCTACAATTAAGAAGTGGGTTCATATTCCTACACTTAAACTTAAAAATCATGCAAATTAAGCAATGGTTTCCTATAAAATCAGTGTCAACATAAAGAAGATAGTTACAACAAAAGATATGTATTCCATCATGGAAGCAACGGTGAAGCTACATGCAAGATGATATTTTGTATTTCCTTGCAAGGTAATGAATAGGTAACTCATTTATTTACATTTATTTATTAAACTGAAAAGATTTTAGAAACACATGATTTTATTTTTAAATAGATCCTACGATACTTTAACAAAGTAAATTTTGAAACGATAACGGAACCAAGTAGCTGCTTTTTTTAGGTAGCAAAAAATCATCTGATTTTGAATAGTGTTGACTCAAAGTACTCTCACTTTTTTTAAGCATGTTTTTTAAACATTAAATTTTCTTATGTACCAAGCATAGACATTAGTTTTAAAATGTTAGTGATTTTGATGTTGATTTTGAAAAGTGTTGATGCTAGCATCTTCCATTTTTTTAGAAGACTTATTTTTTACTTTAACTTTTCTAATGTATTAACGCTAATAATTATTTTCTAAATTTAACAATTTTTGAGGTACTCGTCTTATTCCTTTTTACTTACATATTTTTTTAAGTGTTTTCAGAATATTTTTTTTTTTTTTTTTTCGTTTCATTTTTTTGTAGTGAGATACTTGATTTTTTGTAGTGTTAAAAAAAAAACCAAAATTTTAAAGTTTCAGTCTTCTATCTAATTATATATTTTTAAATAATATTTCATTTCCCATGAAATACTTGTCATTAAAAATAATTTTTTTTTTTAACAATTTACATAAAAATATACATTTTGAATATAGACATAACTGAAAAAATACACATTTTGTGTTTTTTTTGCTAAAAGTGGCATGTCAATAAACCATTTTTATAGAAAAAAATTAACCAAAATAGGTATGCAAATTATAAATTTTTATGAATTTTATGTTGGATATTTACAATAATAACACCTTTTTCCAAAAATTAAATTATTCACACAAGGAATGAAGTGAAAATCACATTATACAAATTTTTAATTTTTTAATGTCTTTTTTCTTATCTCAAAACATGAAATAAAAATCACATAATTTTACTTAAAAAAAATTAAAACAAAATCATAAAAAATATTAAAGAAAAAAAAACAAAAAACAAAAAAAAATTACAAAAATTACAAAACAAAATATTAAAAATAAAAATAAATAAAATAAAAAATAAAAAATAAATTAAAATATTTAAAATGAAAAAATAAAAAATAAAATAAAATAATGTTTGCGTTGCCTGATGGCGACCGTCGTGGGCTGATCGAGTTGTCCAAGCTCTATCGACCCACGACAGTCACCCCTCGGGCCACCCAACGGGGCTTGCCCGAACCGATTCTAAGAATTAGCTCTGACCAGCCCTGTCGGGTTGCCCAAGGGTGATCGCCGTGGGTTGGCATACCTAGCCAAGCTCCACCAACCCACAACGGCTGCCCCTCGGGCCACTCGAAAGGGCTGGCCCGAGGGGTGGTCATTGTCGATCGGTCATCGTGGGTCAGCGAAGACAACCAAGCTCCATCGGCCCACAGCAGCCGCCACTCGAGCCACTAAGCGGGGAAAATCTAATTCTCAGAATTGGATTTTCCCTATCGGGTGGCCCGAGCGGCGACCACCGTGGGTCAGTTGAGCCTGCCAAGCTCGACCGACCCACGGCAACCACCCCTTGAGCCACCCGGCAAGGCTAAGAGGAGATTCTGAGAATGAGCTTGCCCCCCATCCAATTATGAGAATTGACTTTCAGTCACTCAGGTCCTTAGGGGCCTCAACCTGATTCTCAAAATCAGGTTGAGCCTGCTCAGGTGCCTAAGGGGCCACTGGGCAGGCTTAACCCAATTTCGAGAATCAGGTTAAGCCTGCCCAAAGGCTCGATGGCCACAATTTTTTTTATTTTTTGATATATTTGTTATTATTATTATTTTTTTAATTTGTTTTAGGTTTTTTTTTTTTCAGTTTTTTTTTAGATATTTTAATTTTATTTTTTCAATGTTTATTTTTTTATTTTTTTCTCATTTATTTAATTTTTTATAATTTTTTTTAGTTGTCTAATATTTTTATTTTGGATTTGAATTTTTTTACTATGTTTATTTTTGAATTTTTGAATTTTATTGATTTTTTAAATGTGATATTTATTTTGTTTTTGCCTTTTTTTTTTTAATGTCTAATAAAGTATTATTTATTTATTTTTGTTTCCTTCGCTAATTTTGTTTCTTTAAGTATATTTTTTATTGTTTAATTATTTATTATTTTATATTTTTTTATACTTTTTAGTGTTTATTTTTTATTTTTATCATTATCTTTGCAAGGTTAATTTGTTTTTTTTTTTCTATTTTTATGTTTGAATTTTTTTTTTTTTTGTCTTTTTTACATACTTTTTTATATTTGATTTCTTCTTTTCCTTTTTTTAATTTTATATTTCTTTTCTAATATGTATTTTTACTTACTTATTATTCTTTTTTAATTTTTGGTTTTTTTTTAAATTATTGTTTTTACTCTTGTTTTTATTTATAATTTTTTTTTTCATTTTCTTTTGAAATTTTAAGTTTTTTTGGAGTGTTGACATTTTATCTTTTACATGGTATTTCAAAATGTTGAAAATTTGTCCCTAAAAAAATGTTATTCCAGCGTCTTCACTTTTAGTTTTGAGGGTGCTTTTGGCACACAAAAATTGGTTTTCGCTGCCACTTTTTAAACATGTCGAAAATTTACCTCTAAAAAGATAAATGTTATTCCAGCATCACCACTTTTCGTTTATGAGCTATTTTTTCATGTTTTTTGGGATTTTTTGGCTAGAGTTCTCATTTTGAGATTATAGTTTCTGTTTCATAGTTTACATTATTCTTTCCATAACATGACCACCTATCCCTTATTAAATTATTATCATGTAATGTCTACTACGCATTCTGAAATCATAAATGGTGTTAGCCTAGTTCTCATTATGATAAATTTGTGATGGCCAATGATTATGAAAAGCGACATTTTTACTTTCAGCTACAAATATCACTTTTACTTGAAATCGAAACATTTTCGTTTTGCATGGTATGACCAACAACCATTTCCAAATATAAAAACCCTGTAAAACTTAGCATTTTTACCTTGTCCAATACCATATATACCCAAACTATGTTTAAGCCTTCTGACCCAGAGACTAGATTTATAATTTAAACCATAGGTGAGGTATGCACCGAACCCTATGGAATTTCAACCCTGTAACCTCTCCCAACTTGTAGGATACATTTTCACAAAGCTGGATTACTCCCATTTTTTTAAAAGGTTTCAAGTAAAAGGTTTCAAGGCCATAATGCTATAATCATAGAATTTTTTTTTAATACATTCAATGTGGAAAATGCAAGGGTTGTGGACCTCACATTCACAATCTCAGAGGAAACCCTAGTGAGGGTTACAAGACTAGCACAATCTAGTGAGAAGTGGTTTAAATGGAGGAGAATAGTGAAGGGAGAAGCTACGCAGTTTTTGAAGAGAGTGTACAGGAACACTTACTAGAGCAAAGGAGTATCAAGATGATGGCTAAAATACCCATGGGCCAAAATTTCTTATTTCTTGTAGAAGTACATAACATGTGAAGTAGGGTACAACATTATATTGCTCTACCATATATGCTTGATGGAGAATATAAAAAAAATGTTAGGAGGAGAGATTTTTCATTTTTGTTGCATAAACTTTTGTTGAAAATTTTATTTTATGTTCAAAAATTCCAAGGAAATAAATAAATTTTTATGTATCATCATGGCTTAGTTAAATTACTCGTACTAGAAAAATTTGTTAGATTAAATCAAACATGGAGTGAATTTTTTCAAATGAAATTTGGAGTTGAATAGGCAGGGCCTCCTAAAAATTGTAATGAAATCAATCCAAATGGTGAAAGACAAATTGAAGGGAACTTGCAAGAAGAATCGAAAAAACTGATCCGCCAAAAGCAGGAGAATTTAGAACCTCAAAGCTAAAGTCCAATAGAGGAAGATAAGGAGGAAGAATAGAATATACATGAAAAACAGGGAGAATAAGGGCCATGGGAAAAACATAAGGAACAAGAATTCCCACCATCCCTAGAGTTTATTAGTTCCTCTTCTACTAACAATAAAGAAAGAGCTATTTCTAACGTAGTTCCAACAGCTGATAGCAGTCTTACTAGACGATAGATGGAGTTATTAAAATAAACCTATGGAGAAGAATGCACCCTTATCAAATGAAAAATACTTTCTAAGAAACTTAAAACTAAAGCCCAAATTTTGGACGAGGAAGCTCTTAAGGAGGTGCAAGTTGATAAAACTCAAGAACTTCAAGAGGAACAAGAAATATATATTGGAGGATATTGTACTAAGGAGGCCTATGCAGATCCAAGTTAATCACCTCAATGGGGACAAGAAGAATACTTGATGCAAAGTCATTCACCACGACAGGAACATGCGGGATATGAAGTACATCAATTCGAGAAATTTTAAGAACAAGGAAGCCCTCAAAATCAAATAAATTTAATGTTGCATAAATTGAGGAAAAGGAATAAAATTATTAAAAAATTGAAACAAAATTTACATGAGGAGGATATGGTTAATGAAACGATAAAATCAGGGAATGAAATTTTGAAGGACATGGATTATAGAACTAAATAAAAATGAAAACCCCTTAAAAGGAAATCCATAAATATGTACCAAGAAAATATCCACAGTATTAAAATAAACAAAAAGTTGATGGTAAGGATCATGGGATTAAAATAAAAACTGAAAGACAAAGTTGACAGACCAGAACCCTCCAATACTGCTCTTAATATTTTTATTTGAGCATCTTGATCAGTTCAAGAGAGTTGAGAAGTCAAACTTGGATAGGTAGACAAGAAAAAAAAATTGCTAATGATCAAGGTATTGGCAAAAGGGTATCAACTTTTTATTGCGTAGGGTCATGCAAGAAGATAATTTTTGGGGAAAATGTTGGGATTAAAGTTTAATATCTATGACCACCCCATTTTTGATATAATACCTTCATATGAACCTCCATCCTGCACCATTTTACCAATTTTTGGTGTTTAAGGATGAAGTTTAAGGTAAAAAAAATAGTAGAATTATTATTATTATTATTATTATTCTTAAATGTTTATAAAATGGTTATTTTCATTAGTAATAAGGTTGAAAGGTACCAAACTTGTCAATACAAGAATTAAGCCATCAAATACGTTCCACATCAACACGGAGGATTCTTATACTGGAAGGTTGATCCATAAGTTGAGGCCAAGGTGTATCAAATAAGCGATATTGAGAAAAATATCGTGGGACTGCCATAATATTCTCCAATGAATTCAAAAGTAGAATACACATTGTAAGATTGAAGTTGTTGTATTAAGTTTATTTTTAGCATAAAAACATTGAATGACCTTGATTTTGTGTAGTTTGGTTAAGTAGTAATATATTGTATAAAAGTAGATAGACGATACATATGTGGGTTGGAGAGAAAGAGACTTAAAAAAAATACATACATACTTTTTGTATCGAACTTCTACTTTAAATAATACAAGGAGGATTTATGTGAGTGATATATATTTGCAGTAATTTTTCATAGATTTAATAGTAACACAGACCAGGAGGGCCCCTTGGTATGTCATACTTATGTTTATTATATGATTTATTAATTTTTTATATGGTTGGTTTGATATTTTCCATGGTGTATACATGATGAACGAACATCCTATGTTTTTCCTGTAAATACTTAAAGGTTACTTTAATCATGTGCTATAAATTCTTGTAATTATTTAACATTCCTATAACCGTGTATTATAATTTCCTGTAATTGTGTGCTAAAACTCCTGTAGTGATCCTATAATCATAGAGGAATTCCTATAGTAATTACAGTATTTCCCGTAGTGATCCTGTAATCACATGGGACACTACATAATTGTTGTAGTTACATATTTTGCACTTTTGAGGTAGTTTTGTTAGATTAATTTTATTTAAAGTATTGATACTTTGAACCATTAAAATAATTAGATTTTTATAATTTGGCTTTTGTTTTAGAATAAAAGAGAGTGATTTTAATTAGAATTTTCTTACATAACTTAGAAAATTGGTTACATCTAAATTCATTTTCAGTATAATCTTAGTTAATTTTAATCAACAATTAATTCAGATGGAGTATCTCGTGAGGAAGTGTGATATATCTTGTTGAATCTGTGAATTTTGTGTGATTAAGTCAAAATTGAATTTAAGAATATGAAAATCAGCACAATGTGAATTAACTCTGGGACCTACCTGTACATTCTTTGTGATTTATTTTTCATAGGAAAGTATTAAGAACCAGTTTACACACATTGTGTTTCACCTCGAAGTTTACCTACTTAGATTGGAAAAATAAACGTTAATTAATTTATCCCACTTTATGACTTGAAAAAGGTATCAATTCATCTAATTCATAGAATGCTTTCCAATTACCATAAACATGTTATATCATGTCATATTATGCAACATTGAATGCATGATATCAAATAATAATATAATCACATCGAATTATTAAGCTTATAACATATATATGTGCTAAGTTATAATAGCAATGAACTAATATAGAAAAGGCAAACCCAACTAAAACTTGCAACCCAAACATAGATATTGTTGGTTGAAAATGAATTGATAAAGATCTTGTGTAGTGAATTTATAATATGATAAATCATCTCATCAAAATTCATCCTTTCAATATCCAAACCATGAGTTATGCTATTTGGGTCTACAAGTTGGCCCCAAATATGTGAGTGCTCAAAAATATATATATATTTATATAAATATATTTGGGGCACATAGTTAAGTAATACATTTAACTCTATTCAAACACATGCATAAGTTAGGGAGCATGAAAATTTATATCCCAAGCTAGGATTCCTATCATAAACCCGGGGTAAGAAATAGGGGGGAATCCAACCTAATTCCATCTAGTGATTTAGCTTGTTTAACACCACATTAAATCCCTATTGTATCTATGATATTGTGACTCATTAGATATAAAATATCATTTAATTGAGAGATAGTACTCACTCCACTCTCCATTGTTGATTGGTGAAGTTGAAGTCCACAAGTATGATTGTATAGGAGCTATAGATGTCAGAGATAATTATAGTTTGCACGAAGGGAAAGTCTATTTCATATCATGCGTCAACATCGGTTCAATTTCTACTTATAAAGAGGAGAGTGTACATAATAATAAATATATAATTATTATAGGTTTTTCCAATATCAATAGAATTTTCCATACATTATCTTAATATATTTAGAATTTTCCATACCTTATCCTAATATTTTTAGTCATTCATATTACCTTGTAAGTGGATTGGCCATAAATGTATTCTATTAATCGTAAACTACTGGATAAGATCATATGTGGTTTCATTATCAAGAATTACCATCATTTTTTTAATCTCACAATGTTTATTCCTTTGTCTTTGGTGCCAAAGCATTCTCAACATATCTCAAAATCATAGTATGTTTAATATCCTTTAATGATATTGTGCAATTTATATAAACTGGTGGTTAGTGGAATAATATTATGATAATGTAAAAATGATATGTGGGGAAAAATGTTATGATAATCTACATATGAGACATGTGGAAAATTCCATCCGCTACAAATTTTCTCCCATTTGCATTTGCATTATTATATGTTCTGAATAGTCAATTGTATATATTTTAGCATGCATGAATGAAGGAGCCTTGGCTATTAGAGTAGTAACCTAATTTTGTAACAAACGTGATCCAGAATTATGTAGGAACACAAAATAATACATATAGAGATAGAAACAAAAAGATGCAGCAGAAATAAATCTTCATTTCATTAATATCAAGGAACTGAAAGATGCTTACATAGAGAATGGAAATAAGCTAGCTTGGGAGATGGTAGCTTATCTCTAAGAAGAGATGCGGTGGATACATGCCTTTGAATTGTGTTACAATGAGGCTCGAAGGCCTACTTATTATTTAGAAACAATGGAAAACCATAAGCATCTAAAAGCCTAACCCTAGGAGATGAAGTGCCAAAATTGTGGGCCCTCTTCATGTAAATTGGTACATCAACTTCCTAGGGATGTAACTTAGGAATATGATCCTTTTTTGACACATACGATACCTATTTATAAATATCTATCCAATGACTACAACTTTCGACTACAAGTGTGATTCAAAGAGACACAATTTTTTTCCATTTTCTACAAAAAACATTATTTAGGGCCTAACAATGGCTCAAGAAGTTCAAGAGCTGAAAAAATGCTAAAAATAGTAAACTATGTTATAATTAAGGAAAATACAATATTTATACAATTAAGTAAAATTAAAGAAACAGTGGCGAGGGCCCAAGTGGAATAGGCAAGTGACCACCAATCTCCACCTATATCAGTCCTCCCCCTTTAGGAATCAATGGTCCCCATTGTGTTGAGTGCCTCCATGAGATGGGGAAAATTTTGTTGAAATTGGTCCCTAGTGAGCCACTTGCCTTGGTGCAAGAGTTGGCCAACTTTGATGACCTTATACAGTTGGATATTCTGCTGGCAAGTGTTCCTGATCTATGTGTCCATGATCCAATCAGTTTTGGCATGTTCCATGCAATATAGGTTTAGCTCTGTTGGTGTGAGATATTATACAATGTTTGATGTGTCCAGTAATGGTGGAATGTATGTTCGAAGGCGTTTCACATTGAAAACAGGGTGTAGGCCAAGAAATTGTGGAATTTTGAGCTTGAAATCATTATACCCTATAGCCTTATTGATGGTGTAAGGCCCATATCAGATCGGGTGAATCTTGCAGTGGGCCCCAATGAGGCGCTCCTTCTACAAATGTAACCAAACTTTGTCGCTACCTCGAACTTGTGTGGCACCAAATGCTAATTGTGGCATTGTGTGTACCTATAATCTTCTTTGTTCAATATGTCATGGACCTACTGGAAAATGTGCTAAATGTGCTCAATGAAGTTGTTAGCCCCGTCAATTTTGGACAAGACATGAGTTGAATCTGCATGAGTAGTTGCAAATGGTATGGAAACATCAATGGGACATAGTGGTTGGAATCCTAATCCCACCTCAAATGGTTTGTAGCTAGTTGAACTATGGAGAGCTCTGTTTTAGCTATGTTGGACATAGGGAAGGCTCTCATCCCATATGTGAGAGCGCCTCAAGTTGTACATGTAAAGGATGTACAAGATCATCATGTTGCTGACCTCTATTTGGCCATTATTTTTGGGGTGGAAGTTTGTGGAATTATTCAGGTTGGTATTCTACAATGACTAGAGGCTTAACAAGAACACACTTATTAACCAGTTGTCTCGATCTAAGATAATGGACTGTGGGATCTAAAATTGTACCTATACTCGTTGAAAGAAGAGTTTGGCATTGGATATGTTGTGATACGCTTCTTGTAGACCGCCATAATTTCAATCTTAGATAATTTATCGATGACCACGAAAACACAATCAGTGCCATGCTTGGTAGAAGGAAGGCCCGACATGTAAACCATGGACATGCATTCATTGGGCCGAATAGGTGATTAGAAGAGTATACAGCCCTTTCTTCTTGATTGTAGGTTTGTAAATGGCTCAAGTAATGTAGGATCTGATGTAGTTCCCAAAATTATGTTTAATGTTCAACCAATAAAAATGCTTCTAAAACACTGCCATTGTCTTATCTACCCTAAAATGTCTAACAACCCAACTACATTGTGACTCACAAATAATATTGGAATACTCACTTCAAGGATCACAGAGGTGTCCTAGGTGGAATAATAGTGTGTCTTGGATGTGAAATTATGGAACTTTCTTACCTTCCAAGAGCATCTGGTATGTGGTGTCAAATTATGGATCACTCTTGTAAAGATGTGGCAATCTCGAAGTATCGTATCCACAAAATTTAAGAACATTGGTCAGTGCCATAACCGATAGTCGACTAACAAATTATAAAACATTATTAGTGTTTCCCTTCTTGTACTTAATGTTCAAATGTAAATTTTTCAGATATGTGGACCACTTCTGATGGAAATAATTTTGCAAATTTCCTTGTGTTTGTATGAACTACAAGGGTCGGTGGTCTAGATGGATGACCATTTATTTCCCAGGAATGTAATGCTTCCATTGTTGACATACCTGCACAATGGAATAAATATCATTTTTATAGGTGGGATGCTTTCATACTAAATATTAAATTGTTTCACTGTGATATTCCAGTGGGTAAGGACTGCACCAATAACATACTCAGAGGCATCTATCTCAATTTAAAATGGTTGTTGCAGGTCTGGTAATGTAAGAACTGGTGTAGAGAAGAGGCAATGCTTCAACTCTCCAAACACCTGTTGTTGTGATTTAGAACAAAATAAATTTTATTTCTCTCTTCCCTTGGTGACATGACTCAAAGGCCAAGTTATATGAGAGAATCCCAACATGAACCTGCGATAGAAATTGGCAAGGTTGAGAAAATTGTGGAGCTCTATTAAAATGGTTAGGGTTGTCCAATAATAAATAAATTGTACCTTAGTTGGGTTCACATGCACTCCCCACTCATAAATGATGTACCTAAAATATTGAACCTTGGTCATACCAAAAATTCATTTCTCCAAATTGGGAAAAAAATTGTGTTGTCATAGGGTCTACAACACTTGTCAAATATGGTGTATGTGCTCTTCCCAAATCTCACTGAAGATCAGGATTTCGTCTAGGTACACTACCATGAAAAAGTTGTTGAAGGGACACAAGATGCATTTCATCATCCACATGAAGGTTTTAGGGACAGTCATCAACTCGAAAGGAATTACTAGCCATTTGAAAAGGCCCTCCTTGGATTTCAAGGCAATATTCCACACATCGAAGGGTTCAATCAGTACCTAGTGATAACTAGACTTCAAATCAGTCTTGTTGAAATATTTGGTCCCCTTGATGTAGTTCAAAAGGTCCTCAATACATGTGTTTGGATACCTATTATAGACAATGATCTTATTCATAGCCCAATAATCAATATAAAGGCTACAAGTTCGATCCTTCTTCTATACCAACATGATTGAGCTCCCATAGGGCGATGAACTTGGCCTGATGTGCCATTTCTACAAAAAATCCTAAATCTTCCTTTTGATTTCATCGTTCTCCAAAATATAGCATTAGTAGATCATTCCATTGGGTAGCAATGTGCCCGAGGTTAGATCGATGGAGTGCTTGACCTGACAGTGTAGTGGTACCCCTTTGAGTGAGGTGAATATGTCCCTGTACTCCTCCATGACCTTGTCCATTTTCTACTGTCGTGCAGAGGGGCCATGTATGTAGGCTATTGAGGTGACCACAATTTTCCACTTTCCCGGAGGGCGAATCATAAGAAAAACAAATTTATCGGTCTGGGAAATTATCTTACTACATTGCTTAGAAAATATCAATGATATGGTCATAGGCCATGCTACCTCCTATATCATATATAACTTATTTACCAAAGTAATAATAAAAATGCAAGGCCTAGAATCATACAAAACATGATGCTTCCATGAGTATGGTTGGCCTAATAATATATCATAAGCTTCAATAGGAGCAACATAACATAGTACCTCATCTATGAAGAGATCAATTTTCTAGGGAAGGCAACATTATTGGATAATGCAGAGATCTCTTCCTTGGTGAAGACAACCGATGGTGTATGATTGTGGGTTTGGTGTAGTCGTTATACCTAACCACTTCATGATTTATGCTTAACTAAGGTTCTGTTGGCTCTCGCTGTCGATAATGAAGTGAAGCGGAGAACCCTTCACCCACATATGTGAGTGGAAGATACGCTCCATCTCCTCTAGATCTTCGGGATTAGTCTTATGGATCTTGGGGGTGGCCATAGTGGTGCTCAATTATGCATCAATAATATGCTTCCATTTTTAATTCCCCTTTTCAAGTTCTGACTTAGATTCAGAACATGCATCTAACTCAAAAGCCTTTAGTTCAACCACCAATGACTGTTTGGCTCGACACTCACTTGTGTTGTGAGTGGGGCTCTTAAGCAACTCACACCATTTTCATGTGTCCTTATTTGTCTTGATAGTGTTGTTATTTTATTGTGGCTTTGCTGGGTTATCCTTGGTCACATCACCTTGGCTTCATCCTTTGTGTTGTGGTTTGGGGTTGCCTTTCCCTTGCTTCATATTCACAAATTCAAAGTCTCACTTCTTTGGTTTAAATTTCTACTCAATATTGGCAGCATATCGGTATGTTGTACCAAACAATGACATGTCCAAGAACTCCATTTACTATTGAATTCATTTGTGAAAACAACTATGGTACTTTAGCACCAGATGTTTCTCAAAATATTTGATACCCAACTTTGTGCGTAGGGTATGAAAAATATTTGTCATCTCATGCACATATTGATCCCTTTGTTTTCGTAGCATAGTCCATTGTATGTACTTGTCCTCATAGATCCCTATGGGGTTTTATTGTTCCTTGATGACATCTTGGATATAATTCCAAGTGGATTCCACTGAAAATAGTGAGGGTTATGTATCGTCACTTTTTTCACAGTAGGTTTCCCACTAGTTCTTGACATGGGGGGAAACTTAGAGGAGTGAAAAAAGTATTATTTTCCCTATTTGAAAAATCATGAACCAAAAAATATCCTTCCAACAGATTTAACCATCTATATATGACATCTACATCTATGTGCCCTTCAAGTATGGGAATTTCAAAGTTGACTTGTACCTTGAAGGGATTGGTGCCTCCAAAGTGGCTTCCAAATGAAGATGCGTCGCCTATGGGCATCCACCAAAGGATATGGGAAAATTTATCCATCATCACGCTCCTCTATCTCTTGAGTGCTTCTTCGAGAAATATTTTGAAAGGATCTCCTTCTCCTTCATCTTTATTTCTTCCACCATGGGAGGTCGTCGGGGTTTACAAGGGTGGTCTTTAAAAGGTTCAACATGTTCAAGCCCTAACTCCTTATAACTTGACCACGTTGGGGACATGAAAAGAAAAATAGATAAAGAACGGTCAGCTCTACTACCATTGAGCCAAACTTATCCATGAACTTAATAAAATACAAATATAAACATAAAAATAGATATCTAGAATAAATAAATCTTCATTTCACTAATATCAAAGAACTAAAAAATGCTTACATACAGAATGGAAATAAACTAGCTCAAGTGATGGTATCTTGTCTTTGAGAAGCAATGTGGTTGATACATGCCTCTAAACTATTTTATAATGAGACTAGAAGGCTTATTTACTATTTAGAAACAATGGAAAACCCTAAACATCCAAAACCCTAACTCTAGGAGATGAAGCACCGAAATTGTGGGCCCCTTTGGAGTAAATTTGGACATCAACCTCCCGGGGTTGTATCTTTGGTATACGACCTTCATTTGATGCATACAATACCTTGTTAGAAATATCTATCCAAGTAATACAACTTTCGACTAAAAATGTCGTTTGAAAACTCATATTTTCCTATTTTCTAAAAAAACTTCGTTTAGGGCCTCAAAATGCCTCTGAAAGTTCACGACCCGAAAAACTGCGAAAAAATAGTAATTTTTTCTACAATTAAGGAAAATGAAATTGTGATACAATTAATTGATTAGGAGATCATGTCCATTGCTCAAAATTTCTCAAAAATGAAAGTGCTCAAAACTGGTCTAAACCTGAGCGACCAAAAGGGTATCGTCACTGTGATTCTGGCACTGTGAATGGTTCACAAAATGGAGGTTGTATGCAGAAGTTATGAAGGTTTAAAAAGCCCAGTAAAGTCCAAAAAAATGACTTTGACTCAGTTTTAATTTTCTAGAAAATTTGTCAAAAAATGTATTTTTTTATTATAAGATTTTTTTTTTTTAGGCCTATCAATGGGTGACACATAGCCAGCTCGGAGGCTGCCACATGTCCCCATGCCGAAGGAGAAGTATATTGTAAAAATTTTGGAGGCTGTAGGAATTGAACGCAGGACCTCCTGCACAACAGTGCAAGTGCTCGACCATCACACCATAATAATGTTACTTAACCTCTAAGGCCACCACTTAAATTTATTGCTTAATTATTTTGTATACAAGGGTTGGGGATGCCATCCCCCCCACCATATGCTTTTGTGCCCAAAACAGGACCTTCAACCAGTGGTTGCTTCAATGCAATCAACGGTGATTAATCCAGGACATTCACATGTGTTTATCCACTGCATTAAACTTAACTGGCAGTCTGCCCAGCGGTTCTACTAGTGGACCTCCAAATTCGGCAGACAGTGCCATTTTGTTGGCGTTAACTAGAGTTCCCCTAATTTTGGAGGAGCTTTCTTAGGATTGGTTGGAAAAATTACTATTTCGGTCATAAATCTTGGGGATTTTGACCATGTTTTATGAATGAATAGTCATTTTTGGCTAATTTCGACATTCCGATCTCATTAATGGAACAAGTTTCAAAGCCATCATAGGTCATTTTGTGTAGGTTTTGCTTCAGGAGAGGTCAAGGAGCACTAGGGCCACCAGGGTGTTTTAAGTGTATTGAGCATCCATTCTTTGTTTTTTGAAAATTAATAGTCGTTCCTGACTAATTCAAGAATTTTGAAGCTGTTTTTACAAATATCACAGCCATTTGAGTCTCTCTTGTACATGTACTTACCATTTTTGAGAAATAATATATGAGGGACATGCCATTGGGAGTTGGACCAACAAATGTAGCCCAGGAGGGGTGAACTGCTTCATCAAATTTTCTGAGTATTATTACATGTGATGCATTATTCTCTATTATTTATTGCTACAAAGTGTTATACAAGCTAATTTACATGCTTTATCCTCACACATAAATCTGTTTAATTAAGTTAAACCATTTGCTTCACCTACAAACTTTAGTGAACCTTATGCATACAATTTAATTACTGTTTGGATACTTAACACAACAAAACTAATACATTCCATTCAGATCATTAATTAAATTGAAAAAAAAATGGTGGGGGTCCAATTGGAATAGGTGGGTGGCCACCAATATCCACCTGGATCAAAATGGGCCTTAGTTTTTCACAAGTGTTCTTTATCATTCCAATATTATTTTTTATGTATTGTTGGGATTATAAGTTTTATTCACTAAAATTGTAATATCGAGTTGTTTCAATGATAATGGGGTATACTCTAAAGATCCAACCATAATGTTAAATTTTATGAAATTTCATAATTCCATTGTTAAAATCATAATTTTTATTTTTCAAGCTCCATTAAATACATGGAAAAAGAGGGAATTTTGCTACAATATTACATGACTTGATTAGTGAAGAGGTGCATAGAATTCTAAATACTTAGCAAGGGTCCAAGTCTGCTGGGCCACTCTTTGTCCCTCATATTAAAAAGTAGTAATTCCACTCTCTAATTCACTCTGATAAATGTATATTTCCACCTTCCAATGATTTTGTAAAGGCGTCTTCATGAAATTCCTAACTATGCGAGATAGTAAAAATGGGTCAACTTAACTTTTTTATAAAGTATTAATAATTACCCTATATTTTTCTTTACTTTTATTTTGTAAAGGCACTCTAAAGAAGTTTATAGCTAGGAAATATAGTCAAAATATGCATCCTCACTTTCCTTTCTAGTCTCTTCCTTTTGGGTTGTATGGACTATAATAATTGGTTCTCCATTTTTCAATTAGTATGGTTGCAAATTGATAACATTTCATTATTTTAGACCAAGTTTTCAGAAAAATCATACATTTTTATATTCCGTTTAATTTTTACCCTATGTTTTAGGTTTGAGGTCATATTTGGCCTCTTCCACTAGGAAAACCCCACATTATCCACCCATATCTTAGGTTAAAGTGTATGTTTCATGAGTAATTTTCCTCATAATTTTCCTCAAATGAAGCAATGCTAGAAATGAGTATATCATTACTTCCTAACACTAAATATTTAACTCATCCATATCCAGTGGATACTTCACTTTCTCTTGAGTTTCCACCTAAAATTCCATGCTAACATTGATGCACTTGTCTTTAGGGGGCAGGTAGATCCATACCTACATTCATTTCCAAGGGGAGGACACCATATATTCTCATTTACTATACCCTATATGAATTGGTTTGGATGTCTCCTCGATAGAGAGATAGTCCATGGTTTGTCTTGTTTCTTTGATTACCAATTGTAGTTTCATCCAAAAGTTCCATTACTTTTTTCAAACTATTTTGTAGCCATCATCTCTTACTTTCTCTTCTTCACCATGGGACTTTATTCCCATAAAAAAACACATAAGGGAAAGTCATTATATTTTAAAATATAGAAAAATAAACAATAATTAAATGATATTAATTATATAATTATATATATATCCAATAGTAAATAAGATAAAAGGTTTACATAAGTGAAGAAAATGTCTTATATTTTCTTTTTTTTATTCATAAATACTAATCACCTAGAAATCTAGGTGAAACTAGTAGTTGTAGTGCAGATCATGGGTTTGCACACACATAAAGTATTCAATGGTCCAAATACACCTCATTCTAAAAATAATGTCATTTATTTTTGTTCTCATAAGTATTGAACACATTAATGTAGACATATTTCAAACCCTACCACCTCAAGATGTGATTTTTATGAAGACGAGTAATACTTATTTTTTAACTATAGCTAGATAATATTTGTATTGATCATAATTTCTAGCTAGATACATAGTAGTACATTATACATAGATAAATCATGTGGTAGATTGAAAAAAATCACCTTGCCAAATAACCCTGAATCATGAAAAATTTTGGTAAAAAAACTACTAGACCAGATATATGTATAGTATAGACCCAATAAAATACTCCTAATGATGCAGGCTTGCCTAGGATATAATCAAAACTCCAAAATTCGTCGTTGAAAATAGATATGAAAGTAGCTTCCATACAACCCTTATGGGAAATAAATCCATTTCCAAAATAATTTTAAAACTAAGTGGGAAGATCCGCAAGGGTAATACAAAACCATCAAATTCAAGATCTTGTTCACACAACATTTGAATCCAAAACATTATAATATCTACTGGAGCCAAAAATGTATATACATATGCATTGCATAGACCCAAAACATTGGGTAAGAACCACCATGGCCTTTAATTTTCTCTATAACAAGTGTGGATGTTCCTCCTCAAGCCCTTTTCCTTAAGTGAAACTCCTTTTCAATTCTCACAATATTCCTCCTTTGTAATCATTTACCTCCTCACAACCAATCCTCATAACCTAGGTTCCCAAGTTGACCTTTCTTATTGTGTGCACTTCTTTAATATATCAATATGAAAGTATTCTGAGACACATTAGTATTTATACTATATTAATTTGACTCAACTTTTTGTGCAATCCTTGTGTTTCATTGGATGCTCATTCCCCACCTTTCCATGTAATCTCAGTTATATATCATCCCAAACCTTAAATTGGGTGCACTTTTAGTTTCTTTTAAGAATTCTCTTCACGTATGGAATAAAAATATTTCTGGAACCGACTTTCCTTGTTCTTATTGTCACACTTATAAACTCGACTTGGAACACATGCCATGTCTTCCTGGTCCTCTTTCAAATGTGTGCACGATTTTTCCTTCAGGGTGATGTTAATAGTATTCATAGCCCACTCATGCTCCATGCAATCCTAACTCCAACCTAATACTCATATCCGATTTATTGGCTTCCTTTATATGTTAGCCTAATGTCTACTTAGACTAAATTCTCCCTTGTGCACTCCTCCCTTGAACTTTCAGGATGGAACCTTCAGCCTGACGTTGTCAAATGACAGATTCTTCTAATATAAATTTTATTTTTTCTCTTTGACTTCTTCAATTAAGGTACTTCCATTGAAGGATATTAAAAAAATTATTTTTCTCCTTCTCACTTATACTATGTGTTTGGCACTTTATGCTCTAATCTATGTATGTTATGTCTGCACACTCCAACATAAACTTGAAATTTTATCCTCATATTATTATTCTTTATCCTTCTTGACTATTGGATACTTTCACTTCCACTATGAATCTAATTTATGCTCTAATTCAAGGAAAATTGACTTCTCCATAGGTTTAACACCTATACTACTCTTCTGTAATAGACTTGTCATCCTCTTCAATCATTTACTAACTTTGGGCCATTGATCACACAATTGATAAATGATAAAAACCTCACTTGTTACACTATTATAAAGGATTCAACCATGTTCTTAAAGCTTTTTCCTTCTCTGTAATGAATCAAAGTCATGTTCTTGGAATTTTGTCCCTCATGGGCTTGTCTACTACATTGCCGCAACACTCCATTTCTTAACAACATAAATACAATTCCATAAACATACTAAATAATGTAACTAGAATTGGTTTTCATAACTATATTTGAGTCATGATGTAATGTATTTTTCAAAAGAAAGAAAAAATAAATTATATTATAAAATAAATTGACTTATTAAACCATGGGTTTCGTGCTTGGGTCAATGGTTCTTATTTCAAAGCCTCAATTGTAGGCTTTTAAGGTTTATTTCAAGTGTCCTTGTCCATGTCATAATGTAAAATACCCTTCTAGGGACTCATTTATCAAGAAAGAAATTTATTTTAATGTAAAATAGGTTATTTAGGCCTCCTCCACCAAGTGGTCCTCAACCAGGAAAAGTAGGCATAATTAGGGAGGCATAAACCACTATAAAAGGGAATCAAATCGACTCATTTAGAACAAATCACCAACAATTTTGATCTATAGTTATTGGGGGCAGTAAAAGGTGTGAAATTCAAGGAAGAGAAGGAAATATTAGTGAAGAAAAAGGGAGTTTTTATGAAGCATAATAAGTCGATTTTTTCTCTCTTCATATTACATGTGCGAAATTGTTGGGTTGCTAGAAGGCTCAAAGTTGCAGTATTGTAGATGGGTCCAAATTATGGAGTTGTTGGGGACCGAAATTCTAGGTTATTGTTGGATTATATCCACTAGAAAAAAAGATACTACTCAAATTTGTTGAATCACATTGGAAGGTGGACTTGGCGAAGGAGGAAGGTATTTTGGTCAAGTTTAAGATCTTGGTCTATCTAAATTTGATTAGTGCAATAGTTAGTTTGTTTTTCCCCTAGAAATGGGTTTTAGCCCTGGGTGAGTGCCTACATTTGGTGTTATTGATCTTCATGTTTTGATTTGATGATTACTTGATGAAAATAAGATAAAGTAGAACACAAAGAGGATAATATGAATATAAAAATAACACAAGTAATTATCAACATAAGAACATATTTTTTCCTTTCCAATTTTCTAACATGGCATCAAAGCTAAGGCAAAGAAGGGTGAAAAAGGAAGCTTGAAGGTAAATTGAAATAAGAGTTAAGGAAGAAGGAATAAAATAAGGTCATTAAGGAAAGGATCATCTAAGAATAGAAAACTACTATCTATATAAACTATGACAAGCTCAATGAAACAAAAAAAACCTAGAAGGAGCCTCCAACTATAGGGCATGGAAGAAGAGGATATATCTTACTCTCACTAAGCATGAGTTTTTGGATCTTGTTAGAGTAAAAGTTAAGAAAACTAAAAATGATGAAAAAAGGAGAAGTTGAGGGAAACCAACATCTTGGCCATGAATATGGTAGTAGATGGAGTAAGGAACAAATCTAATCCCATACATATCCAATATATATTATGCTCAAGAAATGTGTGAAATCCTCTCCAAGTTCTTCACCATCAAGAATATTGGTCAAATGGCTAGTTTTGAGAATGAACTAAGGGAAATTTATATGATTAAAGATGATATCATTTCATCATATTTTGTAAGGATCTGTAGAATAAGAGATTAAATCCAAGTTATAGATTAAGTTGTACTAGTTAAAGAACTTTTGATTTTTGCACTACTGGGTCTACCACAATGTTGGAGCTCATTTGCATTAGGAATTATTAGTTGGAAAGATACTCCAACCTTTTAATAAATGTGGAATGCATGCATAGTAAGAAGAAGCTTGCATATTTTTTGGACATAATTGTGAATTACGGATAAAACATGCTTCCTTAGATAGGTGCTAATCTAGAACATCAAGTTAAAGACTATACGACTACTTTTCCTAATTGAGAGCAGACACACAGAATGGATTAGATGCTTACTTGGAATCCAAGCGCTTCCAAATGATTCCTCAATGAAAATCCCACTAGCATTTCTCTATGCAAATTCTTCCTTTTCAAACACTAATATCTATGCTTAATTTATAGAGAGGGTGAGGTAGTTTTACAATAAATGAATTTCCAATAATAGGCAATACATGTTCCCAATCTTGTAAATGTCAAATGGACACATGGATTCAAAGTTTGACACATGTGAAGTTTTCTAGAAGGCACTTTCCAAGTGGAGATTCCGGAACAATGAGAATTTCACTCCCAATGTGACCAATGCACCCATAGGTGTCGAGAAGTGCTTTGTAGAGCATCCTTGCATAGGGATACCTGTATATGCAATGCACTTAGTCCGTTTAGAGGTAGTGTTGATAAGCTCTCATATGATATATGATAAACTTCAAACCTTGGAAACCTTTGCAGATGAAAGTCTTTGATTTATTTGTCTTATTCTCTGTCTTAGGGCATATAAAAATTGAAATTTTATGGGATGACAGACCCTATCCATTGGTCCTGGAGATGATGCCTATTTAACCAGGTCATTGGGAATGATGCCCAAATTGGCCTATAACAATTGACCCCTAAAGCATGAAGTCAGAATAATAACAACAATATTTTGATTGATATGATTTACACTGTGATGAGTTGGATATGAAGCAGAGTGGCAACCTGAATCAATCTTACAATACATTACATCGTGATATATCCTCTTGATCATAATTTCTAACGGTAGGCATTCCCATGTTCAACACATAGACAATCCAATAACATGTACATAATTTAGAAAGTCGTCAACATTGGAATGTTGCCCAACGCCGACATGCCTACAGATATAGGCCCATGTTTGGATGATGATCTGTATGTAATATCACCATACAAATTATGTGTACAACAATCCTAAAATTGCAACCTAGATGGTTGAAACCAGATTCGGGGTCTTCTTATCTCGTTCACTCGATCATTCGGGTACAATTTTAGCCATGCGAATATATGATTTTCCATCAAACATGGAAAGGCATTGTTTGATTAACAGCCAATGATGTGAGCTGTTAACAAACGCGAGAGGACCACCATTAATGAAAATGGCCCTCAAGGTACTGCAATACATTTCGTAAGGCATGAATAGATGATTTGATGTCGAACGCGAAAAAAATTCTTTCGGTGAAAAGTCCGGAAGTGAGGATCTTGTCGATGCTGTAACAAGCCTCATGGTACTCGAATATGATGTTTCTAAGTGAGCTTCCTGGATATTTATTTTTCGTCGACAGGAAGTCACCTTATTGTGAAACGGGAGTTACTAATTTCGGAGACAATGGTATGACTTGATATAGAAATTTTCATGGATGACGGTGATGAGAATAAAGGTTTATAAGTATTGTAGAAGGATGAGTCTATTCACTGGATGACTTCTCTTGAACATATCAGCGACACTGTGATGAATTGGTAGCATTGGCCCAAAATAGAAGTGAAGGTGTGATGAACTATAGGTATGAATGAATCGTTAAGATGATTACCCAACCCAAACAGTCATGGACAAGGGGTGAAGGAAGTGTCATGTTCAAGAGCGACTCGCTACCATAAATAATTTTCGCTCACTTTTCCCAAATTTTCCCTAGCCATTTTTCGACCAGTACCTCTTTATTTTTTAACAAGATTGAGGATGATAACATTTTCTTGATCTATAATTCAACCCTTCACACGAATAAAATATCTCGTGTAGAAAGAAAAACACAGTTGCTTAACACACTTATTTTGCCAATTTGGATCTTAAAAAGCCTAATCTTTATGAGTAACAACTACTGGGTGAATAAACAGAGAGAATCAGAGGTTAAAACACTTATGATAAAGATTAATCTCCCCAGTGGAATCACCAATTCGTTTGAAATAATTGTGAATTACGGATAAAACGCACTTCCCTAGACATGTGCTAATCTAGAAAAATAGGTTAAAGACTATACGACTACTTTTACTAACTAAGAACAGACACACATAATGGATTAGATGCTTACCTGGAATCTAAGTGCTTCCAAATGATTCCTTCTGTTGCTGCTATTGTAGCTTCAAATTCCTGCCGGCTGTAAAAAATATTTCCTGCAAGAATGAACACTAAACAACAGAAGATAGCAATAATACAGATGTATATTCAAGTTATTTTTCTAAATCAGTAAAGCATAAAAAATATACATCAACTAAGATCTTGCAATATGGAAAATCAAAGCCAATACAAATGCATATAGGGAAAATTAAGTTGTATTCTTTATTAATGATAGAAGGGGAGGTTACAACCAAATGAATGATTTTGTGTCATCATCTCCAACAGCATCCCAACCTCATCACAATGCAGATATCTCCAGCAAATTGTCACTCAAATCAATCTCCTCAATGAAAAATCCACCATCATTTCTCTACACAAATTCTTCCTTTTCAAACACTAATATCTGTGCTTAATTTATAGAGAGGCTAAGGAAATTTTACAATCAATGAATTTCCAATAATAGGCAAGACATGTTCCCAATATTGTAGATGTCAAATGGACACATGGATTCAAAGTTTGACACATGTGAACTCTTCTAGAAGGCACTGGAAAAGTGGAGATTCCTGAATAATGAGAATTTCACTCACAATGTGACCAATGCACCCATAGATGTCGGGAAGTTCTTTGCAATGCAGCCTTGCATGGGGCTACCTGCATATGCAAAGCACTTAATGACTTTAGAGGCAGTGTTGATGAGCTCTCATATGATATATTATAAACTTCAAACCTTGGAGACCTTTGCAGATGAAAGTCTTTGATTGATCTCTTGTTCTTTATCTTAGGGCATATAGAAATTGAAATGTTAGGGGATGAAAGACCCTATATATTGGTCCTGGAGATGATGCCCAGTTAACCAGGTCATTGGGAATGATGCCCAAATTGGCCTATAACAATCTCACTAGTAAGTAACAATAAGGAGGATGAATTTTGAAGAAAGAAACATATCAAATGCATATTCTTCTCAACAAAATAATAAGGGTGTATTCAATAATTTTGAAGGACCTAGGAATAAATTTGACCTATCCAAGATTGAATGCTAAAAATGTCATAATATGGGTCATTAAAAAATTCATTGTCCTGAAAATCCAATGAATAAGAAGAGAGAAAGAGAAATATGAATGTTGTTGATGAAGCTCCACCAAAGAAAAATATGTTAGGTCCCTATAATACTAATGTAAACCCTTATTTTTATTGTTATTTTATCCCCCTTATTGTTATTTTTGGGCCCGTGTAGTTATTATTGTGCCCCATTATTATTTTTGTGCCCTTACATTATTATTGTTATGAAGGCTCTGATTATATTATGACCCCTTAGAATCCTATATATAGAAATGAGGTTTTACCATTTGAATCATCCAATAATTGTTCATTTATGTGATGTAAATGAGGCTTCCCCCTCGAATAGGATATTTTTCAAGTCATTGACCTGCATTTTATTCTATTTTGTGAGTCGGTTTCATAACATTTTATCAGAGCTTTGGATTCTATGGTTTATCTTCTTCAAACAGGTCATATTGGAATTTTCGCTATAACGTTTTTTATACGAGGCTTCAGAATATGAAATTTCTATCACGTGGAGTAGAAATATTGATGAAAATTGTGTAAAAAATTTAGATATTAGCTCGTTATATTTTTGGAGATATGATCTAGGGAATTTGGGGTTTTTGCATGCTCAAAAATTTAGTCTCAAATAGGTGATCTAGGGTAAACCATCATAACTTTCGTTTTATCCATCAAAATTGAATTCAATAAAAAGTGGATGAAATCAAACATAATATATTTTTTCTGTTGTAGAAATTTTAGGGCCAAAGGTCTAAACACTGATATGTGAAACTCCATACAAGTTAGCACTATTGTACTAGTCTAAATCAGGTCATCGTGGGAGATTGGTCATAACTCTTTCTTGAAGACTCAAATCTCGGTCTGTCTTGTGGGGTTCGAAAGAATACTTAGATTAATACCATGGAAAGAAATTTAAGACCCTAGAGATCCAAAATTATATAGATACAACAAATTCAATATAGAGCTCCTACAAAGCAAGTGATTTAATGAGCATAGTAAAGGATAAATATCATTGTTTTATTTCAAAATGAATCAAAGAAAGAAAATTGAAACACCTATTAAGAAAATAGAAATATCTACTATGACACATGAATAAGAGGAATAATTTCATCACGATATATCAAAATTGCAAGACCAAGTGCAAGAATTCTCCCTCTCACAAAGAGTAACCAAAACTGAAATGGAAGCTAAGATGCATGGTATAGAAACAAAAATGAAAGACAAAATGGAAGATTTGAAGAATGGTTTAAAAGTAGACATAGAAGGGTTGGAGGAAGGTTTGACAAAGTTGTTAAAAGAAATTCTTCCTAATAGTGAAAATGTATTAGATTAAACTCGTGATAAGAACAAAAGAAATTTTAGTCACGATTTCATAGACTCTAACATTGGATTTAAGACCAACTATATTCCAAAGATCGATATGAGGAAGTTTGATGGAGAATATGGATACTACAGATGGAGCAATATTTTGATCTCCATAATGTGCAAAACACAAAAACGGTACACGCTGCAACTTTATATTTAAAACCCAGTCAGTTTGTATGGCATCGATGGCTTTCTTATCGTAAACCATTTGCCACTTGGTCAATTTTTACGGAGGAAATGATAGCACATTATGAGGATACAAATAGCAACACCTTTTTTAGCCAATCGATAAATATCAAATAAAAGGGTTCAATGGTGGAGCACATAGAGGAATTCCAAAAATTGAATATAAGGGTAAATGATATTCATAGGAGCATAGGATTGATGTCTTCATAGGGAATTTAAAGGATAACATTAAACATGAGGTTCTCCTTTAGGAACCTGATTCATTGGAGAAGGTGTTCAGTTGGCAAGAAAAATTGAAAGAAAAATTATGGCAACAAGGAATCCTACCACTGAAAACAACAAATATGGAAGTTTGTTACTCCTAACATTCCACAACCTATAATGTTAACACCACAATAATTGGAAGAAAAATCAGTAAAGGGATTGATTATAGTTGTGATATAAAATACACTAAATGTCATAAGTGTACTGAGAAGAAATGATTTTACAAAGATTGTGAAGGGGGGAATAAATGGAACAAGAAGCTTTGAAAGAAGAGGATATACATCAGGAACTAACCCTAGAGAAAGAAGAAATGAATCCAAAAAATATATTGTAATCCATTGGAAGGAATTACCACTCCTCAAATTCTCAAGATAGATATCACGAAGAAAAATGTAATAGTGTTGATTGATGTGGGTAGTATCCATAATTTTATTCATTGTAAGATATCGAAGGAATTGAATTGCTTCCTATATCTAGCAACAGAGTGTCAAGTGATGGTTGCCAATGGAGGAACTATAAATGTCTCTGGAAAGTGACATAATATTAAGCTAACCATGGATGGATATCTATTGAATATTCCAATGATTTCCATTCTAATGGGTGGTGATGATGTTGTACTAGGCGTCTAATAGTTACAATATTTGGGTACAATAGATTTTAATTTTCAAGAATATTTCTTGAATTTTTTTGGGAAGGAAAGGAATTTGAATTAAGGGGTATCACAAGGAAACAAGGAAAGATAATCATCTACAATGACATGAAAAAAATTCTAAATAAAGAAAAAAAATTCATAATTGCGTAATTATGCTCACTAGAGGTTCAAACATCAAAATCATCTATTTCTCCATATCTCCAAAATTTATTGGATAATCATTCCAATTTTTTTAGACTCCCAACACTAGTAGAAAATGGCTAATTAGTTACTAAAAAAATGACTAAAATTTGCATATAAACGACTATTTTTCAGTTAGTGACCAATATTAGCTAATTTACAGTATCTTATAATGCGACCAACTTTTGGTCATTTTTAGCTTAGTCATTAATTGATTATCTCAATTTTGTTATTTAGTTGTATATTTGGTCATTAATTTGATCATTAATTTAGTCATTGATTTATTCATTAATTTAGTCATTGATTTGATCATTAATTTAGTCATTGATTCGGTGATTAATTTGGTCATTGATTTGGTCATTGATCTAATCATTGATTTAATACTTGATCTGGTATTTAATTGTCATAATTAATGACCAAATATACAAAAAAATATATGACTATAACATCACCTAAGAAAACCCATTAATGACCAAAGAAATATGACCAAAATATTGGTCGTGTTATAAGATATTGTAAATTAGCTACTAATAGTCACATATATGCAAATTTTAGTCATCCTTTGAAATCAATTAATGACCGAAGAAATATGACTATATTTTAGTCGTGTTATAAGATAATCTAAATTAGCTACTAATAGTCGTATATATGAAAAAAAATTTCGTATATTCATTTTATTTGTAATCATAATTAATCAATATAAACTACTATTTTAATAGTTTTAAATTGATTTTATGTCTTCATTATTAATCAACGTAAATTAATTAGTATGATTTTGCAACTAAATTTAAAAAAAATTTCATAAAATTTACATGTTCATCTAATATGAAAACGCAAAGTTACATATGTTAATTAGAATACCAAGTAATATCAAGTGCAACTATAAATAATTTCAACCACAAATTATATTATATAAAATGTCAATTATTACAATATGAGCTTCCAACTTAATAGTGGTTCGAGTAAAATTTACAGAGAAGATATTGTTCATCGCTTCAAAACATTATCATTATCTTGCCAAGGAATTGCAAGTGAATTCACCAACTCTGAAAACTTGACCATCGGTATTTATCTGTGTGTATTATGCGGGATATTGGCTCTAAGGGCACCACTGGACCAGTACACCTCTCTCTCTTTGTGACGCTGCTATTATTGTTCCCCTCTTTCTTCAATCCTTGCTTCTTACCATCAATACTGAGTCCATTTTCTGCAAAAAGAAAACAAAAAAAGTTACAATGCAAATTATAAGACATGAAATTTGATCGTAGCTAGATTCAAAGACCCCTATGGTGAAATGTAACAATTCAATATCAAAATTTCAATTTTCCATTTTTGGACTGACACAATTAAAAATTACTAACCTAAATGACTAATTCATATACTTTTTGTACTTATTATTTGATCATATTTTTATTCTTGGATTATAATAGTCATTTATGTTGATCATTATTATTTTGGTTAGTTATTATCTAGTCATATATTCTAATCCTAGACTAAATTAGTCATTTATGTTAGTCGCTTTTAGTTTAGTCACTTATTATTTAGTTGTATATTTTATCCCTACACTAAATTAGTCGTTTAAGTTAGTCATTTTTAGTTCGGTCACTTAAAATTGCTCAAATTTAGTAGTAATTCACTCGAAATAACTGTGGTGGCTAACTTCTTTAGTCACCTAGTCACTAATTTCATCATTTTCTACTAGTGCGATGAACACTGGAATATAAAATAAAGTTGACTATAAAGAATTTATACGATATATACCTCAACATCAACAATATTGTTAATGTCATTTTCCCCCATAAAAGCAATAAACTCGAACAAGTTTTTTTTAGTTGGGAAATAGTGTCCACTATGTGGCCAGATGACCTGTATAAACAAAACAAATAAAATTTCAAAAATAAACACAACAAAGCTAGAAATTTATACTAATTATTTATCATGCTCCAGTTTTGTATTTGTATCGTTTCCTCTAGTTATCTCTAAGAAGCAGTGACACTTTAACAATAATACTAGTTAGTAGAAATTTAATGGGTGGAGCAAAGTATTGCTGACACAAGATTACAACAAGAATCTAAAAAGGAATAAGAAAGGACTTTTTAAATTGTCAGACTAACCAGGAATATAGCTTCAATATAGTAATATTCAATTATCAACGTACTATTCCAAGCGAAAAGGAATCCAATTCCCATAAACCAACAAATTATGTATGCCCCTTGTTTTTCGTGTAATTAATTGAGCAAGATTAGCACCTGAAATTTCCATTTAGAATCTCTAAAATGGTTCTATAAATATTCAAAGAAAACTTAATGTTACTCATATATACAAACAACTCATCTCTAATTCCACCAAACTTCAAAAGGATTGATTTGATTCCAACCTTATATTTAAAACTAGTATATTTATGTATTAACCTAGCAGTTGTTGCTCTTACCCAACTATTTGAATTGTTAAGTTGATCAATCAATAAAGAAAATGAGAAAAAAAACAAATATCCATGGACATCAGCCATTTTCATAATTTCTGCTATCGTTTCAAACAAATTCTCAAATACATCGAGATCCTCAGTGGCTTCCAAAGCATGTTTCAATATTCCAAGCATATTTTATTCTTTTGTTTTTTTTCATGCATCATCATCTTCAAACAAAATATCAATTACAGTATTCTCAGTGAAGTAACGAATTTTCAAAAAAAATTATATCATCACAACCTTCTTCTCATAAAGTGGAAGTATATCTAGGCATTTTAACCACAAAGGTTTTGTTCCCAGAAGGCCACTTTTGATTGCATGGCATAGAAGACAAGAAATTATTCCCACTATAGCAACATGAAATTGCTCTAATGATTCACTAAAAATAAGTCAAGAAAAGAGAGACTGACAAATACTGAAAGTAAACTCTAACAGTTCTACTATTAAGAATGTATTTCCTTTATATCTGATATAAAGTTACATCAAGGTAACTTTTCCTTGAGTTAGATGAAATTTGTTTATCACACTGAGCACAAAAGAATCCTCGTATATGAACATCTATGTTTCCGAAATTCACTTTCAAACCAACATTTTTGTGGATTTTACACAGCAAGTTGGTTGCATAACCGGTTGCTAAAGGAGTAGCAGATAAACATGCAATGTATCCAATATAATGAGCTAAAATTTCACAAAATTTGTCAGATTTGTCTTCAACAAATACCTCCAATCTTCTACACATTTTTGTAATAACATCATAGCTAGAATTGAATGCAAGAATTGGCATAGATGCAACATCTTCAACTTAGAAATCAGCAATCTGATCTTGCAATGCTAAGTCCAAAACCTAAAAAAGGTTTTCACTCATTTATTTGATCCCTACCTTAGGCAACATACTCATAATTCTTCACTTTGTCTTCTTGATGATATTATATTGGATGTCAATATCATAAAACAGCCATGGAATTTTTAAAATTGACAAAAGTTGTTATGTGTTCACAAATATTTCTCTGTTGCTTGTATTTTGAAATGTCTGAGAAAACACACTTAGCATTGAGCAAATCTTTAGTTGTACATTCAGCAATGCATCTAGGGCATATGGAATATAAATTTTGAAGGAAAGAACCCATGGTCAAATCATAAATAGTGGTCCACCGAATGTACAAGATTCTTGATAGGAATTATTTCTGTGTCCAGTGACGATGATGCTAAATGTATAAATTCGAAACAAGGCCTTTTTAATGTACCATCTCCTTAAGCAAATAAAATACAATATTCAGACATGAACGATGAGCTAATAAATCCTTCTACTTGAAGCCTTGTTTTGACAAGGCATCTATATAGAAATTTCAACATCCAAGAGGCAAATGGTTGCTAGTGTACCTCTCCTATAAAATAAATTATAATACCCACACCGTCTGGCGACTTAGAGAAAGTAGGAAAGCCACAGAAAGGTGTTGGAGAGCTGCAGATATAAAATTCAATAAAGGACATGTCAAAGCATGTTATAGACAAAGAATTACAAACTGTGAAGCTAGATTCAGTTGCATAAAATGATACAACAGATAATAGGTATGCCATAGGATAGTTACATAAAGTCCATTTTCTGGAATAGGAATTCATGACCAAATTGGCTGTTAAGGAAGCATGTCTGGTTGCCCAAGTGTAAAATGAATCTCTCTAAAAATTTAGAAGTGTGACTCCTTCACCCAGAACATAGAATGGTCCACTAGATAAGTAAGTCATTGGCCTGAATGGACTAGATAAGTAAGCTTTTGTGCATTGTGAAAAGAGAGTTTTGCACAAATTTTGGAATAGAAAAGACTAACTCTGAAGCATGGCAGGGGAATATTGATTCACATATTATAGAGCCTAATGAGTTATGACAAAAATAACTAAAGAAAATTTCATGAAAAAATTCAAAGTAAAAAAAAATAAAAGCAAGACAAAGTTCATGTACGCTAATAAATCCAAAAAAACATGAAGAAACCCCATACTACTTTTAATTCATCAAATGTGGAAATTAAAATAGTGTACAAGGGTTGTTTCTAGCTAAACACGTCACTGCTTACAAATCAATAAATTTATACAACCTGTAGAAAATATTTGAGAATAGTTTGATGTTTTTTTACACATTTGAAGAGGCCAAGCCATTAGTGAATAACCAGTAATTTCCAGCAAACTATACTCAGCATTTAGAAAAAATAAGGTAACATAAAATATAGTAGTAGTCGTAAATGCATTCAGAGTGTTGAGTGATCAATTTTTCTACCTATGTGAAGAATATACGACTTTCTCTTAGATCTATTTCAGCGTGCTCAAGCCTCACTTGCATATCCTACGATAATTCAAACACCTTTTTTAGATCTGGTCATCAAGGAAAACAATTGATATGTTGGCCAAACATATGATTATAAGGCACTCACAATTTCAACAAATATTTTAAGGGTCATCACCCCTTTGAGGAATTTGTTAGTCAATGGGGAGGACACTTTATATGAGAGGAAGTCACCTTGCGCACATTTCCAAGATATTATGATGAGGATTTCCAATCATAGATAATTACTTCTTCTTCTCCTTTGTAGATTGTACTTCTACCATGGAATTTTCCAAATGGAGCCTTCTGCATTGAATATTGATGGAATGTTCTACTCATGATGCCCCAAGTGCCACTTTATTGGAGTTTTTCATTTTCTTTGTGCATTCATTCAAGGTTTGAAGAAGAAATCCACTTTGGAGGAGGCCACACATGATTCTAAGGAGGATTAATTCATTGTTCATGAAGGTAGATACATGGTCAACCACATGGACAAGGAAACTTACTTTGTGGTGCCATTTTTGGAGGATTTTTGAAAAACCAACTCCATTATCATGTTATCGTTGACTTGTATCATTGAGCTGTTGATTGAGAGCATTATTGTAGTCTTTTTCTAAAAAAAAATCATTATTTTTCTTGGAGTAGAAAGGGGATCTCAACATCCCATTGCTATATTTAGTATATATTTGTTGAGGAGGTTTGAATGGTAATATTTTATTGTATTCCTTGCAAAGAATACTAAAACTAGGAAAATGTTGTAGTAATAGTTGTGAGCATGCTTACAGTGCTTCGGTTACAAGAAATCACACTATGGCTACTAAAATGAAGTGGTAGCAACAAAAGTTCAAGGTTTGGGAATCGCACTAGCCATTCGAAAAGGCAAGAAGGAAATATAAACATTGAAGGTCATTTTCCAAAACATTCAATAGGTGAAAATATAAAGATTCCTGGACAATACAATTTAAAAAATTTTGAAGTATTTTTTGGTAGGGGTTGGCATGCATTAGATGTCCCCTTATTTGTTGCAACTGATCAATGAATGGTTACAATCACAAACTTAGTAATTGTAAATAAGTTATGTACTCTAAAGTTGTTATCATTGTTACTTGGTAGAATGGATTTCATTCACATTGTAGATGGGAGCCTTTTGAAGGAAAGGGAGATATATATTTAGTGTGGTTATTGTTTTTTCAAAAACAAAAGCTTTTCAGAATTCCATCACAGACTCTGAAGTGTGTGGTATATGAATTGAGTAGATAGTGCTACGTAATAGGGAAAATTTATGAGCTAGTGTAGTCTGAAATTTTAATATGCCTCATACAGTTTTTTGAAGGAGGTTGTTAGTAACTATGGTCTTTAATAGCTGATTGACTACTCCTGTACATCCAAAAGTTTTTCATAATCACTCTAGGTTTGGTTTTCTCTTTTACTAGTTGATTGACTACTGCCTTACATCCCAAATTTTTTTGCGTTAATAATTCCAGCAAGTAACGAGATCTAATCTGTTTGCTTATATAGTTGGTTTTAGGGTAAATTAACATCCCAGTTGCATCTTTATCTAGTAGATTTGTAATATCATAGGTGGTAAATTTCTAGGATAGTGGTTTCAAAGAAATTTTAACACATACTATCAGATTCGACATTTGATAACATGCATTTTCATTAGTTTTCATGACATCCACTAATATTCCATTGCTCATTTTGTTGGTTAACTAGAGGATGGCTAGAAGTTGATGGCTTTAGATCACTTACATGTCTTAATTTTCAAATTATATAATTTAAGTGTCAATGAAATCCAACTTAATATTTAGTATTTCCCAAGCCACGTGCCTAAAATTGGGCATGGTAAAATTCATGAGTTCATATCTTTGGCATAATTTCAATTCTTCAAACAATTATTCTTCTCGGATCCTATGAATAACTGCAAAATGGAAATTAATACATTCTAGAAATATCAATATGCATACATGATATTGTTTACCACGTGCCTATCATGACTCCTTTAATGATTATCTGTAGCCATTTTCACATAGATATTACCAACAGAGAAAATAGTTTGAAATAGCATTCACAACACTGCTTTCAATATTGGAAATTTCTGCAATTAAATGAGGTATTCCACACTATATTATTTTCTGGAAATTTGAATATCAACAATATATATTTAAGGTAGTATAGAAATAATGTTCCTAGAAATTAAAAATGTTTAGTTCATATAGAGAGGAAAAATGTATACGAGAAGCCTCAAAACATTTCTAAAAATTGTAATACTAAAATTAGTATGATCGTACCTCGGTCCCAGATTTTATCTCAAGTATCTTCTTTTCCACAACCCCAGCTACTACTCTTCTAATTGTTTCCCATGTTGAAGATCTACCACCTCCCTACATAAAGAAATGCAGTTATAACACATAAATCACTAAGTTGTATCTTCAAAAGCAAGAAGCATTTAAAGAGAGGCATACTACTCAGCAAATAGGTGTGCTTAAGCATACCTGAATTCAACGAACACCATATTTTAAGTCATATGTGGCATCCGCATGAGATGGCCAACAGGCTAATGACATTTCACTATAATCCTGTCAAGTTTAGTAAAATTGCAATCAAGAAAGAGTGGATTTGGAATTTCAAAAGCTCATGTGTTGTAAACAACTATCTCAATTACTTTGTAAAATGCAATGACAAAATTTATGACACAATCCTGTTCTCTATTCAGAGTATAAATTCTGTAAACAAGCACTCATGATTTTAGTAGACCTAATCATCATAGAGTGAACTATCCTCGAGAAATTTTATGATTTATCTAATTACTTATCACATACTATTACTATAATGACATATGGTTAGAATCACCAAGACCACAAATTATTCCTAGAGGTCATAATCATGTTTAAAATTCATCTATTGTTATACAACTTTGTTCATGAAGAAATTTTTCATTATGAAAAAGTCACTTCTAGGTTATATAGTACCATCATTATTAACTCCTTTGCTAACTAGCCACAACGAATATTGTTTCAGATCATAAGGTGTTTTTGCCTCTCATTTTCTTTAAGGATCAAGAATTCTTTATTCATAATCAATCTCAAATAAGGGTGTTCCCCTTATAGACTTACACAATCTTCACTGTCTTATTGTAATAGTACCCATGATGCCTGAAGGTGTTGCTATCACTAGTTTGCATGCTCCACTTTTCAGAAGCAAATGATCTACTTCAGACACCCTAAATATTATGAAGGAGAGGTCCTTGAATATATCATGATGGTCATGATGGGTTTTTAATGTTGTTCAATATCTTAGCTTTTCTACCTTTCATAGGACAAATGTCCTGTAATGTGAAGAAATGTGAAACTTCTTTTCTTGAAAGGATCTATGAATTGGATGCCACTAATTATCTGACCTGTACCCAACCTTACACTATCTCAACTGTTGCAATAAAGTCATTCTACCATCCAACGAAGAAATTGATGATAATGAATCTTTTACTTTTGTGGGTGACAACACACTTACTTCAACTGATGACAATTCCTTCAAATGAGAAAATAGAAAAATCAAACTAAGTTGATGTACCTCTGATGTCCTGAAGATGTATGTTGTCTACCTTGTCATTATGAAGATCAAAATTTTGGAGATGTCACAATAGGTTACTGCTCACAATTCAAGTCCTTGGAGAGATAATATTTGAGATGGACTTACTGGGAACTAAGCCTTGATCAAGACTTTTGTTGTAATCCCTTGGACTAGAGAAGTCTTCTTGCAAGTTTGAACTCATTCTACATCAGATGTATAGTTAGACAACTAGCCTTCAAATAGTAAAATATTCATGCATGAAACTTAAGTGAGTTACGCCAATGACACTTTTGTTCTTTAGGCCCTAGTTCTAGTAGAAAATATTTATCATACTTATGTTCAATAGTCTTGTTCAAAGAGTAGAGGAGAGGCCACAAATTTCCAGCAACTACTTATGAGAACCTTAAACAACATCAAACTATAATCTGGCTCAAAACTTCAAATCAAATTTAAGAGAATTCAGGCCAAATAAATATCGGTCTGTATTGACGTTGTTTCAAGTGAACAATCCATAAGACAAGTTGTTTTGTTATAGGGCAGAAGAGAGTGATTAAATAAGTCCTCAAACTCGAACAGAAAAACCTTTGTACCAAGATCTATAATCTTCTATTAAAACTTATATAAGAATGGCTTGCAATGTTTGAAACTTGGATCAACATGAGCTGAAGTCATTCTTGAAACTTGGATAGGCATGAAGTCTCATCAACATATAGCTATGACTCATGTAGCTAGGTGTCAAATAGTTATCATGAAATGCTTGTAGACTAAGCCCTTAGAGTCTTTAATACACCTTCATGTATCCAACGAATCCCACAACACAATAGGACTATTACTTCTCCAAAATTCGGAATATTTCAGAGCATACATACTTGAAGTGAAAAGAATAGAAAATGAAGAATCCAAGATCAAACAAAATCTTTTTTCCTTAAGGAGGTGCGAATGACTGCTTTAGGACTGCAGGAAAGTTTAGCATTTCATTCTTATAGTGGTACTACAAAAATAATCCTTGTTTTTCAGAGTATAAGAATCAAGTCAATACTAGGCCTCTTGTTTGATTTGGCTAGACTTTGATGAACTCAATTCCTGTTAAAAATTTCGAGCTGCCTCTTATTCTGACGTACAAAGAATTGCTAGACTACTATGCAAAATCATGTCACTATGAGACCTCAACGTTTACTAAAAAATTTCATAGTCAATTTAAGGATCTCAGAGGGAAAATATCTCATGTGATATCTCTCATTTAAGCTACATACCTAATGAATCATGCCTTCAAGCTAGAATATCTCACTTCTCAGTTGTATTGCATTCTATTCTTGCTTGGGCTTGTACTCACCTGTGCTCTGATATACATGGATTGCAATTATATCATACACTATGGAAATTGGGTAACAAGCCACAGGGACTAAATGTGTCAAAAAATAAACCTTTAATGCTAAATAATAACATTGCACTACTACCAATGCCTTGAAGGAGTTAAAACTCTACTAGATTTCACCCTCAATACCTCTACTAGATCTCTCCATCATACCTAGTTCATTTGATAGATAGATGAGTAGTGCTCAGGTGCAGCCAGTCATCTTCTGCATTGAATATTGATGGATAGTTCTACTCATGATGCCACAAGTGCCACTTTATTGGAGTTTTGCATTGTCTTTGTGCATTCATTCAAGGCTTGATGAAGGAATCCACTTTGGAGGAGGCCACACATGCTTCTAAGGAAGATTCATTCATTGTTTGTGAAGGTAGATACATGGTCAACCACTTGGAGGAGGAACCATACTTTATGGTGCCATTCTTTAGGATTTTTGCTAAACCAACTCCATTATGATGTTATCGTTGACTTGTATCATGGAGTTGGTTGATTGAGAGAATTATTGTAGTCTTTTTCTAAAACATTTTCATGATTTTTCTTGGAGTAGAAAGGGGATCTCAAAATCCCATTGCTATCTTTAGTATAAATTTGTTGATGAGGTTTGAATGGTAATATTTCATTGTATTATTGTAGTATTTTTCTAAAATATTTCTGATTTTTCTTGGAGTAGAAATGGGATCTCAACGTCATATTGCTATCTTTAGTACAGAGTTGTTGAGGAGGTTTGAATGGTAAGAAATTATTGTATTCCTTGCAGAGAATCCTTGAGAAAGGGTATTTTGAATTTTTTTTGAAGAAACTTTAGACAATCAAGTCAGATAAATTGTGCTTTTCAAATATTCTGTTTTAGAGCCAAGGAAAACTAGATCATCTCTTTTATGGAAAAGTTTTGATTATATAGAAGGGATATTATGAAATGTTTCTAAAGAAACCTTAGACAATGGAGTCATGAGCATTGTGTTTTTTAATTGTTCTCTGATATACACAAAAATTCCTTGCTTCTAAAGCCCATTGCAATTAATATATTCAATCGACTTTATCAATTTCTCATGAAAATAGCGAGGATGACTCAAATTTGTCTTTATCGTCTCCTTTTGATCCAAAAACAATGCTTGCAAAATCTAGACTGTCTTCCATGGATTTTCCTGGGTCCCATCTAAGAGTCTAAGGATAATTTAAAATTTGAATAATGTTACCTATATTTTCCATTCTTAGTCCCAGGTTTGACAGAACATCCACTGTAGAATACAATGTTGTCTTTGAGTTGTCCATGAACATCTGAGGCTTTGTACTGTATAGCTTGCTAATCTCATCCCAAGGGAAACTGATACTTGCCAAAAGTATTAGATTTTCTAAAATACTACTACATTTTAGTGGATTTTTTTCCAATAAACAACAAATCATGTTCTTCTCAACTTGAAAACCATTCAAAACATTAGAAACAATTACAAATTTTTTATATACTTCATCCTTGAGAAGCGATGGGAATCAAGTACGATAGTTACTGTAGATATATTATGGTTATCCTAGTAATATTCAAATGCATTTGGTTTCAAAATACAATATAAAAAACCTACTACTATAAAGAACCGTTAGTACCATCATTTTAAACTCCTCTACTAACTAGGCACAACAAATATTGTTTCAAATCATAAGGTGCTTTTGCCTCTCATTTGCTTTAAGAATCAAGAATTATTGATTCATAGTCAATCTCAAATAAGGATGTTTCCATTATAGACTTACACAATCTTCATTATCTTATTGTAGCAATACCCATGATGCCTGAAGGTGTTGCTATCACTACTTTGCATGTTACGCTTTTTAGAATCAAATGATCTACTTCATACACCATACAAATTATGAAGGAGAGGTACTTTACTAGATCATGATGGTAATGATGGGTTTTGAACATTGTTCAATATCTTAGATTTTATACCTTTTATAGGATGAATGTCCTGTCATGTGAATAAATGTGAAACTTATATTCTTGAAAGGATCTATGAGTTGGATGTCACTAATCTGACTTGTACCCAGCCTTACACTTTCTCAACTATTGCAATAAAGTCATTCTACCATCAAATGAATAAATTGATGATAATGAAGCTTTTAATTTTGTAAGTGACAACACACTTACTTCAACTGATGACAATTATTTCAAATGAGAAAAGACAGAAATAAAACTAAGTTGATTTACCTCTGAAGTCCTGAAGATGTATGTTGTCTACCTTTTCATTATGAAGATCAAACTTTTGGAGATGTCATAATAGGTTACTGCTCACAATTCAAGTCCTTCGAGAGCTAATATTTGATATGGTCTTACTGGGAATTGAATCTTGGTCAGGAATTCTGTTGTAAACCCTTGGACTAAAGAAGTCTTCTTGCATGTTTGAACTCATTCTACATTAGATGTATACTTAGACAACTAGCCTTCCAAACAGTAAAATATTCTTGCATGAAGCTTAAGTGAGTTATGCCAATGAAACTTTTGTTCTTTAGGCCCTAGTTATGATAACAAATACTTATCATAATTATGTTCAATAGTCTTGTTCAAAGAGTAGAGGAGAGGCAACAAATTTCCAACAAATTATTATTAGAACCTTAAACAAAACAAACTATAATCTAGTTCAGAACTTCAAATCAAATTTAAGTGAATTCAGGCCAGATAAATCTCAGTCTATATTGAGGTTGTTTCAAGTGAACAATCCACAAAACAGGTCATTTTATTCTAGGGTAGAAGAGAGTGATTAAATAAATCGTCAAACTCAGACAGAAGAACCTTTGTACTTAGATCTATAATTTTCCATTAAAACTTAGATAATAATGGCTTGCAATGTTTGAAACTTGGATCAACATGAGCTGAAGTCATTCTTGAAACTCGTATAGGCATGAAGTCTCATCAACGTATAGCTATGACTCATATAGCCAAGTGTCAAATAGTTGTCAAGAAATTCCTGTAGACTGTGCCCTTAGAGTCTTTAATACACCCTCATGTATCTAGTGAATCCCACACCACAATAGGACTATTAATTCTCCAAAGGTTGAAATACTTCATACCATACCCACTCGAAGTGACAGGCATACAAAATGCAGAATCCAAGATCAAACAAAACCTTTTGTTCTTAATGAGGTCTGAATGACTTCTTTAGGACTATGGGCAAGTTTAGTTTTTCATTCTTATAGTGGTACTACAACAATATTGTTAGAAAATTAAATATTACAGAGCAATGAAACACATAAAATATGCAAAAAACACAGGTACACAAAAAACATAAAACCAGAGAGACACAGATATACGTGGTTCACCCATTTTGGGCTACGCCCACCCCGAATAGCCAATCCTTCCTTTCTGTCATCCACCAAAATGAAGAGACACAACCTACAATAGATCCGCTGTAATATCCTATGTTCTCTCTCACAGTCTCCCTCTCTGTTTCTCACTCTGAGAATACACATACCATACACAGCTGCAATACAATACCCTCATACAAGCAAGGGGGTGCCTTCTAGGGAAAAAAAACCTAAAATAAACTTAACTTCTACCATCAGATCATCCGCCTAATGAATGGCCCGGATTGACTAGAAATTACTATACTTTTAAAAGGAAATTTTACATATTTTTATAGATTCGGGGGCGCTGCCCCTGAAACCCCCCACCAGGGAGAGGCTCCATGAAGTCGCAGCCACCCCCCCTGCACCCCCCAGGCAACATTTAATTACGAGTGGCGTTGCCGCCCCCATTAAGGTACAAGGATCTAACGCTTTGATACAAAATAAACAAGATAATCAGGCTACACACCCAACAATCTCCCACTTGGAGACTGATTGTAGCAACTCCACCACTGCTTCATTTGATGGAAAATGACTCCTCTTTGGACCTGGTTGTTTCTAATCTTCATCGTCATCCTTGAAGACCAATTTAAACTGAGCATATCTCAGTTTTTCCCTGGTTACAACTTTTTTTAGCATATCTCTAGGATTCTGGCTAGTGTGTATCTTTTCTAGCTTCAACTGTCCATCTTCCAATACTGACTGTATGAAATGTTACTTGAGCTGTATGCGTTTAGTCCTAGAATGAAATGCTGAGTTCTTTTAAAGATGAATAGAACTTTGGCTATCACTGTATAGCGTGCCCATATCATTCTTCTTACCCAATTCATCCATAAAATTTTGTAACCAAATAATTTCCTTACTAGCCTCTGTAGCAGCAACATACTCTGCTTCTGTTGTTGAAAGTGCAACAACACTCTGGATTTTTGAAACCCAACTGACAGTTGTTCCACCTACAATAAATACATATCCTCTAGTGCTCCTCTTGTTATCTCTGTCACCTGCCATATCTACATCAACATATCCCTGTAGAGCAATGTTTGAACCACCAAAGCATAACGCTTGATTTGTGGTACCTCTCAAATATATGAGAATCCATTTTACTGCCATCCAATGTTATTTTCCTGAATTGTTCATGTACCTGCTTACAACTCCCACTGCATGTGAAATATCAGGCCTTGTGCAGACCATTGCATACATTAAGTTTCCAACTACTGATTCATATGGAACTTTAGACATATATTCCATTTCTTCATGGGTTTGGGGCACATCTCCTTACTAAGTTTGAAATGGCTAGCAAAAGGTGTAACAACTGGTTTTGCATTCTACATATTAAATCTTTTCAACACATTTTTTATGTACTCATTCTGAGACAGTGTTAATTTGCGATTTTTCCTGTCTCTAGTTATTCTCATACCAAGGATTTGTTTTGCAGCTCCCAAATACTTCATTGCAAATGAATTTTCCAATTTTCTTTTGAGCACATTTATTTCCAGCACATTAGACCCTGCAACAAGCATGTCATCTACATACAATAACAATATAATATAGCTGCCATCATTTTGCCTTTTCAGATAAACATAATGATCAGAGTGACATCTAGTATAACCTTGTTCAAACATAAACTTGTAAAATTTTAGATACCACTGCCTTGGAGCTTGTTTTAAGCCATACAAGCTCTTCTTTAACCTGCACACTAATTTTTATTTCCTCCAAATCTCTATGGAGAAATGTTGTCTTTACATCTAACTGTTCAAGATGTAAATCTTCTGCTGCTACAAGACTTAAAATAGTTCTAATTGAAGTCATCTTAACAACAGGAGAAAATATTTCATCAAATCAATACCTTTCTTCTGTGCAAACCCCTTCACCACAAGTCTAGCTTTGTACCTCTGTTTTCCTCCATCTTCTTCCTTCAGCCTGTAAACCCATTTATTCTGCAATGTAGTTTTACCTATAGGCAACTTGAATAAGTCCCAAGTTTGGTTATGCATTAAGGAGTTCATCTCTTCTTCCATGGCTAGCTCCCACTTCTTCCTGCTTTCAACCTGCATTGCTTCTTTATAACATTCAGTTTCACCAGAATCAGACAACAATAAATAATATAATGAAGGAGAGTATCGTTCAGGTGGTCTACTTATCCTGGAGAGTATCGTTCATGCAGTCTACTTATCCTGGTAGATCTTTTAACACCACTTTCAGGTGTTTGAGGCGCACGTTGCTGTTGTGGTGGTTGTTGTTGTTGTGGCTCTTGATTATTATTATTTTCAAGCACCTTTACCTTTTCTGTGATCTCATCAAGAACTGTGTATTATTTGTTTTCTTTTTCCTATTTATTTTCCTGCAACTGATTCTTATACAATACATTTTCATTGAATATTACATCTCTGCTCCTAATGATTTTGTGATTCTCATAATCATATAAGCGATAACCAAAATCATTAACACCATATCTAATAAAGGTACATTTCTTTGATTTTGCCTCAAGCTTGGTTCTGTTTTATTTATTAATATGGAATACCACCATCCAAGGAACTTGAAGGCCCTATTTTTATTAGATAAACAACAGTATCTATAACATCTTCCCAAAATTGTAAATACAATCCTATGTGAAATCTCATGCACCTTGCATGCTCCATGATTGTTCTATTCATCCTTTCGGACATTCCATTTTCTTGTGGTGTTCTTAGAACTATATTCTCTTTGTGAATTCCATCCTTTGAATAGTACCTATCAAACTCTTTGCTGTAATATTCACCTCCATTGTCTGATCTGAGACACTTCAACTTCCTTCATGTCTCAATCTCAACCAAATCTTTCCATTTCTTGAAAGTATCAAATACATCAGATTTATTCTAAATACAATAAATCCAAGTTTTTATAGTTGCATCATCAATAAAAGTAACATAATAATGAGAGCCACCAAGAGATGATACCTGAGTAGGTCCCCATACATCTGTATGCACAAGCTCTAATTTTTCGCTCTTCTTTTCTTTCCCAACTCTGAGAAATCTGACTCTCTTCTGTTTTCCATAAATGCAATTCTCACAGAAATCCAAATCAACATTCTTCAGACCTAGCAACAAATTTCTTGAGTGAAGAATCTTCATCCCCTTCTCACTCATGTGTCTGAGCCTATGATGCCATAATGTTGCATTTGCTCCTTTGGAATTTAAAGCATTAAAAAATTTAGAAATACCATTGCATAAATACAATGTACCAACCTTTTCGCCTTTTGCTATTACCAGGGCTCCTTTGGTGACCTTCCAAGTTTTATCCGTGAATGTTGTCACACAACCTTCACCGCCTAACTGCCCTATTGAAATTAGATTTTTCTTCGGATCTGGAACATGCATTACCTCCTTTAGTAGCCATTGGTTTCCATTTTGTTGTTTTACAAGAAATTTACCCATTCCAACAATTTTACAGGGGTTATCATCACCCAAACGAACTTTTCAAAAATATCCTTGAACGTAGTCATGAAAATATTTCTTATCAGGTGTGGCATGGAATGAAGCCCTTAAATCTACAACCCAAGAATCAGTAACACTTTTGAAAGAAAGAATCAAAGCATCTTGTAACACATCACCTGTCACATTTGATTCATGATTGTTTTCTTGTTTTGTGAATCCTTCTTTTCCCTTCCGAGATCTACAGTCTTTCTTTAGGTGTCCTCTCTTTCCGCATTTCCATCACTCTATCCCCAATCTGGACTTGGATCTGCCTTTCCTTGATTTACTGTGATATCTCAAGCTCTTTCCTCTTTCCATTCTTCTTCCCCTATACTCTGCACTCAAAGCATTACCCGATGTATCACCAGATATTTTCTGTCGCATTTCCTCGCTAAGGATAGCACCGACAACATCATCAAAATTTAAAGTACTAGATCTAGATACAGAGTTACTAATGGCCATAACTAAACCATTCCAGTTTTCTGGCAATGAGCACAAAAATAATAGAGCTCTAACTTCATCATCACATAACTTAACTGACTGGTAACTGTATTAAAATCATTTAAATGGTCTGCAACAGATCCACCTTCCAACATCTTCATATTAAATAAAGATTTCATAAGAAATACCTTGTTTGACGCGAAGGGTTTTTCATATAGTTTCGCCAATGCCTTAATCAAACCCTCTTGTTCTTGTTTCCTTCGAAATATTGAAGGCTACCAATGCTGCGAAGCACAACCGTACTGTTCTGAGTGCCTTTCCATCGAGAATCTCCCATTCTACGTCTGTCATAGCTATCAGCTTCTTTATTTTTCTGCTCAATGGTAGGTACATATCTTTCTGATACAGATAATATTCCATCTGCATCTTCCACAGCGGGAAGTTTTTGTCGTTAAATTTCTCGATCCTAAATTTACCATCTTCCTCCATTGCTCCCACTCAAACTAGGAAACCCTTCTTTCTTAAGAGTTTATCAGCCAAATAGACCTTTGGCTCTAATACCAGTTGTTAGAAAATTAAATATTACAGAGAAATGAAACACATAAAATATGTGGAAAACACAAGTACACAAAACACATAAAACCAGAGAGACATAGATATATGAGGCTCACCCAGTTTGGGCTATGTCCACCCCGAACAACCAGTCCTTCCTTTCTATTATCCAACAAAATGAAGAGACACAACCTACAGTGGATCCACTATAATATCCTCTGTTCTCTCTCACAATATCCCTCTCTATTTCTCACTCCAATAATACACATACCATACACAGCCACAATAAAATACCCTCATACAAGTGAGGGGTGCCTTCTAGGGAAAAAAACCTTAAACTAAACATAACTTCTACCATCAAATCATCCGCCTAATGAATGGCCCAAATTGACTAGAATTTACTATACTTTTACAAGGAAATTTTACATATGTTTTTAGCTTCGGGGGCGTTGCCCCCGAAACCCCCCACAAGGGGGTTCTCCATGAAGTCGCAGCCACCCCCCCTGGACCCCCTAGGTAGCGTTTAATTACGAGCGGCGTTGCTGCCCCCATTAAGGTACAGGGGTCCAACGCTGTGATACAAAATAAACAAGATAATCATGCTCCACAGCCAATGAATACTCCTTGTGTTTCAGAGTATAAGAACCAAGTCAATACTAGGCCTCTTGTTTGATTAGGCCAAACTTCGATGAACTCAATTCCTGTTAAAAATTTCGAGCTGCCTCTTATTCCAGACATACAAATAACTGCTAGACTCTTATGCAAAATCATGTCACTATGAAACCTCAATGTTTACTAAAAATTTCATTTTCAATGTAAGGATCTCAGAGGAAAAAGATCTCTTGTGCTATCTCTCATTTTAGCTACATACCTAATGAGTCATGCCTTCAAGGAAAAATGTCTCACTTCTCAGTTGTATTGCATTCTCTTCTTGCTTGGGCTTTTCCTCACCTGTGCTCTGATATACATTTATTGAAATTATAGTATACACTATTTAAATTGGGTATCAAGCCACAGGGCTTAAATGTGTCAAAAACTAAAACTTTAATGCTAAATAGTAACATTGCACTACTGTCAATGCCTTGAAGGAGTTACACATCTACTAGATTTCACCCTCAATACCTCTACTAGATGTCTCCATAATATCCAATTCATTTGGTAGATAGTTGAGCAATGCTCAGATGCAGCCATACATATTCTGCATTAAATATTGATGGAAATTTCTACTCATGATTCCACAAGTGCCACTTTATTGGAGTTTTTCATCGTCTTTGTGCATTCATTCAAGGTTTGAATAAGGAATCCACTTTGGAGGAGACCGCACATGCTTCTAAGGAGGATTCATTCATTATTCGTGTAGGTAGATCCATGGTCAACCACTTGGAGGAGGAAACGTACTTTGTGGTTCCATTTTTGGAGGATTGTTGCAAAACCAACTCCATTATCATATTATTGTTGACTTGTATCATGGAGCTAGTTGATTGAGAGAATTATTGTAGTCTTTTTCTAAAATATTTTCATGATTTTTCTTGAAGTAGAAATGGGATCTCAACATCTTATTGCTATCTTTAGTATATATTTCTTGAGGAGGTTTGAATGGAAATATTTTATTTTATTATTGTAGTATTTTTCTAAAATATTTTCATGATTTTTCTTGGATTAGAAAGGATATATCAACATCCTATTGCTATCATTAGTATAGAGTTGTTGAGGAGGTTTGAATGGTAGTATATTATTGTATTCCTTGCAAAGAATCCTTGAGAAAGGGTATTCTGAATTTCTTTTTAAGAAACTTTAGACAATTGAGTCACATGGATTGTGCTTTTCAAATATTCTCTTTTATAGCCACAGACAACTAGATCATATCTTTTATGGACAGGCTCTGATTGTACAGAAGGGATATTTTGAAATATTTTTGAAGAAACCTTAGATAATGGAGTCATGAGAATTGTGTTTTTTAGATGTTCTCCGATAGACACAACAATTCCCTGCTTCTAAATCCCAGTGCGATTAATATCTTCAATCAACTTGATCAATTTCTCATGCAAATAGCAAGGATGACTCAAATTTTTCTTTGTCTTCTCCTTTTGATCCAAACCAACGCTTGAAAAATATAGATTGTCTTCCATGGATTTTCTTGGGTCTGATCTAAGAATCTCAAGATAATTTAAAATAATTTTACCTATATTTTCCTTTCTTAGTCCCAGGTTTGACAGAAAATCCATTGTAGAATACAGTGTTTTATCTGAAATGTCCATAACAAGTTGAGGTTTTGTACTTTATAGAATTCTAATCTCATGCCAAGGGCATCCCAAGGGTGACCAATACTTGCCAAAAGTATTAGCTTTTCTTAAATACTACTGCATTTCAGTGGATTTTTTTTCGAATAAACAACAAATCTTGTTCTTCTCAACTTGAAAACCATTCAAACCATTAGAAACAGTCACAAATTTTTTATATACTTCATCCCTAAGAAGCGATGGGCAGAATGTACCATATTTACTGTAGATATATTGTGGTTATCCTAGTAATTCAAATGCATTTGGTTTCAAAATACAATATAAAAAACCTACTACTATAAAGAACCATTAGTACCCCAAAATTGCACAAGACCCCAAAAATATTTAAAATTATGTTTCTCTGATAATTATAAAAAGACTCCTAGAACATTTAAAATTTGCTCTGTTTATAACTAAATGCCCCAAAATTCTGTGATAAGGCTAGAATGTAATGCAACATTGATTGTCTCATTCATAAATATTTTAAGAAAAAACAGTATGCATAACTAAGGGGATAAGGGAGAATAGTGAGGAAGAACCAAATTTCAAACAAGGGACACACTTGTAATAAGAAGTTGAAATTTAGAGAAATATAATGTGTATTAAAAGGAATAATCCTTAATATGTTTAACTTTGTGCAAAAGGATAATAATGCACATCGAGCTATGGTCTAGTGGCAACTTGGAACAGTTGTTCTGACAATTGTCGCAGAAATGCTCCTCCCCTGCATGGGGTATGCTGGATATGCCTGTTAACTATGGACCTTGTACCAATCAATGATTGTATTGTTTAGGCCTTGAAGAAGATGATTGCAATAACTGTTGGCGAGGTACCATCAACCCATTATTTGCAAGTGCAGAAGAGTTGGAAGGTTTATCATCCGTAAAAATAGAGGTTATCGTTTAAAAATTAAAAAAAAAGGGACTATCATGGAAATACGCCGTTTTTTCCAAAAAAAATTGACAAACAAGCATGTATATGGAGCTTCACTGCAAAGAACAGATTATGGTTCCAAGTCCGAGCAGTATCCATTCCACTAAAATGACAAGGGACTTGCACACAATCCATCCTTTTGAACTCATGCAATAATGATGGGCCAATATAAGTGGGCGATAACAACACAAGAATGGAACCCTTTTTTACGGTGAACCATATGATCAACATCTATATTTTTCTCTATCGAGATCATCCAGTTTGGCATTAGGCGGATGTAAATGTGATTTAGGCTGGAGGGCTAAATAATTTCTATATAGTATAAGATCGACCATGCTGTGCAGTCCCTCTGTTCTTTGAGTTATGAGACTGATAAATTTGATTACACCCATTACAAGTGCAATTATTGGGCTTCTCCCCATTTTGACGTAAATTGTTGGGTGTGGAGCCTGATTATCTTGTTTACTTTGTATCATAGCATTGGACCGCTGTACCTTAAAAGGGGCGGAAATGCCGCCCATAATGAATCGCTGCCGTGGGGGGTCCAAGGGGGGCGGCAGCGTCCCCAAAGCTAAAAACAGATGTAAAATTGCCTTGTAAAAGTATAGTAATTTCTAGTCAATCTGGGTCGTTCATTAGGAAAATGATCTGACGGTAGAATTTATTTTTAGATTAGGGTTTTTTGCACTAGAAGGCAACCCCTCGCTTTTATGAGGGCATTTTATTGCGGCTGTGTATCGTATGTGTATTCTCAGAGCGAGAAACAGAGAGGGAGACTGTGAGAGAGAACATAGGATATTATAGTGGATCTGCTGTAGGTTTTGTCTCTTCATTTTTACTGGATAATAGGAAGGAAGGATTGGCTGTTCGGGGTGGACATAGCCCAAACTGGGTGAACCACGTATATCTGTGTCTCTCTAGTTTTTATGTGTTTTTTGTGCTTTTATTTTCTGCATATTTTATGTGTTGCATTTCTCTGTAATATTTAATTTTCTAACAACTGGTATCAAAGCCGAAGGTATATTTGGCTGATAAAATCACAGGAAAGAAGGGTTCCTGGTTCGAGTGGGATCAATGGTGGAAGATGGTAAGTTTAGGGTCGAGAAATTTAACGGCCAAAAATTTCCACTGTGGAAGATGCAGATGGAATATTATCTGTATCAGAAAGATCTGTACCTACCATTGAGCATAAAAACAAAGAAGTCAGCGGCCATGACAGACGTGGAATGGAACATTCTCGATAGAAAGGCACTCGGAATAGTACGATTGTGTCTTGCGGCGTCATTCACCTTCAATATTTCGAAGGAAACAACAACAGAGGGTTTGATTCAGACATTGGCGAAACTATATGAAAAACCCTCGGCCTCAAACAAGGTATTTCTTATGAAACGACTATTTAATATGAAGATGTCGGAAGGTAGATGTGTTGCATACCATTTAAATGAATTTAATACAGTTACCAGTCAGTTAAGTTCTGTAGGGGTAAACTTTGATGATGAAGTTAGAGAGTTGGAATGGTTTAGAAATGGCCATTAGTAACTCTGTCTCTGGAACTAATACTTTAAAGTTTTATGATGTTGTTGGTGCTATCCTTAGTGAGGAAATGCGACAGAAAAACTTCGGTGAGACATCAGGTAATGCTTTGAGTGCAGAGTTTAGGGGAAGAAGAATGGAAAGAGGAAAGAGCTCGGGATATCACAGTAAATCAAGGAAAGGCAGATCCACGTCCAAATCGGGGATATTGTTCTGGAATTGCGGAAAGAAAGGACACCTAAAGAAAGACTGTAGATCTCGGAAGGGAAAAGAAGGAGACACACAGCAAGAAAACAATCATGAAGCAAATGTGACAGGTGATGTGTTACAAGTTGCTTTGATTCTTTATTTCGAAAATGTTACTGATTCTTAGGTTGTAGATTCAGGGGCTTCATTCCATGCCACACCTGATAAGAAATATTTTCATGACTATGTTCAAGGAGATTTTGGACAAGTTCGTTTGGGTGATGATAAACCCTGTAAAATTGTTGGAATGGATAAAGTTCTTGTAAAACAACAGAATGGAAACCAATGGCTACTAAAGGAGGTAAGGCATGTTCCAGATCTGAAGAAAAATCTGATTTCAACAGGGCAGTTAGGCAGTGAAGGTTGTGTGACAAATTTCATAGATAAAACTTGGAAGGTCACCAAAGGAGCGCTGGTAATAGAAAAAGGTGAAAAGGTTGGTACATTGTATTTATGCAATGGTATTTCTAACTCTGTTAATGCTTTAACTTCCAAAGGAGCAAATGCAGCATTATGGCATCATAGGCTCGGACACATGAGTGAGAAGGGAATGAATATTCTTCACTCAAGAAATTTGTTGCCAGGTTTGAAGAATGTTGATTTGGATTTCTGTGAGAATTGCATTTATGGAAAACAAAAGAGAGTCATATTTCTCAGAGTTGGGAAAGAAAAGAAGAGAAAAAAATTGGAGCTTGTGCATACAGATGTATGGGGACCTGCTCAGGTATCATCTCTCGGTGGCTCTCGTTATTATGTTACTTTTATTGATGATGCAACTAGAAAAACATGGATTTATTGTATTCATAATAAATCTGATGTATTTGATACTTTCAAGAAATGGAAAGCTTTGGTTGAGATTGAGACAGGAAAGAAGTTGAAGTGTCTCAGATTATACAATGGAGGTGAATATTGCAGCAAAGAGTTTGATAGGTACTGTTCAGAGCATGGAATTCGTAGAGAGAAGACAGTTCCAAGAACACCACAAGAAAATGGTGTGTCAGAAAGGATGAACAGAACAATCATGGAGCGTGCAAGGTGCATGAGATTGCATGCAGGATTGCCTTTACAAATTTGGGCAGATGTTGTAGATACTGTTGTTTATCTAATAAACAGAGGGCCTTCAAGTTCCTTGGATGGTGGTATTCCAGAGGAAGCATGGACAGGTAAAAAGGTAAACTACTCTTTTTTAAAGCTTTTTGGTTGTGAGGCCTTTGTCCATATTAATAAAGAAAATAGAACAAAGCTTGAGGAAAAATCAAAGAAATGTACCTTTATTGGATATGGTGTTAATGATTTTGGTTATCGCTAATATGATTATGAAAATCACAAAATCATTAGGAGCAGAGATGTAATATTCAATGAAAAGGTCTTGTATAAGAATCAGTTGCAGGAAAAGAAACAGGAAAAAGAAAGAAAGGAATACGCGGTTCTTGATGAGATATCTGAAAAAGTAAAGGTGCCTGAAAATAATAATAATCAACAACCATAGCAGCAGCAACCACCACAACAGCAACAGGCACCTCAAACACCTGAAAGTGGTGTTAGAAGATCTACCAGGATAAGTAGACCCCCTGAACGATACTCTCCTTCATTATATTATTTATTTCTGACTGATTCTGGTGAACCTGAATGTTATGAAGAAGCAATGCAGGTTGAAAGTAGGAAGAAGTGGGAGCTAGCCATGGAAGAAGAGATGGACTCCTTAATGCATAACCAGACTTGGGACTTAGTCAAGTTTCCTGCAGGTAAAACTACATTGCAGAATAAATGGGTTTACAGACTGAAGGAAGAAGATGGAGGAAAATAGAGGTACAAAGCTAGACTTTTGGTGAAGGGGTTTGCATAGAAGAAAGGTATTGATTTTGATGAAATATTTTCTCCTGTTGTTAAAATGAATTCAATCAGAACTATTTTAAGTCTTGTAGCAGCGGAAGATTTAAATCTTGAACAGTTAGATGTAAAGACAACATTTCTCCATGGAGATTTGGAGGAAGAGATATACATGCAACAACCAGAAGGATATGAGGTAAAAGGGAAATAAAAATTGGTGTGCAGGTGAAAGAAGAGCTTGTATGGTTTAAAATAGGCTCCAAGGCAGTGGTATCCAAAATTTGACAAGTTCATGTTTGAACAAGTTTATACTAAATGTCACTCTGATCATTGTGTTTATCTAAAAAGGGAAAATGATGGTAACTATATTATATTGTTATTGTATGTAGATGACATGCTTGTTGCAGGGTCTAACATGCAGGAAATAAATGTGCTCAAAATAAAATTGGCAAATTCATTTGCAATGAAGGATTTGGGAACTGCAAAAAAAATGCTTGGTATAAGGATAACTAGAGACAGGAAAAATCGCAAATTAACACTGTCTCAAAATGAGTACATAGAGAAGGTGTTGAAAAGATTTAATATGCAGAATGAAAAACCAGTTAGTACACCTTTTGCTAGCCATTTCAAACTTAGTAAGGAGATGTGCCCAAAGACCCAAGAAGACATGGATTATATGTCTAAAGTTCCATATGCATCATCAGTTGGAAGCTTAATGTATGCAATGGTCTGCACAAGGCCTGATATTGCACATGAAGTGGGAGTTGTAAGAAGGTACATGAATAATCCAGGAAAAGAACATTGGATGGCAGTAAAATGGATTCTCAGATATTTGAGAGGTACCACAAATCAAGCATTATGCTTTGGTGGTTCAAACATTGCTCTACAGGGATATGTTGATGCAGATATGGCAGGTGACAGAGATAACAGGAGGAGCACTACAGGATATGTATTTACCGTAGGTGGAACAACTGTCAGTTGGGTTTCAAAAATCCAAAGTGTTGTTGCACTTTCAACAACAGAAGCAGAGTATGTTGCTGCTACAGAGGCTAGTAAAGAAATGATTTGGTTACAAAGGTTTATGGGTGAATTGGGTAAGAAGCATGATATGGGCACGCTATACAGTGATAGCCAAAGTGCCATTCATCTTGAAAAGAACTCAACATTTCATTCCAGGACTAAACACATACATCTCAAGTACCATTTCATACGGTCAGTATTAGAAGATGGAGAGTTGAAGTTGGAAAAGATACACACTAGCCAGAATCCTGCAGATATGCTAACAAAAGTTGTAACCAGGGAGAAACTGAGAATGTGCTCAGTTTCAATTGGTCTTCAAGGATGACGATGAAGATGAGGAACAACCATGTCCAAAGAGGAGTCATTGTCCAGCAAATGAAGCAGTGGTGGAGTTGCTACAATCAGTCTCCAAGTGGGAGATTGTTGGGTGTGGAGCCTGATTATCTTGTTTACTTTGTATCATAGCATTGGACCCCTGTACCTTAAAAGGGGCGACAACGCCGCCCATAATTAATAGCTCTCGTGGGGGGTCCTTGTAAAATTATAGTAATTTCTAGTCAATCTGGGCCGTTCATTAGGAAAATGATGACGGTAGAAGTTATGTTTAGATTAGGGTTTTTTGCCCTAGAAGGAAACCCCTCACTTTTATGAGGGCATTGTATTGCGGATGTGTATCTTATGTGTATTATCGGAGCGAGAAACAGAGAGGGATACTATGAGAGAGAACAGAGGATATTACAGCAGATCTACTGTAGGTTTTGTCTCTTCATTTTTGATGGATAATAGAAAGGAAGGATTGGCTGTTCGGGGTGGACATAGCCCAAACTAGGTGAACCACGTATATCTATGTCTCTCTAGTTTTTATGTGTTTTGTGTGCTTTTATTTTCCGCATATTTTATGTGTTGCATTGCTCTGTAATATTTAATTTTCTAACATAAATACAATATTCTTCCTTCATATTTGTTTGTCCAAGGAAGCTTCCCTCTAGAGTCCATAGCTTCCTATCTGTTCTGTTGGATTCAGGCAGAAAACCCATCAAAACCTTCTTTAAAACAATGTTACAGGAGGCAGGAAATGGTATAATTTGCTGAAAATAGACCTAGATTGGCCAAAATCACCACCACTAAAGGTCCTCCAGAAATGGAAGAAAACAAAGCAACAGTTCCATCAGGACAAGAAAATGCTTGTCAAGTTCTAGGTGACATTAGGAATTTTGTTTCTGCCATGCCCAAAGGAATACATGTGTTGTTGGTTCTAAATAATTTTTTTCTGTTCAATTGTCCAGTGACAAGGAAATAAGTTGACACATTAGCAAAAAATCAACATTTTCTACAAGATTCCCAACTTGTGAATAGACCTGATGAGAATCTGTGGGTGGGAGTGAAGCAAAAAAATACACTCTCATTTATAGGGAACAATAAACATCAAATTGTGCATGAATTTGATATGGAAGATCAGATGAAATTACATCGAACTATACATTCTGTGGTTTAGAATGAGGAAAGATGTGAAGTGGAAATGGTATATTCAGTTGATACGATGTCAAACATTGACGAGGCTGAAGCAGGAGACCCAATGGTTATTTCGGAATATATACAAGACATTTACAATTTGTATAAAACTGGGCAGAATTTTAGTTGTGTTCCACAAGACTGCATGTCCCGGAAATTAGACATAAATGAGAGAATGAGGGCTATCCTAATTTACTAGCTCATTGACGTGCAAATGAAGTTTGAGCTCATGGATGAAACTATATTTTTGACTGCTAACATTATTGACAGATAAATTTCAAGGCAAAAAGTGATGAGAAATCATTTGCAATTTGTATGGTTCACTGCCATGCTTTTGGCATGCAAGTATGAGGAGGCCTCTATTCCTTTGGTTGATAAGTTTGTTCTTATCTCTGACAATGCATACACTAAAGGATAAGTTTTACAAATGGAGATATTGATACTTATTACTCTTCACTTCAATATGGTAGTGCCAACTCCTTATGTCTTCATGAAGAGATTCCTAAAGGTAGCTAAATCTGATGAAGGGATAGAGAGATTGTCTTTTCTCTTCATGGAGCTTTTCCTGGTGGAGTACGCTATGTTGAGACATCAACATTCCATGCTTGCAGTGGCCAAATTTTATACTACACAATGTACCCTAAAAATAATTCCATGTAGGAATGGAAGTATTAACTGCAACTTTGGGAATCTGCCAAGATGATGGTGCATTATCATTAAAAGGCAGGGAAAGGGAGGCTTACTAATGTTCACAAGAAATACTCTGACTCCAAATATGACCATGTAGCCAAGATAGCACCAGCTATATTTATTAGAGACATGGTCCTCTAGGATACTGACAAACTAACAATCATTTTATAGCATGGTTTACTAACTATGCAAGCTCATGTCATGTATTTTATTAGGTTTTTATTTTATGCATACATATTTTAGTTGGAATTCATATGATAAATTAAGCATTGAAGTGATCATGATGACATCATAATTCTTTGATGGACAAGAAGAGCACTGGCTTAATTTTAGTACCATCAGGATTTCCAATAACTGTTGAAACAAATAAATTGATGGTGTCTCAAGGGCTGGCTCAAAGCACTGAATCTTCCTCTGACCCTCAAGCTACTGGGGGTATATCTGGTGGAGCACCTAGTAGTGGGGATAGTAGCAATCTGAATACATGAAATGGATCCATTGTATCGAGTACAGGTAGAGGGCCAGCCATAGTGCCAAGTTCTCTGTTACCTACTGATGTTTTTGTTGTATTACAAAGTCCCTATTTGATTCGTATCATTTACCGCAAGAAGATTGCAGTTGATATGTGATGCTTTGCTATTGATCAAGTATGGTTGCAGCCAGCTATACCACCTAAGGGCGGTGCTCCTGAAGGAGACTCAATGCTCTATCCACAATTTCAGAAATTTTTCTTGAGGTATGTTGATGCCGGATTAAATACTTTGAAAACTCATCTTAATACACATTTAGGGGTCCTAGGAACTTCAGATCATTCAAGTATGAATGTTAGGCAGTCTCCCATCGGTAGTGCCAATGAGTAGGCACCATTTCTCCTGTAATTTCTTAAGCAACACCATTAACCTGAAGGGAAGACACTATATTAAATAGAGAAACTAATATAAAAAATGCATTGGAAACACAATGTTTGCTGACACATAAAGTGGGAATGACTTTGGTTGATTTTCCTAAGACTATAGGAACTGGTTTTCCAATGGATGAGGATGAAGATAGGTCTATTTATGTTCAACTTGGGAATGATAGTGGTTATGGAGGTGGTTGGGTCCCTCTTGCTTCTCTTAATTATGCGACATTGTGAAGTACCTTGTAATTCTATGGTCATTTCACCAGTTACTAGACATTTTGCGCTCAACTTTGAAAGCAGATGGATAATTGGTTGATTACTTATTCTGTCGTACAACTTTGATTTTTTGTGTCAAGGGCCATGTGTATGAAGTAATTTTTCCTGATTTAGGAGGACAAAATAAAATTCAAATTCAACTTTGCATGCACGATATAACTATGGAGAATTATAACCTATACACGCTAGCACAGTAGCAACAATAACCAATACCATGAAAGCAAACAAATAGCCAAGATGAACTAAAATTTTAGGAAATTGATGAACTATGTGACCCTTTTAGCAGGTATCATGAGTATGAAGTAATTTTTCTTGATTTAGGAGGACATAATAAAATTCTAATTCAATTTCATATGCAAGGTTTGAGTGTGGAGAATTATAACCTGTACACACTAGTGCATCAAAAAAACTAACCACTACCATGAAAGAAAAAAAATAACCAATATGAACTAAACTCTCAGGAAATTGGTGAAATATGTGACTTTTTTAGTAGGCGAGTGGTATCAGAACCATATTATGCATTTAAAATTGCTTCCTTTGTCACTTTTTTATTGATGCCAATTTGAGTTATTCGAGAATTTTTGAAGCTCATTGCATGGAAGCAGGGGATAGCTCAAGATCAAGGTGTTGATACAGTTCCCTGAGAAAGGCCCCGCATTGAATTATGCTTAGACATTCACTTATGGATGAATTCTTACGCAATAATGTCCCTAGACAATGCAAATCTAGATTTTTCAGATAAAGCAACCAGTGCTCTGTCAAAGAGCAACATTCATTATGATCACTCACACAATGTAGTGGATTTTGAGCTGATTTTTTTCCTTGATCCTGCTTATTTTTCTCGTGTAGATGTTTCCAGCGGTGCAGGTGGGTTTCTTCAATGTGTTTCCTTATTGAAATATTCTTTCGATGAAAATCTAAATGTGTCTTTTTTAAGCATGGAAGGTAGTCATCATGGATGTGTCAGTGGGCGTTGTACTGAGGATTGGGAGCATTATAAACAGAGAGAATCTAAAGCAGTGAAAATTGTTAGATGTGGAAGTGGAGTTTGTGGGAGTTCAATAGATGTTAGTCAAGTAATATTGCAAACTGTGGTTGAAACATTACAACATTACTTTCAATCATCTTTTCTTCATCATTGATATGGTGCAACCAGTAACACTTTCTATATGTGGCTTCACAGCTTGATTTTTTACTATTGTATTATTGGCCTGTCCATGGCTTCTTTCCTATCGTCCACATAATCTAGTGTATTTTGGTTTACTATAGTCCTTGATCCTGCTTGTGCTCGTAATGTAAATGGTGGCAGTGCAGCTTGGTTTCTTCACTATGTTCCTGGAAGGTAGAAATATGCAATTGGTGAAAATCCTAATTTTTTTTTGAGTGAAGATTGTTAGAAGTGAAAGTGGAGTAGGTGGGAGTTCAGTGGAAATTTGTTAAGGAAACTGCACATTGTAGCTAAAACTTCCAGAATTCCTAGTGATCTTCTTTGATTCATCTCCAAAACGTGTAAATGGTAACACTCCCTTTATGTGGCTTCAAAGCTTGAGCTCTTATTATTTTACTATAGCCTTGTTTTTCTCTTCTTCATCTTCATCATGCACCATTCGGTGAACTATGGATAATGTCGTAGAGTCTACTTCTGTGAAAAGGCTTGAAAAAAGATGAAGGATATTTAGGTTAAACAATCCATCTACCTAAAGATACCGTTACATAATGCATTCTAATTTTGTTCAATCTAATATCTCTTATTTATAACATTATCAAATATTTTAGATGCAGCTTTGACTAACAACAACTTCATTCTTTTAACCAAATTGTTGGCAATGCGAACTTTCTTACGATTTTGTTCCTGTACAGAAAAATGATTCACTTTGGCCTGTAAGTTGATTTTGATGTGTATCAGACAATCGTCTTCTCTCATGTTTGATTTACGTTGGTCATGAAATTCTATATCTATTACAAGTCGAATATTCTTTTCAAAGTTGTATTATTCCTTGTATCTACATAATCTTTAGTAGATGACTATCATGTGACAATTTAGTAATGACTAATAGACATGGAAACTCACTAACTATCACGGCTATGATTGCAAGCAGAGCTGCCAGACTACCATAGGCAAACTTGATGGACATGTTAATTTGAAAATAAATCTGGTAAAAAAGAGGTTTGGGAAATAAAATTTGAGCATTATAAAAATAATAATATCTTCAAATACTTGTCATGTTTATATCAAACATATTATGTAGAGAAACTATGTATTGATTTCTATAAATGTTGAAAAAATGAGACATGGGTTTCAAGTGTTCGTTCGTGAAGGTTGCAGTAATTTTTTTTTTTTCATGAGAATAATTGTGCAACAGTATGATGGAACACTTATGGAGTCAAAGGCAATTGATTAGAAATTTTTACTCAATGGTGTTGCAAAAAATGGTGTCCAAGGATGGTGGGAAAATGATAAATAAAATCCCTAACTTATAAATATAGTACTTATGGGAAAAAGATAAATAGGATGACTAATTTATGGTGTCCAAGAATAGTGGAAAATGATAATGATAAATAGGATCACTAAATTATAAATATGTCGCTTGATGGTCATGACGGACCTTAAGCATCTCAATAAGAAGTCCTTAAAATGGTAAAATTTTATGTCTTCAAAGTAGTCCCTAGGAAACCATTGGAGAGGTGATGAATTTTTTTTAAATGCACAGGTGATTGGTTTTTATCAACTGAATCCTAGAACTCATGCTTGAGCCTCTATTGAGCTATAACAAGGAATGTAAACGCTTGGCATTTCTAGTGTAGCAACCCTTGGTCATCGTAGACCATTTGACCCAATGACTTGGAACCAGTGTCTTTATTCTACTTTTTGAAATATTTAAGGGGCTATTCAGATAGGATCTTGGAAGGTGAGTTTATCATGCTTGGTTTTGTCATGATGGTAGGTTTTGAAGTGGCATTGAACAGGGCTTGCTTGGTCTCTTGGACAATTGCTTGTAGCTTCTTCAATGCCTCCTCCTTTTTTGTCAAACCTTGGTAACTAAGCAGTCATTTCGGTGAACCTCTCCTCTTACCAATTACCTAGCTAAATGAATTTGATTCATAATTGCAAGATTTGCAAGATGCTCTTGTATAATTCTTACCTCATGTTGGTGAAAGAGTCTTGGCATTTGGCTAGTTCTTTTTCTAGCTCATGTGATTTTTTCATCTAATATCAAATTTCCTCTTGGATCTATCTATTTAAGTTTCTTAAATATGCAAGCCTCTCCGTTCAAATATTTTCCCGTGCTAGGTGTCCTTCAATTCGAATTGCTAAGAAGTCTTGACATTAAGAATTTTTGAGGCATCTTAATTTTGACTCTGCTAACAACTAAATTCGGATTATAGCAACATCAAGAAATTGGACTTAGGCACTTCGTGTTACTTGGAGTCTTGAGATAGTACTTTTGGAGTATCACTGAGAGACTATTTGGAGCACTCCCAAAGCCATCATCTATAATAGTGACTAAAAATTTTAGAAGCAACATTTTGATTTGACACAAAGAATTCTGTGGAGCATTACTGTAGAATTTTATTGAAGAACTTCCTTTAGAACATCCTTGTTGAAGATTATACAAGCATCATTTGGATAGTATCATTAAAAAAAAAACATTTGGAGTAGTCTTGGAAATTTGTTAAGGAAACTGCACGTTGTGGCTGAAACTTCCAACACTCCTAGAAATCTTCTTTTCTTTAGCTCCAAAAGGTGTAAATAGTAACACTCTCTTCAAGTGGCTTCACAGCTTGAGTTCTTATTATTTTACTATAACCCTATTTGTGGCTCATTCATCTTCGTCATGCACCATTCGGTGAACTGTGGATAATGTCATAGAGTCTAGTACTATGAAAAGGCTTGACAAAAGAGGATGGATCCTTGGTAGAAACAATCCATTCGCCTGAAGATACCGCTACATAATGCATTCTAATTTTGTTCCATATAATATATCATATTTATACCATGGTCAAATATTTTGGATGCAACTTTGACTAACAACAACTGCATTCTTTTAGCCAAATTGTCGGCAATGCGAACTTTCCTACAAACTTGTTCCTATACAGAAAAATAATTCAATTTGGCTTGTAAGTTGATTTTGATGTGTATTAGACAATCTTAATTCTTCAATCCTCTATTACTGCCTGAGAACGACACTGGTAGGTGTTGATCATGATATGTTAAGATGGTCTGATCTCTTTATCTGTCAGAAAAAGAAGTGAGCATGCTCATCCTCCTCCATTGGAGTGATTAGGGATCAAATTTAATATTTAATAAATCTATATAAACCAAAAGATACATACAGATATTCTAGAGGGACGATTGGTGCAGGACCAACTTATTCTCACTCATTTTACAAGTTTCCAACACCTGACTAAGCAAAGGTATTTCGCAGCTGCTGGACTTGTGTTTTTATGTCAGATCAGTTTGGTAGGCTCAGGATATGAGGATAATTGGTTGTAAATTCAATAACCAAAGTGTTTTTAGTAATTGAATAGTTTCCACTCCTCTGGTTGTGATTTGAGATAATAAAAATAATGATTCAGAGTAACTATTTCCATAATTTAAAAAAACCATCCAATCAACCTTAAAACCAATACCTTGTCATGTACAAAAATTCTATGAATTTTATTTTTAAAACATCTCTTTAATATTTCATTTCGTAGGACCAAATTGCAAAACCCATTTCCACGAAATAATTAAAACAAAAATCCCAAACATAAGACATTCCAGAAATCTTTAGAAAATCTCTTAGAGAATGCATAATTTAATCAAGGCTCTAGTAAATTTCCCTTCATCATAAACTCTAATAGAATGTTATGCAATAGAATGTAATTAATATCCAACAAAATAAAAGTAGCAGGGGTTTCCACATATAATCCCATCAGCAAGAAATCATTAAAAGAGAAAACGCAAACATGTGACATTCAAGACAACTTGAAAAACACTATTTCAGAACGCATAATTTAATCAAACCTTAATTAAATTTTCCCCTTATTCCAAACTCTAATAGAGTGCCATGCATTAGAATATATTTAACATGAAACTGATCTACAATAAAATAAAAATAACAGTGATTTCCACGAATATCAATTGGGATTTTGTAATTATAACAAGAAATCTCCATGTAAACCTAAGAAAACCAAAGAGGGCACTAATCAAAGCTAGCCTAGCATGGATACAACCATAGGTTAATGAATAGAAACCAATAGAAGTGGAGACAAATGTATAATACTAACCAGTTTGGTGAAAGGAACGGAAAACCCATGTTGGGCATAGCCTTGCGTTAGTGCTTTTTCATCACCGCAGGCCTGCAAAAGAGATGCATAGGTATTGAAATCGACTAAGATTCCCTTCTAGTGCATTTTATGGATTTCACCCAAAGCTTCATTCCACTGGCCTCACTTGCACTTGCTGCAAGATGTTGATGATGCAGGTATTGAGGTCGACATCGGTTCCAATTCTGAATCAATGTGTTTTGTGGGCATTTTCATGGAAATCCTCCTTGGAGGGAAAATGAAATTTCAAATGAAAAAGGCCAATGTGAAAAAAATATTATTTGAATATAATAAATATTTTAATTTTTTTTAAATTTATTAAAAGTTATAAATGTTTTGATGTTTTTCAAAAAGAGAGGCAATTGTATTTGTAAGTTATTTTTTTTCTCTGATATAGTGTTAATAAAAAATAGATGTTAATAACCAACCTAACACATCGCCAACCTAAGTTAACCACTTTAACAAAATATTGATTTTTTCAATGAACTAAAATGCCTTTAATGAACACAACCAAATGTGCGTGATGTTGAACAAGTAAACCAACATGACATACCTTTAACAATAGTAACAATGTGTGCAATTTGTGGATTGGGAAAACCAAACTAACATACCTATGATAATAAGAATCGGCCATACATGCCTATTGTGATCAACCCTTCATGAGTTCTATTGATTTCATGAAAAATTAAGCATGTCATGAAACTCTTAGACTAACTTTGATACATATACAAATTAAGTTTGTATTTACCTATTAGAATTGTGTTAAATTGTTTCCCCTTTATATGTCACAGGTTTGAATCAAAGGGAAATTAATGTATGTATACCTCCATGGATTAAATAGTTAAATCATTGCATGAAGGGCATCCATTGTCCCACAAACAAGGGGGTCTCACATGGCAATTTAGCATATACCTATATTATAACTTTATATTAAATACTGTTAGTACTTTCTTGTGTTAATATGAGTGCTTTTAATATTTAATATATAGTTAAGTAGATTATCCCTTGAGTAATTAGTGAAGTACTTAATATTGTATGAGAGAGTGTAAGGTTGAAATTTATATACGTCGTGTTAATTTGGGTATTTGTATCATTTCAGTGAAAAATTGGATTTCATACATATACATGGATCCATTAAATCCATTTACACTTGCCCACTAGAGACATTCAATAGTTGGGTTAGAACTAGCGGTTGGGAGGAGTTCATTATCATATTCATCCAAGGGTTTCCATACTAGAGAAGTTAGGGTATGTGTTTGATTTATGGACTAATGTTTGAATGGTATGAGGAGACAAGTTAGTGCAAGCCCTTCTTATGGTAAGGCCCCACACCTCTTCCTTTATTTCTTAAAGTAAAATTGAAAGAAGTGATTACAAATATATGATACATATAATGTGCCAAACCATTTACAACATCACGACATTAAACATTTACACGAGATGCAACTTGTTTCATGTTAAATATATTTTTTCCTTTAAAAAATAAATATCTCGTACCATGATATAATATATTGATTCACCAACATTGACCACCAAACGAATGACCTAAATGACAAATTTTATGTATGGTGAATATCATCCACCATAAACTATGATTATTAGCCACTCTGACACCCCTAAGTTTATGGTCACTCATTGAACATGAATCCAAGAGTTGTTTCGAGCTTCTTAAACTTATTCTTTCCCAAAAGACTAACATGGATGCCTCATTACTGAAGCATTTTTTTCTATGTCTTTCATCAAATTCTCTACAACCACATTTTCATTTTATCCCCAATTAACATTTCAATTCCATGTGTTTTCTTATTGTGTGTTTTAAAAGGTTTCCTTCATTCTCATGGCAGACACAGAGTCTCATTCATGGGTCCTTCTGTGTTTTGGGGACTATCTCATTACTTGCAGTGGTTTCTCTCTAAATGAACACATGGCAAACGTGGTATGATCAACCAAAACATATTAGCACCTAAAAGGCCATTGATTTCGGGTTAATCCCTACCGTACACCATGGAAAAAAATTTGGTTTGAATAAATTTTGTCAATGAATAACATAATTGTGAGTAAAAAGGTAATGCAGTTTGGCTTAGCATCTTCTTGCTGCATTAGGGGGTTTAATGGGTTAGGGATTAAGGGTTTATAGGTTTAGGGTTTAGGGGTTTAGAGGTTTAGGGAGTTAGGGGATTTAGCAGTTAATTATTTTATGGGTTAGTGGATAGGGGTTAATGGGGTTAAGTTTAAGGGGTTAAATGGCTTAGGGGTCAGGAATTAGGTTTTAAGGTGTGAGGGGTTTAGGGTTTAGGGGTTAAATGGGTTAGTGGTTAAGGATTTAGGGGCTAGGGGTTAAGGGTTTAGAGGCTTAGGATTTATGGGTTAAATGGGTTAGGGGTTAGGAATTAGTGTTCAAGGGGTTAGGGGTTAAGATGATAGTTTCGTTGCTCTTTGTTTGTGCACAATAGTTCTTTATTCTTTGTGTCTCAATATAATGATTTTGTAGGTACTGTTGCTTCTTGCCATGTCTTCTCTATTTATTAATTTCTAGTATTTCTTGGCCATTTCATTACATTTATCAATGAAAATGTCTATTGCAATTAAACCAAATGTATGTTCAATCTACAGTTTCAAACTCAGCCACAGTTTTGTCACACAATTTAAGTTTGGAGAATGGACATCTAATGAAGTCTCTATAACCACATTGCACCTCATGACTACTACAGAAAAGCTTAAGTTTGAGTGCCCCACATTCATGAGAAATTTGGTGATTATACTCTTGCTCCACTTGATTTTGTCCTGGAAATACCCTTGTTTGTTGCAAGAACATCCTAATGTTGTTGACCTTGTCCCTTAACAGAATAAGGAAACAAATCAGACTGAGAGGAATGGAAAGCACTACAAAGTTGGAGAGAGTACAAAATACTATGATGATTTACAGGATAAGCTTGAAGAATGTAACAGTGATGAAATGACTAAAAGTTGTCCCAAACAAACAGTTGATAATGTGTGTAAGGTACCACCTTACTCACCATAAAAATATAGAGAAGTAGAGGTCACATTAATCACTAATGCTCATTTGTACAAAATCCTAAAGAATTATTCACTGTAAAATTGTTTCCAACAACAAGCCCTTTTTCATGAAAGCTTTAGATCATACAAGAAAAAAATGTCTTATTCTCTATTCGTACTTCACAAAATCATTAAATTCATTTTCACATTCATAACAAAAACTTGTAGACATAGGAAGCTGCACCCATTAAATAGTTTTTTTTATAATTTATAGTAACATAAAAACAACAGTAACTAAGACTTTTACACTAATAATTTATATGCACAAAAGCTATAGCCATTCAAGAATTTTGGCAAACACTTTGCAGACATGCACTCTACACTCATTGAGCCCAAAAACTTTGCAAGCATGCAATTAAAAGTCATTGAGGCATTTTGTCAAACACTTGGCAGTAATGAATTTAAGATCATTCTTCAACTTATTTATCTTAGAAAATTCAGAAATTGAAACTTTAAATGTTGTCATCTTAAAACAGGGACTAAATAATCTTAGTCTTTCATCAAATACTCAAAAACAGGCGCACATAACTCACAGCAGCAATCTGCCAAATTGCCTAGATTTCTGATCTGGGTTCTGAAAAGTATTTTTTTGGAATGAAATCAGGGGTTACATGTTCATTAGGCACGGATACCCCCTAATGTTGGGCTGAATCGAATTAAAAATTCCCAGGAATGCGTTTCTTCAAAACAACAAAATTTATAGCCTAAATGTTTCATTTATGACTTTTTTCAAACATATGGAATGAAAACTTACAACTACACCTCTACATGAGGAAAAACAACCCAGAGTTATGCTACTAATATATGCTCATTCAAATCACACATTTCTAAATCCACCATATGAGTTCTTGAAACATTTTACCACCCACAAGCTAATTCATTTGACATGATTGACAAGCTTTTTGCACCAATTGCTAAAACTTAACAAACACATGGCAACCCTGAATGCTACAACCATTAGGGCTTTCTGTCAAAATTCTGATAGTACTATTACAACAACTTGAATAACAAAACATTGAAGAATATGAAACATAAGCCATAACTGAAATTTATCTCCAACTTACCTCAAGCATTTGATCTTCCAAACTATACTTTAGTTGCCATTATTTTTGCATTTTCTTTTAAGGGTTGATTATGTAATTCCTCCAAGCATATTTTGGGTACATGTCCATTTTCTTACTTCTGATGTAAGCTGCAAGTTAGCACTTATTCGTGCATAAATAAATTGATAACATTACTCATTCACAGATTTTGTCAAACACTTTGCAAACTATCCTAAAACCATTTATAAAACATGCATCTATTAATTACTTGAAACAAAACCATAAATCATGAAATACTTACCCAAGTCCTTTGGAATTTATTTATTGAAATTACCTTCAACAATATTTGGCTTTCCTTTCTCAAATGCTACAATACCAAGATTAGTACCATAAACTATACCAATAATAACTCCAATATTGAGATCTAAACATCCATACATATAGATTGATCTAGTCTTCATTTTTAAGTAATCAATAATATTTTAGATAACATAATCCTAAACCAAAATTAGATGCTTACAACAATTTAAATGTATACTTTTTATTTTATGCTAAATCTATACTATAATTTTAGGACAATGGAAATTATACCTGAAGAGATATTCAGCTCCAATCGTTGAGAATATGATCCGCCTTTGATCCCTTAGCCAACTCATTTGAACCATCCAGTTTTCCACCCAACCATATCCAGGGAGAACTCCTCCCCCTGGAACCCCCGAGCTGTAAAAGCTCACAAACAGTACCAAAATACAACAGTAGAGAGAGAGATGCAAGGAAAACTAAGGAAGATAGTTTTCACTTCCTCTAAATACCACTCATGTTCAACCACAATAGATACTTAGTAGATTAGTAAGAAATTCAGATTTGTTTTGGAAGTAATTGGATACTCTCCATATCTCTCCCTCTCACAATATTCCTCATGTCTCTTCCACTCTTGGCATTCCCCCCCCACCCCCCTCAAATGAGAATACATGAGACTCATATATAGGAGGAGCAACAAATTCTTGTCATAAAGGAGGAGTAATATGCATGCATTGTATTCCATTTTAGAGAAGTGTAACTTATGCCATTAAGGAGAGGTATGCATGCCTTATTTAAGGAGAGTGTAACATATGCATTAAAGTGAGTGTAAGAGGAATATTTTATGACATATATTTAATGAGTGTAAGAGGAATATTTTATGACATATATTCAATGAGTGTAAGAGGAATATGCCATTCCTTGATGAGTGCATAAAAGAGAGTGTAATGTAATATTTAAAATAGAGAGAGTTACATAGAGCCATGAGAGTCATGAAGGAGAGAGGTGTGAAGTGATTGAGGAGATATAATTCCCTTTTAATAATAATATCATAGTCTCATAAAAGATAATAATAATAATATTGAGGATTAAGTCGAGATTGAACTATTACAAATTATTAATCATAAGTTAAGTGATTTTCCTTCAATTATACTTGTTTACCCATTGATTGAAGGTGATTTACTATTTTTGGAAAGTCACACTTGAAATGGTAGACATGACTTTCTATTTTTAGAAAGTCACTCCAAAATTGTTAGGAATGAGATTATTAAGGAAATTCATCTATGAGTTGCCCATGAGTGGTATTTTTCTTCCGGATAATAGGGATTCCGCACCCCTATTGTATGCATCTTTGTGCCTTAGTAGATTGAGGACTCCGCGCCCTGATCTACTCTAAAGATCCAAGATTCCACACCTTGATCTTTTTTTTTTTTTTAAATATTCAGGACTCCGCGCCCCAAACATTTCATTATAGATTCAAGACTCCACGTCTTTATATTTCATGGATTTAAGACTCCGCGTCCTAATCCTTTTATCATATATCCAAGACTCCACGTCTTTATATTTCATGGATTTAGGACTTCGCGCCCTAATTTCCATGGCTTCTCATCTATTCTGCTTTGAAACTCCGTGTTTCACCTTAAGGTACTGATTGTGAGCTCATACCCATCTGATGGTTCGTTGGTAAGGTCTTCCTCCAAGACCTGCACACATCACAATCTCATTGATCAAATAAATCAAATGAATTTCATAATTAACTTATTCAAATTTTACCAAATATTGTGCATGACTTCCACAGTCATTTATAACTTGAGCATCCCTGTTGGCAATGACTAAGTCCCTTGCCACATCATGCTTAGTACGATATTACGCACATATAATCATACAAATCATGTATCATCAATAAATCATAATTAACCATATGTTCCACCTAACCATGATTATCCATGGCTCTGTGTCTCAATTATGAATCACCATTCATGTCTATGTCCAAAATAAGATACCAAAGGAGAAAACATCGCTAATATGCTCTTAACCAAAATCAATTCTTGTGCACGCAACCATAGATATTATCATAAGCACACAACAACCAGGTGACCCAAACCATCATAGCATATAAAAATGTACATAAGTCTTTCGTACATAATATTATATGATTATATAAAAATCACCATCTCTAAGTGTCATCAAAGCTATCTCACTAAGAAGGGACACTACATATGTTCAATTATTTGTTAGCCATTTCTTTACATTTATCGATGAAAATGTCTATTGCAATTAAACCAAATGTATGTTCAATCTCCAGTTTCAAACTCAGCCACAGTTTTGTCACACAATTTAAGTTTGGAGAATGGACATCTAATGAAGTCTCTATAACCACATTGCACCTCATGACTACTACAAAAAAGCTTAAGTTCGAGTGCCCCACATTCATGAGAAATTTGGTGATTATACTCTTGGTCCACTTGATTTTGTCCTGGAAATACCCTTGTTTGTTGCAAAAACATCCTAATGTTGTTGACCTTGTCCCTTAAAAAACTAAGGAAACAGATGAGACTGAGAGGAATGGAAAGCACTACAATGTTGGAGAGAGTACAAAATACTATGATGATTTACAGGATAAGCTTGAAGAATGTAACAGTGATGAAATGACTAAAAGTTGTCCCAAACAAACAGTTGATAATGTGAAACCTTCGTTTGTACCAGTCAAGCAAGACTGCATTCATGTTAGAGCAAAAAGAGGTCAAGCGACCGATAGGAATAGCCTGGAAGAGAGGGTATGGTTCACTCTTTTTAATGAAATATTTGATCTACATTTTGTATATCAAAGATTAACCATTTTAATCTTTCCAACAAGGGGTAATTAACCCAATCGTAGGTCCCAACTAGACATGCTCTCATTTGGAATAGATATTCCCAATGAGTTTTAAGGATTGTTATAAGGGTTACGGGAATAATGAGTTAGTGGTTAAGGGATTACGGATTAGGGGCTTAGGGCTTAGGGTTAGGGATTACGGGAAGAATGAGTTAGTGGTTAAGGGGTTAAGGATTCATGGGTTAGGGGTTAGGAGATTTAGGCGCATTTAGAGGTTAGGGGAATAATGACTTAGAAGCTAACGGATCAGGGATTGGGGTTAGAGGAATAATGAGTTAGTGATTAAGGGGTTAGGGATACAGGGATTAGGGGTTAGGGGATTTAGGTGCATTTAGGGGTTAGGGGAATAATGAGTTAGTGATTAAGGGATTAGGGATTGGGGGCTTATGGGTTAGGGGATTTAGGCACAGTTATGGGTTAGGTGAATGCTGCTTTAGTGGTTAAGGGATTAGGGATTATGGGCTTAGCGGTTAGGGGATTTAACAGTTAAGGATTTTAGGGGTGTTACATAGTAATTTGTCACCGTCCCTGCAATCCCCTGTCCCGCACATTGGAGGGCCTCTTTTGTCACCTGTGAGTTGTGACATAACCTAAAACCACTTTCATGGCATCCCCCTTTACAAGGACAATGATTTCTTTGAAGAAATTTTCCTTTGAAAAACCCTGATAAATGATCTTTTGGCCTTGGTGCGACTAGCCAGTTTAGCCTTCACACCAATGGGTAAAATCCACCAAAGAGGGCATGCCAACTAGCGCTCTATCCTAGTGTCTCACTCACGCTAAGCTTAATAAGGATTTTTTTTTTTTAAAATAAATGGCGGAAGTTTGATTCAAACAAACTCCTAAACGAGTCTCTAAAATGAGTTGGGAGGTTTGGCTCCAGATCTCCATGTATGGGAGGTGGTTTTCCACCTATCATGGAAGCTTCCTTGAGGATAGGGCCAATCCCACAATTGTAGGGATCCCAACTCCCCTTCCACCATATATATAAGCTTGCCATTTTCCTTTAGCAAGCTAGCCCTAGTATTCCTAATAGCACTAGAGAAGAGTTGAACTTATAGCAAGGAGATTATCGCCAGACAACCTTTGAGAGCCAACCCGAAGAGAGAGATCTTTGTCCCATTTTTGACGAGCTTCATTGAGACGTGCTCTGCTGTCAACCCCTCCAAAGGAAGATCTAACATCAGAGCTTTGGGTTGTATCTTTCCTTTGTTATTATTCATGATAAGCAACTTTGATTATGGTTTCATTCATGTGTCTTTCTGTTTGATGCAATGAATTACGTCCTCTCTGACTGATGTATGGTTACAGTATTTAGATTCTATGTTGTGTATCGTTCTATTTCTTCGCATGTGTGCAGGTGTTCGGACGTGTTAAGCGCAAGGATCATGATCTGCCAAAGTGGAGAACGGGAAGCGTCATCCTTTCTTCGACGACCATTGCGTAGGACCTGAGGTAGGAAACTCATCATGTTTTGTTGTTTTTGTAACTAGATACCTACGTCACTACATGTCTGATTGTTGCTAGACCCGATCTGGGCTAGTAGGGATCACCTCTGTCCATGGAGGGGATTTAACTAACCAAAAAACTGGCAACTCCACTAGGGATTTGATTCGAGTTTGTATTGTCTCTTTCGGTTGCTTTTGGCTTTTGTCTGCTTGATTTGCTCTTCTGGTCTATCTCCTTCTAGTGTAAAACCTCTATTTAGGGAAAATTTTAAGGATGGAAAATTATTTTGAGTTTTAAAAAATTGGCGAATCTCACTAGTCCCTAATATGCAAACTATAAAATGTTTATTGATGTATTTGTAAAATTATTCAAATTTATAATGATATTATATATATTTTCTATATAATCTTCGCGATTTTGAATGTAAAATAATTTTATATTGTAAAATTTGCGTGAATCATTTTTATAAAAAACAAAAATTGGCGAATCTTTTTCTTGGAAAATCCATGGAAAATTAGCCCACCTGCAAAGATTAGCCCCTAAAATTTTCCATGCCTCTGTTCAGCCCCAGAGGATTAGATCTAACCTCTGCTTTTTCAAAATTTTCATCTTTTCATGGTTGGCTTGATTGGCACGGTTTCCACCGTGACAGTCGCGCCCATTGGCACAAGTTTCCAGTTCATCACTTGTGCCATCCCCTGTCTGGCACGGATTACAGCAAGATAGTCGCGCCATTTCCTGTAGGTGCTAGGGTTTTCCCTTGTTCGGAAATTTTTTTGGTCAGTACTTTGCTTCTGGGTTAGTTTTACATTTTTCTTGAAGTGGTGAGTTTGGTCTTAGTTGGGAGAAATTCTTTGTTTTTTCATTTTCAGGCATTGGTTCTTGTTGTCAGTTAGCAGCCCGCACCAATTGGCCATTAGCGCTATTTTTCTGTGAGCAAGTCGTGCTAATTGGCGCTAGTTTCACCCAAAAACATCGTGCCAATTTCAAGGTGTGTGAAAATTGAGACTTTTTCCCTAGATCCTTCACCAATGTGTCTTTTCCTTCCGGTCTTTTCTCTGTATGAGCATAGATTACATTGCTCATTGTTCAGATGAAATGTCTTCTCTCCATGATTTCTTGATGTAAAATGGAATGAATGCGTTGTTTTGATCTCATGCTTTGGAAGTCCTCTTTGTGTTTGACCTCATATGTCTTGTTGCCTTTTGAGGAATTTCGTTACAAAGTGTTTTGGAAAAATGATTGCATTCCTAGTGTTTGTTTGCATCCCTTTTGCCTTCATCCTTCATTAAGAAGATTTGTGTTTATTTAGTTTTCATCTCAAAGTATGCTTTTGTTAAAATGCATTAGATCACATTGCATTGAAAAGTGTTTTTTGAGATCCATCATTGAACTCAGGTTACATTGTTTAATGATTGAAAACTAAAAATCTCTTTGAGTGAATTCTCTTTCATTAAAAGCATGCATTAATTAGATTCTCATTTCATCAAAAAACGCATTGAGTTCATTCTTATTCTTATCATTTAAAAAAAAAGAGGGGGAAATTGTGCATGGATTACAATTGCATAGTTTTCAAAAAAAAGGATTTTGCATAGATTACATTGCATTATTTGCATCGTTGAATGTTTGAAATTACTTTTTGATAGTGAAAGTCATCTAGTTTCGAAAAAGTTTCGTTTTTAGTATCGTTGTTTGTTACATCACTGTTTGAAGCTCTTCCCTTAACTAGATAACATTCATCGAATTGAAAGATTTCTTTTCTCATATAGCTGCATATAGGAGAGTGTCATATAACATTTAATAGGGCTTGAAATTGAGACATAATTGAAGATCAACCATAAAATTTATTTAATTTACACTAAAGCAGCATTGAAACATTAACAAAATATCTAGAGGTCTAGGCTAGTGACGTGTTATGGCATCGTTAAACCTAGTAGTTGTCATTCGCCTCAAGGCTTTAGACAGTGCTAGTACGGACTTGTGCTTCCTGTACCGTGGCGTATATAAAGGGAGACCCCATTAGGTTTCTATCCTTTATCCATAGGAAGCCGATTCTGTAGCCTTATACCCATGATACACCAGACACAGCATTCAGGGAGATTACCTACACGTACGTCAAGTCCTTGGCTGATTTTTCTTTCATTTTTTTAACCAAGGTTTATATTATAGTTCACGGATATCTGGTACACCCTTTTTCCTAGAGTTCCATAGTAGCCATTTTGATATTTTCTGACTCAATAAATTTGAAAAGAACATCAAGCACTTTTCCTTTCATTCTTGTTTCAAAATTGAAAGAGATAGAGTCATTTTTTGCTTGTTTCGCGACTCTTAAAATATGAAACAACAAAGTTTGGTTTCAATGTTTTAAAAATTAACTGCCCATGAAATATTCCTGGTTAAAGTTTGTTTCCTTAGGGTGTTGTTCTAAGGTCGTTTCCCATGGAAAATTTTCCGGAGTTCACCAACCAAGGAATCCCCTCCGATGGGAATCCTAGTCATGTGCTCCTTATATGGAAATTTTGTCCCTTCCTGGATTAACTGTTGGGTTTCCTGTTTGGTTTTTTTCAACCTCTGTGGTCCCGAATGTCTTGGCTACTATTCAATCAGTTCCTCCACCTAAACAATGCCATGTTGATTCCAAGGTGGACCTCTCCCCTTCATTGCCTGTTTCTATGTCCTCCTCTTCTACTTCACCTGGTGAAAGTTTGGATTCGAGTAACCAGGTGGCTAAGAAGAAGAAGTCCAATAAGAGAGAGGCTAAGGTTGCATCTATTTCTCCTAAAACGTCCGCTCTTGATAAACCTTCCAACCCTCCATGGAAATTTAAGTTCCCTTGCATGATATGCCAGGGAAACCATCTTCTTTGAGATTTCCCTGGCATTCCCAAGGTGCTCGAAGCATGGTCCAATGGTCGTCTGCCATTGCCTTTGACTTCTGGGAGTCAGGTTGGAGTGCTGGTAAAACTCTTAAGAATCAGGGTAAGCTTTCCAATCCCTGTAAGTTGTGTGGGGGGCACCATGCCATTCACCTTTTTCCGTATATGGATAAAGCCAAGTGAGTTTTGGACAACAAAGTTGTTTATGCGCTGTGCCTTCTGGCTGGTTACAAACAACTTTCTTTGTGTCCTCCACTAGTTGATCCTATGATTGGTCAAGAGTCATCCTTGGTCAATCCCGCTCTCCCAGAAATTCAAATTCAGGAATCCATTCCCGACCAAACATTGGTTGTGGGATCGGTTGAGCTGGCCCCGTCAGCGGTGCACTAGGTCTTTTCCATTGAGAGTGGATCTCACATCCCTCGGGTTCTTCTTGTTTCTTCAGATTCCTCAGACTTGGAGAAAGATTATTCTGTCCCTATATCTCAAGAAGCTACTCCTCCACCTCTCGTGATGGAGGTCTCGTAGGATACTCCTCCTGCCTTCGATATGCAGGTCATGGAGGATTCTCCTTCTTCTTCTGTAACACCAGGAGAAGACCATCTCAGTTCGATGGTATCCCCTTTGAGTATTTTGGTCACTTCCTTTGACTAGAGTCAATTTGCAGGATACCGCCTTCCGTCTTATGTGCCTTTTGAGATAACGATACAAACCTCTGGTCTGGTTGTACCTAGCACTATTATAGATGAAGGCGCATCTGTTAGTGTTCTATTCTCAACTACTTGGCAAGCTTTCGATTCACTGCCGCTTGTGCCTATTATGTAGAATCTGTTGGTGTTTAACAGAAGAACTAGTCAACCATTAGGGATCCTTCTAAGGTTACCTGTTACATTGGGAGGTAAAACCATCCATATGGATGTGATTTTTATTCCAGGCCCCTTGACTTTATTTTACCGGGATAAGGATTATACTTATACCATGGGAGCGCTTTTTCTCCTTCCTCTTTTCATGTGATGTGTTTTCCGCACTGTTATCGATCGTGTGACCATCGATCGCCTTGTGTTCTTTGGTCTGGATATGGCAGCAACTCCACCATCATCATGGAATCCTAGTCATTTTCCTCCTTTTGGAAATGTTGGTGCTCCTTATATGGAAATTTTGTCCCTTCCTGGATTAACTGTTGGGTTTCCTGTTTGGTTTTTTTCAACCTCTGTGGTCCCGAATGTCTTGGCTACTATTCAATCAGTTCCTCCACCTAAACAATGCCATGTTGATTCCAAGGTGGACCTCTCCCCTTCATTGCCTGTTTCTATGTCCTCCTCTTCTACTTCACCTGGTGAAAGTTTGGATTCGAGTAACCAGGTGGCTAAGAAGAAGAAGAAGAAGACAAAGAAGAAGAAGTCCAATATGAGCGAGGCTAAGGTTGCATCTATTGCTCCTAAAACGTCTGCTCTTGATAAACCTTCCAACCCTCCGCGGAAAGTTAAGTTCCCTTGCATGATATGCCAGGGAAACCATCTTCTTTGAGATTGCCTTGGAATTCCCAAGGTGCTTGAAGCATGGTCCAACGGTGGTCCGTCATTGCCTTTGGCTTCCAGGAGTCAGGTTGGGGGCACGTCTTCAGCTAGTGCTGGTAAAACTATTAAGAACCAGGGTAAGCTTTCCAATCCATGTAACTTGTGTGGGGGGCACGATGCCATTCACCTTTATCCATATATGGATGAAGCCAAGCGAGTTTTGGACAACTTAGCTGTATTTGCGTCGTGCCTTCCAGCTAGTTACAAACAAATTTCTTTGAGTCCTCCACTAGCTTATCCTACGATTGGTCAAGAGTCATCCTTGGTCGATCCCGCTCCCTCGGAAATTCAAATTCAGGAATCCATCCCTGACCAACCATTGGTCATGGGATCAATTGAATTGGCCCCATCTGTGGTGCACCAGATATTTTCTCTTGAGAGTGGACCTCACATCCCTCAGGTTCTTCTTGTTTCTTCAGATTCCTCGGACTTGGAGAAAGATTCTCTTGTCCCTATATCTCAAGAAGTTTCTCCTCTGCCTCTTGTGATGGAGGTCCCATACGGTACTCCTCCTGCCTTTGATATGGAGGTCATGGAGGATGCTCCTTATTCTTCCAAAACACCAGGAGAAGACCATCTCAATTCGATGGTAGCCCCTATGAGCAGTTTGGTCTCTTCCTTTGACTATACTCGATTTGCAGGATATCGCCTTCCATCTTATGTGCCTTTTGAGATAATGATACAAACCTCTAGTCTAGTCATACCTAGCATTGTTATAGATGAAGGTGTGTCTGTTAGTATTTTATCCTCAACTACTTGGCAAGCTTTCGGCTCGCCACCGCTTGTCCCTGTTCACAGAATCTGTTGGAATTTAACAGAAGAACTAGTCAACCATTAGGGATCCTTCCGAAGTTGCATGTTACTTTGGGAGGGAAAACTGTCCATATGAACGTGATGGTTGCTCCTGGCCCCTTGGACTTTAATTTACCCCTGGGATATGATTATACTTATGCCATGGGAGCGCTTTTCTCCTTCCTCTTTCATGTGATGTTTTTTCCGCACCAAGGTCGTATCGTGACCATCGATCAGCTTGCGTTCTTTGGTCTGGATATGGCAGCAACTCCACCATCATCCCTACCGAGTCTTTATCCGCCAGTTGTGTCATCCTCGCCACATGTCAATTATGTGGCTACCTGTCCTATGCCCATATTCAGTGATAGTTCCATTGTACATCGTGTGCTGGGGGAATTGGGTCTAGACTTCCAAGATGTTTTCCTTCCATTGGATGGGCAACTCTTGGGAGCGATGACTTCTTATTCATTATGATGAGGTCCATCGGAGTAGGATTATTTTCCTTGTGTCAAGCTCCTTAAAAGATGAAACAAGGTGTTCAGAGCATAGCTCATTTTCTTGTGTCAATCTCATTAAAAAATGAAACAAGGTGTTATGAGGATAGCTCTTTTAATGTGTCAACCTCGTTAAAACAATGAAACACGTTCCCGTTCAATTCGATTTTTTGATAAGTTCTCGTAAAATCCCAGTCGAGTCTTTATATTGATCTCGTAACTTGAACCTTCACTCCATCTGCCTTTCAAATGGATTGAAGCTTGGGGGGCATGTACCTCGAATTGAGTCACCATGATGGGGGCATGCTTACTTTTTCAAGCATAGTTTGTTTCCATTTCAAGCTTGTGTGAAAATGAAACTGGTTTCAAGTATAGTTTATCTTTGTTTCAAGCTTGTGTAAAAATGAAACCAACTTCAAGCAGAGTTTTCTGATTTCAATCTTGTGTAAAAATTAAATAATTCCCATTTTACCTCTCGTGATTGACATTTTATTAGCCTATTTTTGCTAGATGAGCACCAATTGTTGGGAAAAATACTGAGAGGGGGGGGGTGAATCAGTATTTACTGCATAATCAAATCTTTTTACTTTTCCATTCCTTAAAACCCATACGCTACTTTCCTTCAACAAACTAGCGTATATACGTGGATCCCCTTTATGAAACTCGCGTATACACAGAGATCTAGATATGTCATTAAACTTCACTTAAACCATTCCATCATTTATTCATCAGATATTCAATAAGCAGTAAACATGTGCAGTAAGAACAGAATAAACCATCACACAAAGCATCACACATGAACACCGGGATTTTTAGGTGGAAACCCAAATCGGGAGAAAACCACCGCTGCAGTTGCTCAGCCTTCAATATTTTATTATAGAGAAAACATCTTACAACAAATGTGCTGGCGCAGACTTGACCAGCACGCAGGCACCCACCTGCGCTCGTTTACCAGCCTCTCCTGGAAGGGAGCTACGACCCCCCGATCTCGTTTACCAGCCTCACCTGGAAGGGAGCTACGACCCCCTGACTGAAGGCTACAACCCTCAGCACCACCTTAGACCACGTTTCATCAATTTTCACACTGGATCCAACACCTTCAATAGAACACAACTTGCAGGCCACATTTCATCATATTTTCAAACTGGACCCTTTCCATACTTTTTAGCACAAACATACATCACCAACAGATACTTATCAACACAGATCAGATATCAGAAACACAGCAGAACAGATCAGATATTTCATACCCTTTCACGTCAGACAGATGTTCGCCTAGATGTTCGCCTCATCACAGATCTAAGCCTTCCATAATCAGATCTAGCAAATACAAATGCATTTCAGATCTAGATCCCCTTCTTCATCATTGGTGCATCATACATTCAGATTTATCTTCAAGTGTAACCCTTTCCATTCAGATCTACTTCAAAGAGAAGTATTCATTCAAGCTCAGACATCTTGCACCCACACTTGTCATTTGCACAATGAATTTCTTCTCCTTATATAGGTTTATCTTTTTCAATACCATGGGCCAAAACAATACCATGAGCCTTCAATACCACGAGCCAAACCAATACCATGAGCCTTCAATACCACAAGTCAAACCAATACCATGAGCCTTCAATACCATGAGTCTTCAATACCACGAGTCATCAATACCATGAGCCTTCAATACCACGAGTCTTCAATACCATGAGTCTTCAATACCACGAGTCATCAATACCATGAGCCTTCAATACCACGGGCCCATGGATTTGCACTTTTTGAGCGCTTTTTCCCATACGCGACTTATCACGTTCTTTTTAGACATATCTGCGTATTCATAGAGACATAATTTTTTCATCATACTTTGAGCACATTCTGAATTCCTTTCTTCATTGCACACTGTAGATACATCATATTTTCTTCATCAAGAACATATTCTAGCAAGCACAACTTCATCAAGTAAGTTGCCATCATCTTTATCAAGTGGGTTGCCTTTCAAGGACAACCCTCAGCATCATATTGCTATCAAACATCATTTCATATCAGATTTACATCATTTACCAAGTCCATCAAGTCAAGAACAACTTCATCAGGTGTATTTCTATCAAGGACAACACATGCCAACAATCTCATGTCTTCATCTTCATTCAGTGGGTTGCCATCAAGGACTGAGGACCTTTTCTGCATCATATTTCCAACGACGGGTTGTGGAGCGAAATCTGCGATTAGCGGAGGAGAATTTGATAGATTGGGTATGGGGTCTTTATGGGCAGGGAAGAGTTATCGAAGCGGAGGACCCCAGATTGAATATTCATTTTGACGAAGAGTAGATGAAACGAGCATTTATTTTGGGACTTGCTTGTGTTGGAATTTTCAGAATTCCAAAATAATAAAACTGTCTTCCTTAACACAGAGAAAAATTCTAAAATTTGCACACAGTGACAGAGTTTCCACATAAAAAAAATCTATTAAAAAAAATTGCTATTACAGATTCTTCCTCACAAGAGGGCTTACAAGAAAAAATCTGACTGCTGCAAACACAGTTCAGAAATATCACTCTGTCATTCACTGCTGTTACAAAGTATTTCACACTGCTGTGTAAAATACAAAACACTCTGTTTTTCTTAAAAACATACACTCTGCTGTGTATAAAAATTCTGCTCTCTGTCTCTCTGTTTTTAAAATACGCTGCTGTGTATCAAAACATTACAATACAAAAAAATTGACTCTGTCTCTACATATTACAAAACAGAAATATCCCAAAAGATCTCAGGTTGAATTAATGCCATTAACTGACATACAACCACTAAATTCACCGCTTCAGAAATCTTTATGGCTCATTTACTTCTGCCTGCACCGCTTGGAAACGCATTGAAGTCAAGTTTTGTTTGCTGGCACTTTGATTTTTATTCCAGCACTGTTGTGCTTTCATAAACATTTACTGTGCATATATTAACGGTTCTGCTGTGTAATAAAAGTTACATTCCTGTGTAATAACATTACAACCCTTTGCCTCACGGGCCTTTTAATATATATGTGTTATATATATTAAAAATAAAACAAATAAACTTTAAAACATTTAAAACCAACTGTTAAAAAATTGTCGTGATAAAAACATTTAACCGACGATCATTATATAACATATGACATGTGGGCCGTATTATATGTGGGCCCCCAGCTGTTCCGAGGGGGTAAGAACCTCTGCCCACAAAACTTTCACGACCCCCGCGGACTTACCTTGCCGCCTGCACTCTGCTGTCCGGTTATGCGGGCAGTTGAAAATTAATTCCAACACTCCCCCTTAATTTCAACTGCTGGGTTTTCCTGCATACCCATGCATTTTCTGAAATGTTCAAAGCTTTTCTGCGCAAGTGGCTTTGTGAGGATATCTGCAAATTGATCCTCTGTTCTGCAATGTTGCAAAACAATCTCGCCATTCCTAACCAATTCCCGTATGAAATGAAACTTGGTGTCAATGTGCTTTGTCCTTTTATGAAAAACAGAATTTTTAGACAATGCAATAGCTGAGCTATTGTCACAAAATATCACTGTCCCTTTTACCTGTTCTTGACATAAGCTTCTCAACATTTTCCTCATCCAAACTGCTTGACACGCTGCTGCCGTAGCTGCCACATATTCTGCTTCTGCTGTAGATAATGCTACAACGGGTTGTTTCTTAGAAGCCCATGAAATGGCTCCTGAACCCATGTGAAAAACATAACCGGAAGTGCTCTTCCGATCATCTACACTTCCAGCCCAATCACTGTCAGTGTATCCAACTAAATCTGAATTTTCTGAAGCACTATATAAAATACCAAACCTTTTTGTACCTTTAACATACCTCAGAATTCTCTTCGCTGCCTGCCAATGTGCATCCTTTGGCTTCTCCATAAATCTGGAAATTAAGCTAACAACATGCATTATGTCGGGCCTAGTTGCGGTCAAATACATGAGGCTGCCAACTATGCTCTTATACAAGCTAGGATCAAAATCCTTGCTGCTGTCCTCTCTGCTGAGTTTTAATCCCATCACTGTGGGAGTGATCGCTGCTTTGCTCTCCTGCATATTAAATCTTTCAGAAACCTCATTATAACATACTTTGCACAGCAGAATAAAAATCCTTTTTATCTTGTTCACTTCCCTATTCCCTATCCCTATTCCCAAGAAGTATCTCGACAAACCCATATCTGATCCATTTCAAATTCTTCCTTCATGGCATTGTTTTAAAATGTTCAATAAAGGCAATTATCATTACACAGCAAAAATAACATCATCAACATACAAGACTACAATCATAAGTACCATCTTTTTCTTTGATGTAGAGGGTGGGTTCTCCCTCACATTTCTCAAAACCATTTTCCAGTATATAGGAATCTATCCTACTGTACCACGCTCTTGGCGCTTGCTTCAGCCCATAAAGAGCTTTTTTCAACTTGCATACTTTGTGCTCTTGGCCTTTCTTTTCATAGCCGAGAGGTTGATCAATGTAAACCTCTTCCATTAACACTCCATTCAGAAATGCTGACTTCACATCCATTTGGTAAACTTTCCACTTGTTTTGTGCTGCTATGGACAACACTGCTCTCACGGTTTCCATTCTTGCAACCGGTGCGAAAGTTTCCTCATAATCTATCCCATGCTTCTGTTTGTAGCCTTTGACAACAAGCCTTGCCTTGTGTCTCTCTATCTTGCCTTCATCATTACTCTTGGTCTTGTAGACCCATTTAACACCAATGACATCTTTACCTCTTGGGAGTTCAACCAAATCCCAAGTCTTGTTCCTCTCTATGGCATTTATTTCCTCATCCATAGCTTCTATCCATTTCTCATCCTTGATGGCTTCTTCGAAATGAACATGATCATCAACATGACAATATAAAGCAAACAAAGAATTGATACCTTCATTAGCTATATCTTGTTCATAAATTTCTCTCAAACTTTTGAATTTCTTACCTCTTTCAGTAGGTGTACAAATGCTTGAAGAAGCACTTGAATTTACTCCTTGTGGTGTGCTTGGAGAAGCACTATCATTTCTCCTCAAGGGTGTGCTTTGCTGCTCTCTTGTTGGTGTTGCTGTTTGGGGATGTATTTCAGCCAACTCATCATCATTCTCATCATGAGATAAACAGTGTTTAACATTCACTGTTTTCTCTATGCTTCCATCCCAAGCTTCCTCTTCAATGAACTGAACATCCCTGCTCACAAGAAACTTCTTGCTAGATGGGTTATATAACCTGTAGGCCTTGGATTCCTCACTGTATCCAATGAAAATACATTTCTCCCCCTTGCTGTCCAACTTCTTCCTTAGCTGATCCGGAATGTGTGCATAAGCCACACATCCGAAAACCTTCATGTGTGTGACACTTTGCCTTGTGCCACTCCATGCCTCTTCCGGCACTTTGTTCATAACTGCTTTTGTAGGGCACCTGTTCAAAATATACGCTGCACAATGTACAGCTTCAGCCCAATAATCATTCGGCAAATGCTTTGCTTTAAGCATACTCCTCGCCATGTCCATTATGGTTCGGTTCTTCCTTTCGGCCACTCCATTTTGCTGCGGTGTATATCTAGTTGTAAACTGTTTATGAATACCATTTTCTCTACAAAAACGTAGAAAATATTTAGATATATACTCACCTCCTCTATCAGTCCTTAAGACTTTGATATGCAGCCCACTTTGTTTCTCAACAAGTGCTTTGAAATTGAAAATTTTTTCAAACACTTCACTTTTGTTTTTCAAAAAGTAAACCCAAGTTTTTCTTGTAAAATCATCTATGAATGTTAAGATATAGTGGCTGCTAGCAAGTGATGGAGTTTTCATCGGTCCACACACATCTGAGTGGACAATCTCTAAGGGTGCTTTTGCCCTTATGCTTTTCCCGGAAGGAAAACTTTCTCTGTGTTGTTTCCCAAGAATACAACCTTCACAAAGGCTGTCCGGTTTCTCTATCAATGGTAAACCACTTACCATTCCTTTTATGTTCAACAAGTTAAGACCTCCAAAGTTGAGATGTCCAAATCTCAAGTGCCATAACCAATTATCATCCTTTGGTTCGCTTTGGTAAGTCTCTTGTGCAACTGCTGCTTTCTCTTCACCATTCTTCAAGTCTGCTCTCATTCTGAGAGGGAACATCCTATTCCTTGTCATCTTCACTTCAGAAATACACTGATTGCTTGGTGGTTTGTACATGATGGTACAAAAATCATCTTCAAAGAACACATTATACCCCTTATGAACAAGCTGTCCAATACTTAAGAGGTTACACTTCATTCTTGGAACATAATAAACATCTGCTATGGATTTCTTTGCACCTAATCTTGTTAAAACATTTACATCTCCTTTTCCCATAACAGAAACTTTGCTATCAGTTCCTAGTGTGACTTGTGACTGCACACTTTCATCTAACATAGAAAACATTGCTAAGTTTTCTGTCATATGGTTACTACAACCGGAGTCTAGAAACCATAAGTCTTCACTCTTTTCTTCAGCCATATTACAAGCTAAAAACAAATTACTTTGACTGATATTTTCTTTTGTGAAATTTGCACTAGTTTCACTTCTCATATCATTCTGCTTCTTCTTTCTACATTCATTAGCATAATGACCATATTTTTTACAATTGTAACATTGGACATTGGATTTGTCATACCTTTGTCCTTGATCATTCTGCTGTCCACTTTGCTGGCTGCCTTGGCCTTGATGCTGATTTGGATTGTTGCCCCTTCCTTGAGCATTTGCTGGACTGTTCCTTCCACCTCTGTTCTGGCTTCTGCCTCTTCCTCTTCCTTTGCCTTGCCCTCTTCCTCTTCCGAAAGACATATGGGTCTTAAAAGCATGTTCAAGAGATGAGTTTTCATTCCTACTCAATCTCTGTTCATGAGTCATCAGTGATGCATGTAGCTCATCAACTGAAAACTTTGTGAGATCCTTAGTCTCCTCTATGGTGGTGACAATCACATCAAATCTTGAGGGTAGACTCCTCAAGAGTTTTTCCACAATCCTCTTGTCCTCAAGAGTCTCTCCATGAGATCTGATTTGTGTGACCATTCCAATCACATGAGTGAAGAATGAGTCAATGTTATCTGACTCCTTCATACAGAGAGTCTCAAAGTCTCTCCTCAGCAACTGAAGTTTTGTTGTCTTCACTCTTTCCATGCCTTGATAAGCTGTCTTGAGAGTTTCCCATGCTTCACTGGATTTCTTAGCTGTTGCTATCCTTGGAAACACACTCTCATGCACTGCTTGATACAAGAAGAAAAGAGCCTTGGCATCTCTCTTCTTATTGTTCTTCAGTGACTCCCTTTCTGCCTGAGTTAAAACATAAAACTCTGCTTCATTTGTTGGCTCTTCAAAGCCATCCTCAACTAATTCCCATAACTCTTGTGAGGTAAATAAAGCTTTCATAGTTATTGACCAGTAGTCATAATTTTTTCCATTGAATTGTGGGAGATGGATATTTCCCAAACTCATACCTGTGCTGGCTCCAGCCATTCTGCACTCTTAACTATGATCTCAAAAACACTTGACTGTGTGTTTAAAACTAATCAACTGTACTGCAATAGTAACACAAAACTATATAGAGAAATACCTTCGAATTCTTCTTGTCTGAACCTTCACTTTGCTGGAGAGGCTTCTGCAATAACGAACTCCTTTCCTTCAGCTTATTTGACCTTCAAATAGCCTGGATTGGCTCCGATACCATGTTGGAATTTTGCTGAATTCCAAAATAATAAAACTGCCTTCCTTAACACAGAGAAACTATTTAAAAATTTCACTCACAGACAGAGTTCACACAAAAAAAATTTCTATTCATAAAAAAAAACTTTGTTAAAGATTCTTCCTCTCTTGGAGGGATTACAATTGTGACTGCTGTTGTCACAGTGCACAAATAAAACTCTGTTTCACTAAAATAAACACTGCTGTGTATGCTCTGTATTTTTCTAAAACACTCTGATGTGTGTAATAAAATAAATTACAGCTCTCTGTCTTTTACAAAAATGCACTCTGCTGTGCATAAAACTCTGCTCTCTGTGTTTTACAATACGCTACTGTGCATATATAAAAACATTACAATTAACAGAACGACTCTGTCTCTACATATTACAAAACAGAAATATCCCAAAAGATCTCAAGTTGAATTAATGCCATTAACTAACATACAACCACTAAATTCACCGCTTCAGAAATCTTTAATGCAATGTTGCTACCGCTTGGAAGCATTGAAGTCAAGTTGTTTCTTTGCTTACTTGATTTTATTCAAACTAGCATTGTGTTTCTATGTAACTGACTATATGCATGTATTAATGGTTACCTTGTGTAATAAGCCTTACATTCTGTATAATAACCTTTAACCTTTACCTCTAGACCTTTTAATATATGTGATGTGCATATATTAAAAATAAAACAAATAAACTTTAAAACATTTAAAATCAACTGTTAAAAAATGTATTGATAAAAACATTTATAGCGATCATATATATAACATATGACATGTAGGCCGTATTATATATGGGCCCAGTGTCCAGAAATTAAGCACCTCCGCCCACAAATCTTTCCACGACCCCTGAGGACTTACCTTCGCCTTAAGTACGTACCGTCTCAACTCTTGAGCGGTTGAAATTAAATTCAATAGAATGATAGCGTAAAGTTGTGTCATATAGAGGTTCACGGTTCTTACGGGGTGTACTTTTTCTCTCGAGCCCGACAAATTATAAATAAAATTGGAAATTCAAGTGATGAAAGCGACGCATTTAAGTCACGATGTAGAATCCATCAAATCTACATAGCTGTTTCTCTTTTAAAGTGTATTAATTTTGAAATAAGTAATTGCTAAATTGACAACGGTATTTAGACTTGAAAATGATGCCCAATACGAACTGGCAACCAATATTTATCATTCTAAAGATTCATTAATATTTATCAGTCTATATAGATTCATTAATAAACCAGGTTGTATATGTCCATTATAAATTTAAGCAAATACATAATCACATAATCTAGTGAAAAACATATACAACCACGCACATTAATGGATTAATGGACCTATAGACTAGTAAATATGCATGGCCATCCAAATCGACTTCTAGTTTGACAATTCATGTGAACGCTGCCATCTCGAAGCAATTCAATGAAATTTCGTGTTTCCCGATATTTACCCCCATTACTGAAAAAGTGTAACCATATAACCTTTCGTAAAACCTTTGTTCACCTGTTGCGTAGTGAATATATCAAACCTAATAACGACATTATTGTTGCTTATGTGGGTTGGCGTGCACACTAACAGCGTACACGGAAACTGATTGAACATAATTACAAACTGGCGAATGTCATCAAATGTTGTTGTGCAATGAACGGAGGTGGATCGCCCTGTGGAGCCTGCAAGTTTCTGAAGCAGAAATGCGTGAAGGCTAGGTGTTCATGATTTTCGATGTGGCTTTTTTTTTTTTTAAGCGCTATATTGCCGGGATTCCATTTAATGCCTCTGAAAGGATGAAATGATGCTCTGTAATGCAGATACTTAATTTAGTTGATCAATTTCGTTGGTTTTCTCTTTCCTTTTTAAGTTTTTTTAAGTTGTATTAATATAACAAAATGTGAATCTCTGCTGGGGCGTTTAATCACTAGGACAAGTGGGATGTGGGCAGTTAAGTCTGGCCGGGCCCTCATACACGCCAGCTGACTCATCACCCTCCCACTTAGAACCGTAATGGGCCTGCAGGCGATCCTACGGCGGGTATGCGGTTAGTTAAGGGCGGGATGGACATCTCATAGGCCATTCGGTATCTGCGGGCAATGGTGAAGGTTGGTGCTCTGGATTGTGCAGATGAGCAAATGCTCTCTCTCAAGCCTTGGCTTGAGCTCCACCAGCTTGAGACGAGGAGGGTGACCGTTCCGTTAGGTAGCAGTAGCGAGAGTTTGGCAGTCGGAGGCATCCTAGCAATGACACAAGCATGATGCACGAGGAGGCACACGAAGGTGGTGGAGGTGAATTCGGTGTGGAGATGAGTGGTCCTCGCGCCGAACATAGTTTGCGGACTATGCAAAAGAAATTCTTCATTGGCCAAGCCTTGGGATGGTTCTACCTTGGGCTTATAGAGCACTCAGGCTCTCCTGCAATTCTCATTTGCGGGTGGTGGCACTTCCACACCTCCTCGGAAGGCAGTGTGGAGATTGGTGGTGGTAGTGTGTCTCTTGTTTACGGTGCTCGAGACATGGTTAGTGACAGAGTCAGCTGAAGGTGGAGCGTGGATTTTAGGAGCTGTGGGACCCGGAGCAACTTGGCCAGAGCGACTTGGCGTTGGAACCCAACAAAGCGAGAGGGAGTGGTGGGTGACTGCATGCCGCATGAACGAGGTCAGGCACGGTGTGGTGGTCTTGGACGCGGCATGGACAACCCCCAAGTAACCGGGGACTCGAGCTCCCACTCGGAATCTACCAAGAGCTAGGAATCGACAATGGCCATGGCAGTTTCTCTGGCTCAATCACCAAGCTAGGTTGAGCCTCCGACCACCCTTGAAGCCATTTCCGTTCAGCTCCAGCAGATCCAACTCACTCTGGGCACCCTGCATGAACAAAGGTATGATGATGGTAATGAATTAGTGCCTACATCAATTTTGTTCAAAACCTCTAGACAGAGACCCTTGAAGCTCTGGAGACTCTGCGTTGTCTACTGAGGCGCTCTCAAGACCATCTCCAAGCTCTAGAGACCCAAGTGGATCATATCAGCCATCACATGCACAATCAAGATCGTCTCTTCGCGACTCCTCCGACAGGTCCCTGCACCCTCCCCATGATGACAGTTTCGGTATATTTATTTTATAATTTTGTGTGGCAAATAACCAAGAGCACCAAATGCCTTGGCAATCACCCAAGTCCTTCTAGGCATTGCATGCTTTCTCAGTTGCCTAAATGTAATACAACCATGTTGGTTCCTACTGTAAATTTTATTTCTGTTATAATAATATAATCTAGACTTTACTCAACAAAAAAATGTATTTTAAAATAACTATTGAATATGATATTAAATTGTGTAATATAAAAACGTAAAATTGCTTATGCTAAATTGATTATATATATATATAAACTAATTCAATGGTACTTTAAGAAGGGCCTTTACATATTATTACAAGAGCAAGTTTTTCATGTCATCAGCTGTCTTGGATTTTTCTCCCTTTTAGTCATGAGCAGTGTAAAAACTGCTTTGGTACTCTGTTATAAACACTTTAAAACTCAGACCATGTCTTTTCCAAATAATTGTCTCTAGATTCAGATTCAACATTTAAAAAAAAAAAATTGGTGCTGTTATCCATACCATTATTTAATAACATTTCTTGATATTTTCTTTTAGCTCACTAGTTAAGTTCAAGGGGTAAGCTTGGATTGCTCCAGTTAGGGTATATATTGATATCCCTTGGCGTTTGCATTTAAAAATCTAATGATGTACTCATACAACATCTAGCTATTGCCATTTTAAAGAGTTGGAATTTTAGGGAGCTGGTTTGAAGACGTTTTTCGCTGTTGGGACTGGGAGTAAAGTGAGGAGTTTCAATTTTCAGAAATATATATATATGATATGTTAAATTAGTTGTAAAAAAGGAGTTGTCTATTGATGTGGAGAAATTGTCTGGACAATCAAAAGTGGTCGGAATCTGGGCAAAATTTTTTTTTATGAAATCTTCAAGTAATAGTGTTTGAATCATGTTTTTTTATGGTGAAAATAGATTCAGCACCATCAAAAACTTCCAAGGCACCCAAAATATGAAAGTTTGTTAGCTATAAAGTAGATTTACAAAAATCACTGCCAAATTTTCTTAAAATCTTATCCAAATTTCTATGATTTTCAGAGAAAAAAAAACAGTATAATTAAACTACTGCTACTACTGTAAAAAAGTATTAAAACATAAATTTCTACTACTGCCTTTGTAAATAAATATTACACGTCTACGAAACTAGAGAATATTACCATATGCAAAGTGATTGGAATAAAAATTGGCTTAAAAATTGATGGACGCAAGAAGAACGGCCTGTGTGATGGTAGCTCAGGTTAATAATGATGTCCACAGCTTTGTATGTTTAATAATTTTGGTAAATCACTTGAACTGAGTCATTGGTAATAGAAGTTGAAAAGTGACATACAACCTAAATGAGGGTGATGGGAACATCTCGTTTGTCTGAAAAAGTGTCCGCTAAAAAATGAAAATCATCTAGGATTTAAGCTATACACGTTTTAAATATAATATAATTTAAAAAGTTAGATATATATATATATATATATATATATATATATATATAATTAAAATTTGTTGTTATTAAAATTTTATTACGATAATCTATTTTTAGTTATTATGATTTAATATTTTATGAATATTTAAAATATTGATTTTAATTTTCAAATATAAATATTGATTTTAATGGCAAATACAGTTGAGTCTACACCAAATGATTTAGGTATCAAATTTGTTTTCTCTCCAATTCAGCCTTTTACATTTTTTTCAATTGATTTTTATTTTTTAAATGCAAATTTTAACTTTCATAGCAAATATGTTACATTGTATGTTAAAATTAAGCCAACTCACTTGTGTTTCAAGCCTAAGTAGGTTAAAATTATGTGAACCTCCTCATTCCTCAATAATCCAAAGAGATTATTGTTATTCTCTTACATGTTAAATATCCGAAGTGTGAGGTTCAAGCCTAAGTAAGTAAATTAACTAAGTTATTATATTTGTTCTTCACTTCACTCTAGCCCTTCAGATTCATGTGAATCTCCTCATTCCTGAATCATCCAAAGATTATCGTTATTCTCTTACATGTTAAATATCCGAAGTGTGGGGACCTATCCTAGGTATTATAACTAAACCAAATATATCATTTAATTTAATTACAATAAGAAAAAAATAACATGTTTATAACTCAACATCTACTTTATAAAAACATAAAAGTAAAATTTAATTAACAACATATTAAACATGTAAGAAATTTCATTTGCAACAATTTGCATAAATAAAATAACAAATGGAAGAATACCGATTCCACTGGTTTGGTTGCGATGCTCCCCCTAGTTACTCGACTGAATTCACCTTCCAGCCAACTAGGAATGATTTCCTAGGCCAAGGAATCTCCACAGGTTCCCTAGCCCTCCGAGCCCAAGTCCAACCAGCTATAGTGTGTCCAAGTTAAAACTAACACTCTCCAATAGATCCAAGTTTGATTTCTCTTATTTTTCTCTCCATTCTCTCTCTTCTCCTTTTGCACATTCTCCCCCCACAGTAAAATCCTTCAATGCCAAAATAAACAAATAGGATCTCCCATTTCTCCTCTCATCCTCCTTCCCTTTATGTCTCTTTCTCTCATCAACCTCAACCACCTACCACTAATGTCGTGAATACCCCCATCCTTTTAATTTAATGACCTTGAATTTACTTTCCATATCTTATCCCAAAATAAATTTGAGAAAACACCTTGGGAATGGAAATATTAATATTTAATTTAGAATTAAATTAGTAGAAATTCTTTCGGTAATAATCACATGCAAAGAACGTGGTCGACGGTTTCGAACCAACCGATGTGGTTCATCATTAGGACTATGTGAGAGATCGGGACTTAATATGCAGGATCTGATCTCTCACATAGTCTGATGATGAACCAGTAGTGGTTACAATTTAGCCTACCAAAATCTTTTGCATGTGGTGTCTGTGAAAATTCCTACTAATTTATATTATGGATCACGAGAAGCTTAGATTCCAAAAAATTAATTTAGAATTAAATTGGAGAAGAGAAATTGGAAGACCTTGGGAATTGAAATATTAATATTTAATATAGAAATAATCTTGAGAAGACCACTTGGAAAACCTTGGGAATTGATTAATAATTAAATAATAAAAGTCATATCAGTAAAATAAAATTACATATTCACAAGTGTGTGTATATACCAATATTACTTATTAATTATAAGTCATTATTTTTAGGTTAATTAAACACTAATCAAAATTAGCATGATAAGATCAAGTAGGGCATTACATGAAGTCAACAATCTAATAAAAACTATGATGTGAGTGATCCGGATTTATGCAGGAACGCAACACAATACACATCTAACCAAAAATATAAAAAATGCAGCGGAAATGACACTTCATTTCATTAGTATCAAAGAAATGAAATTTGTTTACAGACAAAATGGAAATAAAATAGCTAGGGCACTGGTAGCTTATCTCTGAGAAGAGATGTGATGGCTACAGGCCTCTGAAATTTATGTTACAATGAGGCTCGAAGGCCTATATATTATTGAGAAACAATGAAAAACGCTAAACATCCAATAACCTAACCCTAGGAGATGAAACACCAGAATATGGGCCCCGTCGGGGTAAATTGGTACATCAATTTCCCAGGGTTGTAACTTTGGCATATTATCTTCGTTTGACGCACATGATACATCGTTAGAAAGATTTATATAAGGACTACAACTGCTGACCACAAATATTAAGTCCAGAATGAAATCATATTTTTCGAAGTCTTGATGCCCAAAAAACGTCGTTTAGGGCCTCAAAATGGCTCTGAAAGTTCAGGACCCGAAAAACTGCTAAAAATAGTAAATTGTGCTATAGTTAAGGAAACTGAAAAAATGAAAGAAACAATGGTGGAGCCCCAAGAAGAATAGGCGGGTGGCCACCAATATCCACCTGGATCATTCCTCCCCCCTTAGGAATAAATGGTCCCCATTTCATTGAGTTCCTCCATGAGATGAGGAAACTTTTGCTGAACCTGGTCCCTGGTGAACCACTTGCCTTGGTGTAGGAATTGGCCAACTTTGACAACCCGATATAGTTGGATCTTCTGCTGGAGATTGTTCTTGATTTGCATGTCCATGATACATTCTGTGGTGGCCTTTTCCATGTAGTATGGGTTTAACTCTGCTGGTGTGAGTTGTTCTGCAATGTTAGAGGTGTTCAGTAGAGGTGGGAAATAGGGCTGAAGGCGATCCAAATTGAATACTGGGTGCAGACCAAGGAATGGTGGAATACTGAGCTTGAAGGAATTATTCCCTATATCCTTGGCGATGGTATACGACCCATATCGGAGTAGGCGAAGCTTGCGGTGGGGTCCAGTGAGGCATTGCTTCTGCAAATGTTTCCACAATTTGTCGCCCACTTGGAAGTGGTGTGGGACCCGATGTTGATCATGTCGTTGCTTGTACTTAACATTGGCTCTGTTCAATATCTCCTGAACCTGTTAGCGGATGTTCTGAATTTTCTCAATGAAGTTGTTCTATTTGTTAGCTTAAGATTGGACATGAGTCGAATCAGCCTGACTAGCCACAAATAGCATGGATACATCAATGGGACATACTGGCTGGAACCCCAGGCCCACCTGAAAGGGGATGTGATTGGTTGAGCTGTGGAGAGCCCAGTTATACCTGTGTTGTACATAAGGAAGGATCTCATGCCATGTGCATGTATGCTTTGAGTTTTACATGCACAGAATGTGTACAATCATATTGTTGAAGACCTCTATCTGACCACCAGTTTTGGGATGGAACGTTGTGGACTTGGTGAGCTTGGTGTCCAGCATTGACCAGAGGCTAGACCAAAATGTGCTCAAGAACCTGCTGTCTCGATATGAGATGATAGATTGTCGGATCCCAAAGTGCACCCACACTCGTTCAAAGAAGAGTTTAGCGGTGGCTTCTACTGTGATATTCTTCTTGCAGGTCGACATAATGGCCATCTTCGAGAATCTGTCGACGACCACGAAAACACAATCGTTTCCATGCTTATAAGAAGGAAGGCCTGACATGTAATCCATGGAGATGGATTCCCAAGGTCGACTAGGGGTAGGTAGCAGAGTATATAGGCCTTGCTTCTTGATGGTCGGTTTGGCAATAAAGTAAGCAGTGCAGGATCGGATGTACTTCCCAACGTCCAGTCGAAGGTTAAGCCAATAGAAATACTTCTGCAGTACTGCAAATTTTTTCTCGACCCCGAAATGACTAGCGACTCAACTGTAGTGTGCTTCCCAAATCATCTTGGCACGCTCACTTGAAGGAACACAAAGGTGTTCCAGGTGACATAATAGTGCATCCTGGAGGTGAAAATTTTGAACTTGCGTACCCTCCAAGAGTGTCTTGTATGTGTGGCAAAATTCTAGATCGCTCTTGTAGAGAAGCAACCAATCCCAAGTCTCGTGCCCACAAGAGTTGAGAACGATGGTTAGCACCACAATCGGTGGTCGATGGAGGCAGTCTGCAATATTATTGGTGTTGCTTTTCTTATACTTGATCTTCAAATGAAATTGTTGTAGATATGTGGACCACTTCTAATGGCGATCGTTCTCCAACTTACCTTGTGTCTGTATGAACTGCAGGGGTCGATGGTCTGTGTGGATGAACGTTTCCTTCCCCAAAATGTAATGTTTCCATTGGCGGCATGCTTGCACAATGGAATACATTTATTTGTCATAAGTGGGATACTTGCGGACTGTGTCAGACAGTTTCTCACTGTGATATGCCACTGGATGCCACTGCTGAGTAAGAACTTCCTCAATAGCATATTCAGAGGCATCTGTCTTGATCTCAAATGGTTGTTTCAAGTCTGGTAATGTGAGAACTAGGGTAGAGTAGAGGCAATGTTTCAATTCTACGAACACCTTCTGTTGAGATTCCGACCAAAATAATTTTTCTTTCGCTCCTCCCTTGGTGACTTGACTCAAGGGCCAAGTGATATGAGAGAATCCCAACACAAACCTGCGGTAGAAATTAGCAAGACCTAGAAAGTTGAAAAGATCTGTTAGAGTGGTTGGGTCCGGGAAATCTCGAATTACTTGGATCTTGGTTGGATCCACATGCACCCCTCGTTCATCAATAATGTATCCCAGATACTGAACTTAGGTCATGCCAAAAGTGCACTTCTCCAAATTGGCACACAACTTGTGTTGCCGCATTGTTTGGAGGACCTATCGGATGTGGTGGAGGTGCTCTTCCCAAGTCTAGCTAAAGATCAGGATGTCATCCAAGTACAATATTGCAAATGAGTTGGTTAATGATTGCAATATTTCATTCATCATACTCATGAAGGTTGCGGGAGCATTCGTCAACCTGAAAGGCATGACCAGCCACTCGAAAAGGCCCTCCTTGGCTTTGAAGGCAGTCTTCCACACATCATAGGTTTCGATTGGTACCTAGTGATACCCAGACCTCAAGTTGATCATGCTGAAATATTTCTCCCCTTTGAGTTGATCCAGAAGGTCATCAATCGGTGGAATCGGGTACCTATTCCAGACAGTGATCTTATTCAGCACCCAATAGTCAATACATAGTCTCCAAGTCTCATCCTTCTTCTACACCAACATGATCGTGTTCCCACGGGGTGATGAAATCGGCCGGATGTGACCTTTTTGCAGAAGCTCCTAAATATTCCTCTTTATTTCATCGTTCTCTAGAACAGAGGGTCGATAGATCGGTCCATTTGGTAGCGGCACACCTAGGGCTAGATCGATGGGGTGCTTGACCTGATAGTGTAAAGCCACCCCTGTGAGTGAGGTGAAGATGTCCCCATACTCCTCCACGACCTTGTCCATTTTTTGTTGTCGTGCGGAGGAGCCTTGTCTGGAGGTCATGGCCACAACCTTCTTCTTGGCCTGTGGGCAGATCATCAGGAAAACAAATTTCTTGGTTTTGCAAATGATCTTACTGCATTGTTTTGCAGTAACCAAAGTGATAGCCATAGGCGGTGGTACGTCTAGTATCCTGTACAACTTATTTCCCAAAGTAACAATAACAACACGAGGTCGAGACTCATACACAACATGTCGCTTCCACAAGCATAGTTGGCCTAATAATACATCACAAACATCAAGAGGAGCAATGCCACATAATACCTCGTCTATGAAGGGATTGATGTTGTAGGGAATGCAGCACTACTGGCTGACGTGGAGATCTCGTCCTTGGTGAAGCCACCCGATGGTGTACGGCTGTGGGTTTGTTGTGGTCGGAAAGCCCAAACGATTCACGACCTCTACTAAAATGAGGTTCTTTTGGCTCCCACTATCAACAATGAACTATAGCAGGGAACCCTTTACCCACATCTAAGAGTGGAAGAGATGCTCCTCCTCCTCTGGATCTTCTGATTCCTCCTTCTGGATCTTTGCAGTGGCAACAATGACTTTAGGATCTGCATCAATAATATGCTTCCCTTTGTCATTCCCCTTGTCGAGTTCTGATTCAGAGTCGGAGCATGCATTCAATTCAGAAGCCCTCATCTCAGCCACCAATGACTGCTTGGCCCAACACTCACTTGTGTTGTGAGTGGAGCTCTTATGGAACTCACACCACTTTCCTGTGTCCTTATTCAGCTTCGTGGGGTTTTTATTTGTTTGCAGCTTCGGTAGGTTATCTTGGGCCGCCATGCCTTGGATTTGTCCTTTGTTCTGCGGTTTGGGGGAACCTTTCCCTTGCTTTTGATTTGCAGATCTAAAGTCTTGCTTCTTCTGTTTGAATTTTTGCTCAACCTTGGCAGCATACCAGTATGTCTTACCAAGCGAGGAGATGTCGAGGAATTCCATTTCCTCCTGAATGTATTTGTGCAGAAAACTATGGAACTTCAGCACGAAATTTTTCTCCGAATCTTTGATACCCAAATTTGTGCGTAGGGTATGGAACAGATTTGTCAGCTCATGCACATCTTGATCCCTTTCCTACCGCAGTGTAGTCCATTGTATGTACTTTTCCTCATAGCTCCCCATGGGATAATATTGTTCCTTGATGGAATCTCGGAAAAAATTCCAAGTGGGTACGACCGAAAATAGATAGGGTTCTCCCTTGTCCTTTTTCTCGCAGTAGGTTTTCCACCAGTCCTTGACATGGGGGGTAGATTTGAGGAGTGCAAAAATAATATTCTCACGGTCAAAAAATTCATGAACTGAGAAATATCCTTCTAATAGATTCAACCATCTATCTATGACGTCTGCAGCTATTTTTCCCTCAAATATGGGAATGTCAAAGTTTACTTGTACCTTAAAAGGAGTTGTGCCTCCAGAGTGGCTGTTGGATGCAGATGCAGTGCCAATGGGCAGTCGTTGAAGGATCTGGGCAAAGTTATCCATCACCGCGTTCCTTTTTTTTTCGAGGGCCTCCTCGAGTAATGTTTTGATAGGATCTCCTGCTCCCTCATATTTCTTTTCATCCCCCATGGGCGACCGTCGAGGTTTGCGAGGTTGATCTTGCAAATGTTCAACCAAATCGAGCCCTAACTCCTTATACGCCAACCTCGTTGGGGACATTCAAAGAAGGATCGAGAAAGGTCAAACCGAACTGATACCACTTATCCGGATTTATGTAGGAACACAAACGAATACACATATAACCATAAATATAAAAATGCAGTGGAAATAAGACTTCATTTCATTAATATCAAAGAACTGAAATTTGTTTATAGACAGAATTGAAATAAACTAGCTAGGGCATTGGTAGCTTATCTCTTAGAAGAGATGTGGTGGCTACAGGCCTATGAACTCTATGTTAAAATGAGGCTCAAAGGCCTATATATTATTGAGAAACAATGGAAAACCATAAACATCTAATAACCTAACCCTAAAAGATGAAACTTCAGAATATGGGCCCCGTTGGGGTAAATTGGTACATCAATTTCCTGAGGTCGTAACTTTGACATACTATCTCTGTTTGACAGACATGATACATCGTTAGAAATATCTATCCGAGGAATACAACTACTAAACATGAATATTGAGTCCAAAATGGACTCATATCGGCCGTAGGTTTGATGCCTAAAAAATGTCATTTAGGGCCTCAAAATGGCTCCGGAAGTTCAGGACCTGAAAAACTACTAAAAATAGTAAACTGTGCTATAATTAAGGAAACTGAAAAGCGGAAAGAAAAAATGGTGGGGCCTCAAGTGGAATAGGCGGGTGGCCACCAATATCCACCTAGATCAGTGAGGGAAATGACACACATTGCAAAATTTCATCACTTACCATTTCATAAATGTAACAACAACCAAAGTGGATTATTATATTTCTTTTACCCCGCATCCACTTCCTAGGCTCTAAATAAGTTCTTTTTTTCATCCAAAAATAAGTACAAAAGAGGTAGGTTTCATAAAAAAAAAAATGAGGTAGCTTTCCTTGTATAAAAAAATGGGAAAAGGTCGAGCATGAGATGGAAGATTTCATAAAGACATAAAACTATACAACAGAAATGAAACATAGCTCAAGATGAAAGTATCAGGAAAAATTCAATTGCTAATGTAAACTCAAATAGTTGGACATGTCTAGTTTTGAAACAATGACTATAGAAATAAACAATCAAAATCAAAATTATTTATAAAAATAAAAAATAAATATAAAAATCGTGATTTGAAACATTGGTTATAATGGTTAAATAAGAAAGGTCTTCCATAGATCTATATTTTTTCAATGTCTCTGTTTTATATATATTATATTTAGATTTAATTCTTCAAGAAGTGTCAATGTCTGTAAATCTTTTTCTTTATTTAATTATTATTAAATTTGTAACTTAAAAAATGATTTAAATATTTTGAATTTTAATAGTTTATATAAATTTAGTTTTATTATTATTATTAAACATAAGTGTTTTTTTAAACTAAAAAACATATAATATTCTATGAAAATAAAATTTTCGGTGAAAATCACATAGGAGAACAAATCGTTAACACGTTTTGAACCAACCAATGTGGTTCATCTTTAGGACAAGATGAGGAACCATATCATTACATCAGTTATCACCAATAAAATTTCATTTTTGATTAGGAAGGTCATTTAGCATAGGTTTTATTGTCTTGGTAAATTTATTCATGAAATTGATAATTCTTTTGTAAATTGGTCATAATCCTAAGTTTGAAGAGTCCCACATGTCATGTCATCATGGTCAAATCCATAAAAATCCATCAAAAATCTCCATGCATTGGTTCAAAATTTGGTTTTAGCCACCTGCCTACTTTTTCCTGACTTCAGAGCAAAATCAATGGAAAACAGGTTGTTTTTGCTATGGAGTCACCTGACAAGTCTGTAGCAAATATGCCAAAATTATAACGGAAAATGCTACGAACTCATGTTTTTTTTGCACTAGTAAAGAAAAGGGTGAGGTGTCGAGTTTTAAGAGGTTAGAGGTCAGTCTCAGGTCACGTGATCAGTTATTTGGAGTCATGCAACATGCGTGATCATCTTTTCGTTCAACCTCCATTATTTGTCTTCATCCCTCTCATATTCGAAACTTACCTTTTAAATTTGTCCTTGAGAGCTGTTGTCTATCACCCTTCCCTCTTACCTCTGATTATTGTTTTTGTTATCATCTTTAGAAAGGTCTAGCTTTGTCTGCAAGCACCTTTTTGTTCGAAATTCTTCTTTGCAGGTGTCATACTATCAAGAAGGCCAGCACTATGTTAAGAGAGAAGTCCATGCATAAAAATACTAACAAAGGGGGCTCAGTGGTTAGGTATGAGCCTATGGATTTAAAATTTCTTAATGAGGATCCTAGTTTTGCAACCGCCTTTACCAATGCTAGTTGCATGAGTATTTTCAATAAATTACAAGGTTTTCATGCCCAAGTTTCTAAGGACTTTGTAGTGAATTTTGTGGGCACTACATCAAAGGTGGGTGTGTTGAGTTTCGTGGTGTCTCCTGAAACAATTTCCCAAGCTACAAAGATTCTAAGGATAGGGGAAGGGTTGTTTAAAGCCAGTAAATTCAAATTGCAGAACTGTGATGATATCATGAAGCCTGAGCATATTGGAGTGGATATGACATCAGGGATCCTAAAAATTTTCCTTAAAGAAAATTACTCCAAAATCCTACTGGCAATTCAGAAATATTTCACATGTGAAGGGAGGTTTCATATGATTTATCAGTATTACTTTAGACTCTTTCTACATTTCACTGGTAAGCAGCCTTTGGAACTTCCATTTTTTTTATTTAGAAGCCTAGGCAAGAAGTCAGATAAAGTCCAAGCTAGACCTGAGGGTATTGAAACTTAAAATTTTCATCATGGATTAATCAAGCTACTAGTTTTGGAGGAGTTGAAAAAGTTAAATAGAGACTGGGCCACATTCATGTTTCTTAGCGGTTATGAAGTAGATGCATTAACTCACAAGAAATCACCAAAATCAAAAGGTAGTCCTTCAAATAAAAATGATGAACCTATAGTTGAAGCAAAAGGTGTACAAGAAGAGGAAATGCAGCCCATTGTAGAGCCCATTGATATTTAAATAGAACATGCACAGAAAATAGAGATACCTCAGCCCACACCTACAAGTATCAAACTAAAGCCCAAAAAAAAGAGTCATGGAAGAATAACTAGGAGAAAAACACTCAAGAAAGGTAAACTTGAGGAAATTCTACAAGCTATAGATATAAAAGAAACTCCAGTGGTAAAATTTGTGGATGTCAAAGGAATAAAGAAGAAAAATAAGGGTCTAACTACCAAAAAAATTGACTTCTCAGGTGAAGATCCAGATTTTCTATTCAAACCAAGAAAACCACACACCAGGTTACACCTTTCCAAAGGTTTCAAAGCTGACAAGAAGACTGGAGTGACAGAAAAAGGAAAAAAAGCTATAGCAGAAGACATCATTGACTTATCTCCAACAAAGGAAGAAATCATTAAGAAGAGGAAAGGCAAGGAGAAAGTCATTGAAAAATTTGAAGTGCTACTTTTAACGGAGTAGTTGAGGGAAGCTAGGGAGGAAGTTATTGAAACAAAGCTAGAATTGGAAGAAGCTAAGCTAGAAAGAAAAATGGTGGAAGAGTTCAAAGAAAAAGTCAATAAAGTAAATTAATCATTATGATGAGGCTTTAACCAATGCAAAGAAATTGCTAAAGAGAACCCTTCCTCTACTCAGGGTGATGAAACATACAAGGAAAAGGAATATTTGGTTGCAAGCACAGAGAAAGAAGCTTAAAATTCAAGTGAAAGAGTTGGAAGTGCAGATGTAAATGATACAATTAGAGCTCAATAAAAAAGGTTTAAAAATAGCAGTCATAGATGAACCTATGGAAACTAAAGCCTCTGCTGCCAAGGGTGAAGCTTCTAATGTTTGAAAAGGGGATAAAATACCTTTTAAATATGTTTTTCATCATTTCATATCATCACTTATAGAGCCATGGGGAAATTTTGAAGAAGAAATGCATAATTTTCAAGTCTATTGTTAATTAGGCAAGTTCGTAGCATGTATGAGGCTTGAAGCCTGGAAACTGCTACGAGCTCACTGTAGATTCTTTTTTGTTATATATCACATTTTTTGTCATGAAGGAGGCATGTAAAGACTTGTATTTAATTATTGTGACTCATTAAACAACCTCATATCAACAAAGGGAGTAGATAGTTTACAGGGGTGGTCAAAGTTAAAGGTGCTATGAACTCTCGCTACAGACTTGCCTAAAAGCCCCCTATTTCTGTAGCGAAGAGGATTTTGAAGATTTTTCAAGTTTTGATTGTCTTTTTTAGACAGGTCATCCACTTTGAAAGGTTAAAGGTCATCAGCTGAATGTTTTGATGAAGACGCACTCTTCGACAAAGCCTTTCAAATTGCCAACTCATCATGGAAGCTACATCAACAATTATGGCACCACCTCCTAAAATTTTGGAAGACAGGTCTCCTAACTTGGTGAGAGTATTTATGTTGCAGTCATGGTGAGTGCCACCTCAGGCACATGACCTTTTCGATGTAAATATGCAGCTTTAAAAGTTTGTTAATGTAATAAAGATGTTTTAGAGTCTTATTAGGTTTATAAGTCCTAAAAATAGTAGTTGTATGTTTTATCTCCTTGTAATATGTTTTTGGTTATATGAGGTGTCAATAGAAGTATTCGAGAGTCTAGCCTTGTTGGCAGAATCAATGTAAAGATGCCTAAGGTTATAAATAGGAAGATTATTGAAGGAGAGAGGGTTGATTGATGTTTACCACAGACTACTATTGTAAAAAATTTCATCTGTAATATACAGTGGCAGCTTGCTTCTCTTTACCTGCGATTCATTGATATTCTCGTGAGCTGAATGTTTTACAATTTAGAGCTGAATGTTTTACAATTTTATCTTCAGTATCCTAGTGTTTGATTACTTATAATTCATGGCTTACATGCTCTAACTTCCTTCAAACACTTAGTCTGTTGTGAATGTTATATTTTCATCAGAATATATATGCCTCATCTTCCATGAGAGGAGTTTCACATGTCATTGAGTTCTTTACACTGACTCCATATGCCCAATGGTAGTGATTTGTACACATATTTCACCTGCATAAAAAACACACTTAAAACCAAATTTTAGAGTTAGGAATCTGCTGAACTTCATTTATATAATATCATTCTATACCCTTGAGAGAGCCCTCTCAGGTTTAAAACGCTAATTTTCAGCTAAAAGTAGGTTTGAAATAATTACTCTAGGTTGACTGTTGATGAATCCCATCAATATTCAATTTACTGATAACATTTTGGTGCGTCTGTCGGGAGTCTGAACACATATTTCCATAATTTTTATGCTCAAACAGAAATACTGAACTCGTGGAGGTAGCAGGAGCTCAGAAGCTTTCAAGGATACATTCTACCGTGGTGACTCCACTAAAATTTTTCATGTTTAAAGGTGGCTTCCAGAAATATACATACAACAAGAAATCTAGATCCTAACCCACCTGCAATTGTGGATAATAAATAAAGGATTCTCAGAGGCATTCGAGGTAGCTCTTCAAAATCAGGTATTCCATCACATTCAAGAGTTTTTTTTCCTTTGAGTATATTCAAAGTCCTGAAGATAAACAGTTTGATGAAAAGATAGAAGAGGTGTTGTTTAGGTCTAACATTGAAAATGAATTGACTGATATAATCCTAAACCTACAAAGACTAGGAATTGATACATCTTCCTTAGTGCCAAAATAAGAAGAAGAAGATTTTTGGAAGATTGTCACATCAGAGCTATTATTGGAAAAACAGTCTTTTGAAAGATTAAAAGAGTTAGACCCTTCTGATTTTTGTTAAAAATAAAGTATGGTATACCATTTCCTGAATGGAGTTCCTTTGTCTCTAGACTCCAAATTCCCTTTACAACACCTCCTAACATTTCACCCTCATTCATTGTTTTTTCTCGAAGTCAAAATTTGAGTTCATCCACTTCTTTTCCAAGTACCATAGTCCCTGTCATTATGGTTGGAGTTCCTCCTCCTGCAGGGCCTGCAAGATATGCTCCTCTTGCACTTCCTGATGTTATTTATGACCTTCTAGATGGATATTCTACTAGGATAAAAGCCTTTGGGAGTGAAGAAGAAATAACAGCTGACAACATGTAGATAAATTTAATGACTTCATTGACTGAGAGGAGGTTGATGACGAGGATGTGAAAATGAGGTTTTTTGCTCAAAGTTTCATAGCTGAATTTAGAAAATGGTTTAAATCTTTAGCCCCCGCTAGTTTACAAAATTGGGACTAGTTGGAAGATAGTTTTTTGAGAAAGTGGGGGAGTAAAGTGAACCCTGTTCAAGCTTTAACTAAGTATAAAATTTTTAAAAGAGCCTTAGATGAATCAGTCCAAGAATTTTCTAAGAGGTTTAACAAGGTTTACAACTCCATAATTGCTCATATCAAACCTCCCCCAAGAGCTGCTCAATTACACTATACTGAAGTTTTTTATTATGAGTTTTCCATATTGCTAAGGGAAAGAGAATCTGCTTCTTTGGCTGACATGTAGAATGATTCAGTAAACATTGAGGTGAACATGGATGCAACCAAGAGGTATAAGATGGGTAAAACTAAATTAAAAGAAGAAGAGAAGGCTTCTTCATCCTCAGATGTGAAGTTTGGAACCATGATGAAGACCATGGACAAGCCTATGGATAGGCTTGTTCTTGGTGCCACTCCTTTGCCTCCTGCACAACAAGAGACACATATCAGAAATCCTCAATTTAGGTGGCATCAAAATCGGCAAATACCTAGAGACAATAGAAACTAGCCCGATCCATAGGTAAGACCTCCTTTTCAGCAAAATTTATTAGATGAAGAAGAAACAAAACCTAGATTCCAAGAATACATTATTCATTCCTTAGATGAATATTTTTCTATAATGTTTCTAACTAAAGAGGAACATGATGAGTCTAGTCATGATATGGGGGGGAATGAGGGACAATCTGATTACTTAAAGGGTTACCAACATGCTATCTTTGAAATGCAGAAACAATATAATTTGAGGAATAGAAATGTTCCCATTATAACCAATAAAGCTCAACCAAAGAAAGATGCTCCTAAACCAGTTGAACCAAAGATAGATACAACACCACTTT